>CM017562.1:42419421-43019421 GCA_007844125.1 Sinonovacula constricta
CTGACTTATAATATCTAAATAGATGTTATATTCTATAGAAGAATTCAAAATCAAATCAAAACGTACTTATATTAAAAAAATTAGTAACCAATCTGCATCAAAGTTTTAAATCTTCATCATTACTCCAAAGCGTGGAAAATTTGTACAATTATTTTATTTGCATCAATTACAGCATTTAATAAACAAAACATTGATTAAAGTTTTGCAGTTGTAAAACATTCGAATGTATCTAACTTGCAGTTAAGTCTTTTTCATGATGGGCGATTCTTTTTTATGTTTACATACAATTAGATCATACAATCATGTATTTTACCGCTAAATATGTCATATTCATTCGCTTATCTGCTAACAATAATTCTTTACTTGCATTACTGATAAATGCACATTAAATGTAGAATAATTATCCTACCGTGGTTTATATTAACAAACATCCATTTAAATAACTGTGCCCAAGGTAATTTTTGCAAATGAACGCCATTTTTAAATAATAACAAAGTACATTTCAACATCTTATGTCATAACGTCAAATGAATAGCTTTTTAATAACGTCAACGTCATTTTATGAACATGGACTCTAGGTGAATATGATATTTAGATTATTCTTATTATTTTCTTCACACACTTTCTGCACTTGACCTGTGTACTAGAATGAACTACAATGAACGTGTCTGTGGGGATATCTTATAATAGTAATGTCATTTAAAAGGATGTCAAAATATCGAAAGAATACTATGTCAACATAAAACACTACATAGTCCTATAAATATAATATAGACCAATTATAACCACTCAAACCGCCCTTAGCCACAGTTTAAATAGCGTTACTGCGTGCAGTCATAATACAGATCAGGTTTGAGTGCCATCTAATTGGTAAGGGTGGTCATTTGGAGGAAATGTCAACAAAACCATTATGCTTTATACATACTTTGTTCTAAACATTGACAGAACTTTGGCATTGTGCCTGTAAAACATATTGGGGAAGTTCTGAACACATACAGAGTAGAAGTACAAGTAGCTGAAGGGATAAGGGCAGTAAGTTATCCACGATTTGTGACATTCCTAAGGATAATGTTAAGTAAACACTGGTCTGTTGATACACCCTTTAAACGATGGAGTCCCATCAAGTGTAGCCTGGCAGACAAGGGTCTCCTCCCTCTAGACTGATATCGGCCCAGATCAATACTCTTCTGGTATGCTTCTGTAAAGTCTTAAAGGTGATATCTGACAGTCTGGACCAATTGTCTTTCTTTCAAGCAGCCAAATTATTAAAATCTTGCGTCAAAAGATCCCGTGAAAAAATGGTAATGGTTGGCCTAAGTCTATAGGAACAGTGAAGCATAACACGCTACGCGGCATTACAAACATGTATGTCCAATCTTACGCTTTTTACTTAGGAGTTTTAAACTTGTAAAACCACGTGACCATTTTCTTTTTCAGATCACAATATATCATCATCCGGGTAATCAGCTCTGACGTCGATATCTATTTTTAGCAACCCCCACCATCTTGCTCACTTATAGACTTGAACAGAATAATGATTTAGAGCGATTTATTACACGATCTTACTATTGCGCTCAAGGGTGTTCCTTAGATTAAAATATTAGTTTATGAAGAAACTATGTCCAAAGTTCCCCAAACATGGGTAAAACATTATTACATGTATTTTATAGAGAACAACTGTCGGTATCACCTTTAAGTTATCGCTCAAATGCAGCCTTTCAAAAATTAAAGCCGTCTAAAGTTAATCGGTTGTTATCCTGATTCGTTACATAAAGCCAGGTAAGTAAGGATGGAATATGGGAGTATCACTATCAACCATATTAAAAGCTGTGCATGAAATGCCTTCATCTTTAAAGTTTAAATTTAAATTAGATAAATCATATTTCACATAAAAATGTTGTAATTAAAATTTTAAAAAATGTGATAATTCATGTTTTAAAAAGCAGCTAAAAATAGTCGCCCTGAATTGCACATGTGCTCATTTAAACTCGTTTCTAAATGATCATTGCCACATGGCCTTGCAAGCGAAACCTTAATAGAGGCATAACGGCCGACGCAGATGTACGGATACGAAGATTAGATCGTCATATTCACTGAATAGTCAAGCTAAAAACTTTTCAGACACGAGTATTTATAAAACATACATGTAAAATAAATATTGCAAATCCACAAAGCGCATTGGTACCAACTTCCAATGTTCAAGTTTACTGTGATTTACCGAAATGTGTCATGGCTTCCATTGTTTAATTTGATTGCCTACCACGGTCTAAATTCGTCAGTGATCAATGCCATCACATGCACGTAAATTGAGGGCAGGTCAGACTGAGTGGTCGGTAAATGATAACTGTGTACACTATGTGCTAACTATATACAGGACGTGCTAACTATATGCAGTCTATGTCCATCGCCGTTCATGATGCATATTATACAGGGTGCATGAACAAATGCAACCTCCCGTTTACTTGCGTGCTCGAACATATATTGAGCGAATAGGACATGAGATGCTATATACGCCAAAAAACGCTTAATATAAATTCAGTATGATATGGCCCAATATATGAGATTGCTTCTATTGACTAACGTTTAATGGATTGTCACCTGATCTTTCAATGTAAAACCTGTTTAACAGTACACTCTACATCTTAAACGTGGTATCCGACAGTTTGCCTATATCTAATTTATGTAACAATATCTGATCTTTGTTTGGGGTATTTGTACATAATTTCTGTAAAAAAACAACAACAATTCTTTAGTTTAAGCGTTGACAATTTTCAACAGTATCTGGATTTTAGGGCAGTAAAATGATTTAATCAACACTTAAATATTCATTCTTTTCAAATCTATAAATAAGTACAGCAGGGAATTCGGCTAAAAATAGAAATCTACGTCACAGCAGATGACCTAGATGAGCTAAAACGTAGTGGTCATGTAGTTTTGTTAGTCTAAAAATAGTTAATTGTGCATCGTGGCTCAGAAAGAAAATAAATGTTTGAAATAACGATTGTGGCGTTATGGTCCGATTGTCAGACAGGTGTAGGAAATCAATAAACAGCATTTTGTGAGATCTGTTCAGGTAACAATGGTTCATTATGATGTTTAATATGGACATATTTTTGGTCCAAACTATTGGATACCACCTTTAATTAATGCACACTTACTATACTCATCATGTTTTATGTGTAACTTGCCAAAGCGCCGCTTAAACGGTTCTGCACTTGCTTAAAGCAGTAGGCTATTTAAATATTTACAAAGTTTGAATTATTTATTTGAGTTATTAAAAGTTCCATTTAATGCTAAGGTAAAGTTGATTTTATCTTAAAGGTCGTACATATTGACTTTATTGACAAGTCACTACACACTGCAAATGTTAAATGCATCAACATCTCACTGGATATGTGTGTAATCAAACAACACTAACATACAGTGACTATTTTTATTTACTTACATATCATTGCGTCAATATGATTTCTAAACGATAAATAACCATTTGATTACAGTTTAAATACTTTTGTATTTAAAATTTAGTTGGATCGCAATGACATTCTCTTGAAAGAATAAAAGTTTTTGAACCTAAGCGTTCATAAGCGTAAACATTGTTGCTCTTTTTATCGGTGTAAATTCTTGTCTGAGTGTTTTGTTGTCACGTTTATATTATCTTGCATATTTATATTGTGTCTTGTGATAGTTCAGATGTGAAAATATGTGGTAATTCTCATGGGGCCTTTCCTAGTCCAACAACCCCCACCCACCGCGCTAATTACAGTTATCATGATGAAACCTGTCGGTTAATCTAGTAGGTCGTGTTGTACGATATATAATAAATATACCGGTTAAGCGTTCATATATTTCGAATGTGTTCATTTAAGGATCACTTACATACATCTTCGGACCTAAGTTAACATAATTGTCCACACTTTCTTCTTATTTATATGACTAATTAGGAAATCGAATGCATTTCATTATAAATCTAACAATAAACAGGTAGTCTAATAATGGCAAAAGGAACAACCATACTAAACGATAAATGTTAAAAGATCTTCTCCTAGTCTATGCTTTAGAGTAGATCGAGTATGTGTGCTTCTGATTGTACTAGCCAGGTTGGAAGTATTATTTAGGTTACCACAGGATAATCATACAGAAAAAAAAACGCCCCTATACTATTTTACTGTACTACGATAAGGGGCGGGTACTAGCCTATCTTCTACTTTGATTTCTTTTCTGTTGTCTGCTACATCTTCTTGTATTTGAAAGCTTCATTGTAAACATCAGCATACTCCGTTTCTTTTGTGAAACAAGATTTCGCCAAATAGCGGTAAATTTCTCTTATTGGCAACTACACTTTTATAACTACAAGCTACATTGACAACCACGGCACACTCAGTGTTTTTCTCTGAAAACAGTCTCTCCGGATTGTTGTATTTTCCTGTCAATGCCTAATACATATCGTTCCTATAATTAATGTTAACACCACAAGAAGCCACAAGTTGAATTGGAAACACACACAGACGTATGTACATGTACGTTTGTCCCTATATGGTAAAGACTCAGTGATTTCAGTCATTCACACAATATAAATATCTGTTAATAGCCCGACTCGTCATTGCATACACTTATTTCAAATCTGGGCCCAGCTGCAAAGTTAAAGTTTTTTAACAGCTAAAAACTTTTTAAAAGCACGTGGCCTCTTAGTTTTGAGGTCTCGTTATATCATCATCCGGGTAATAAGCTTTGACGTCGGTATTTTTTTTAGCCAAAATCCAAACTGAGCTTATTATTATAGACTTAAAAAAGATAAATATTTAGAGATTTTTTTTCTCGATTTATACTGTCTTACAATGGAGGCAGTGTTCAAAATCTCCTTTCTTTAGGCTGAAGCGTGGGTTTAATCAGAAATTATGCAAACATTACCTCAACAGGGGTAACGTTTTGTTAATTGTATTTGGTATAGGTAAACTGTAAGTAACTTAAAGAGGCCCTATAAGATAACAGGCTGACAAAATACTTCCCTTTACCCGCATCTAAATTTAGAACTCCTATAATTTACAGATTGCTCTCAACTTTGACCAATGATCGATATGGCAAGCAAAGTAGGAATGTGCATTGCATTATCAGTGTTAAGGCATAAAAAATACCTGTCTATGTGGTACATAAAATACATGTACATTTACAACGCAACATTAATTATGCATTCACCATTGATACACGGTATAGTGTTAGTTTTCTCTTTAAATACTTACTTTGTGTATACAGTGACAATGGAATACTGTTTTACAATATGAATCAAATATTGTTAAAAGCCTTCGTTTGATAATTTGATAAACATTTACAAATATATATCTTCCCCACTTTAATGAAGGGTGGCATATAGAAGTCGTGCTATCCGTCTCTCCTATTTCCATGTCCAAGCCCTAACGTCGCATTTCCGTGTATCAGCCCTAACGTTCCATTTCCGCATCTCAGCCATAACGTCCGATTTCGTGTCTCAGCCATAACGTCCCATTTTCGTGTCTCAGCAATAACGTCCCATTTCCGTGTCTCAGCCATAACGTTCAATTTCTGTGTCTCAGCCATAACGTCCCATTTTCGTGTTTCAGCCATAACGTCACATTTTCGTGTCTCAGCCATAACGTCCCATTTTCGTGTCTCAGCCATAACGTCCCATTTTCGTGTTTCAGCCATAACGTCCCATTTTCGTGTCTCAGCCATAACGTCCCATTTTCGTGTCTCAGCCATAACGTCCCATTTCCGTGTCTCAGCCATAACGTCCCATTTTCGAGTCTCAGCCAAAACGTCCCATTTCTGTGTCCCAACCATAACGCCCCATTTCCGAGTCTCGGGCGTGCCATTTGTCTCAGCCATAACGCCCCATTTCCGCGTCTCAGCCATTACGTCCCATTTCCGTGTCTCAGCCATAACGTTCCATTTCCGTGTCTCAGCCATAACGTTCCATTTCCGCATCTCAGCAATAACGTCCCATTTCCGAGTCTCAGGCATAACGTCCCATTTCTGTGTCTCAGCCATATCGTCACATTTCCGTGTCTCAGCCATAACGTCCTACTTCCGCGTCTCAGCCATAACGTCCCATTTCCGCGTCTCAGCCATAACGTCCGATTTCCGTGTCTCAGCCATAACATCCTATTTCCGCATCCCAGCTATAACGTCCGATTTCCGTGTCTCAGCCATAACGTCCTATTTCCGTGTCTCAACCATATAGTCACATTTTCGCGTTTCAGCCATAACGTCCGATTTCCGTGTCTCAGCCATAACGTCCCATTTTCGCGTCTCAGCCATAACGTCCCATTTCCGTGTCTCAGCCATAACGTCTGATTTCCGTGTCTCAGCCATAACGTCCTATTTCCGTGTCTCAACCATATCGTCACATTTTCGCGTTTCAGCCATAACGTCCGATTTCCGTGTCTCAGCCATAACGTCCGATTTCCGTGTCTCAGCCATAACGTCCCATTTTCGCGTCTCAGTCATAACGTCCCATTTCCGTGTCTAAGCCATTACGTCCCATTTCTGTGTCCCAACCATAACGCTCCATTTTCGTTTCTCAACGATAACGTCCAATTTCCGAGTCTCAGCCATAACGCCCCATTTCTGCATCACAGACGTCCCATTCCGTGTCTCAGCCATAACGTCCTATTTCCGTGTCTCAACCATATCGTCACATTTTTGCGTTTCAGCCATAACGTCCGATTTCCGTGTCTCAGCCATAACGTCCCATTTCCGCGTCTCAGCCATAACGTCCCATTTCCGTGTCTCAGCCATAACGTCCGATTTCCGTGTCTCAGCCATAACGTCCTATTTCCGCATCTCAGCCATAACGTCCCATTTCCGTGTCTCAGCCATAACGTCCTATTTCCGTGTCTCAACCATATCGTCACATTTTCGCGTTTCAGCCATAACGTCCGATTTCCGTGTCTCAGCCATAACGTCCGATTTCCGTGTCTCAGCCATAACGTCCCATTTTCGCGTCTCAGTCATAACGTCCCATTTCCGTGTCTAAGCCATTACGTCCCATTTCTGTGTCCCAACCATAACGCTCCATTTCCGCGTCTCAGCCATAACGTCCCATTTCCGTGTCTCAGCCATAACGTCCGATTTCCGCGTCTCAGCCATAACGTCCTATTTCCGCATCTCAGCCATAACGTCCCATTTCCGTGTCTCAGCCATAACGTCCTTTTTCCGTGTCTCAACCATATCGTCACATTTTCGCGTTTCAGCCATAACGTCCGATTTCCGTGTCTCAGCCATAACGTCCGATTTCCGTGTCTCAGCCATAACGCCCCATTTCCGCATCACAGACGTCCCATTCCGTGTCTCAGCCATAACGTCCGATTTCTGTGTCTCAGCCATAACGTCCCATTCCGTGTCTCAGCCATAACGTCCGATTTCTGTGTCTCAGCCATAACGTCCATATTATTTCCAGTACTTCAGATTTCATCATTGATTCGAATAACCCGATTCTTTCAATCCTCATTAGTTAGTGTAACAATTACTTATGTTGAGTAAATGTTACAACAATGCTAACAGAACCACGTGAAAATTTCCGACTACTGCCAATTATAAAAAAAAAATGTTCGGTACTCTACATACAGTCTCCTACTGGTTTGAGCCGCATGTCTTGTAAAATATAGCCGCGGATTTGTGTCTATTTCAGGATACCTTCATTGTTAAACTTGTCAGGACACTGTTTTAATAGGCCCATGTGTTCAGACGATGAGACTTAACAAGAACACAACATGATTTGTTCGTCCTCGTTACACTGTATCTCCAAATTAAATACGGTGTGGTATTTGGAGAATATACGCTCAGATATTTGGCAGCTTTTTTAATAAAAGTGTTGATTTCACATTTAGTTGTCAGTGTTGATTTCGTTAAAAATCTTGAAACACATGACGATCTAATTGTGACCCATATATTATAATAAGATATTTCGATTCGCAATATTAGGGCTTAACTACATTAAACACAACATTACGTTCTACAAAGCCTTTTTAAACATGCTTGTTTTGAACTGAATCTGAAACGTCTGAATCTAGTGACCAAAGGAAAGACTGTATGCGAAAAGTACAGTAATAAGGCGGATTTTCCGAACAATGGTTGTAAATTACTTAAAAGTAAGCACAATACGTCAGAGTCGTTATTCATACAGTAATGGAAGCTGCTTCTTCCGCGCGCTTACAGTTTTAAACATGTTTGGATATACAATTTATGTTGTCTGCTGTTGGTTTGAAGGTTTCTTTGTGCATGATAGTCGATTGTATTTAGCATTGTCATTATGCGACTCCCGCCAACCACTGTCGATTAAAGTTATAGAAACCTTGTAGATCCCCCTCCAGTCATTAATGATTACATTAACGTTGTCTTGTGGGAGAACAAGCGGTAATCAATGAACTGCGTAAGAAAACGGCAGCGCTTCCTAAAAGCCACATCTCACTGTAATTTGGTGAATAAAGTATAAAAGCACACGTTCAATTGAACATAGTTCGCAGGACAGCGAATGCAATATAATCGTAATCAGATCGTTTAAGTGCTAAGACGCTTTTATAAATGGTCATTTGCTCCGTAATTACAGGGTTAAATTTAATTCCAGCCCAGTCCTTAATGTGGTCAAATCACTCACCTGACCGGCACTACTTTTGTAATCATTCATCCACCGTGTGTCTGACAATGTCCGACGATATCCGTATTCCCGACCCAATCAGGCCAGTGGGACAGCTACATGTAAAGCTATTCACCTCCATCTTGACCCTGCAATCTGTAGGGCCTATCATGTGACAGAGTGTATGGAAAGACATGTTGAACAAGTGCGTTTTGTTGGATTCAACTTCCCACCAACTACCGTGTCCTTTTATATTACCGAGATAGGGCTCAATTTAAGGAACGAATACCATTGCCTTCACTGATATAACATATCGTGTACACATATAAACAAATAAAAGCTGGCATTATCCTATCATTCGGACTGGTCATGGAACAGAATTGATCAGCTCGGTGATGCCGATTTCCCTTTTTATATTGCTTCCATTTTAACGTCTGTAAAACACGCGTCACTTTGTTCATGACTTTTGAGTTTTCTTAAGATTTAGTTGTCAAAAACATATTAATTGTATACTTTAATATACACCGCACTATATCTTTAAATAGGACACAATTACCTCCTGTATGGTATTTACGGGCTAGTTTAGAAAAGTACAAGCATAAATAATAATGAGAAAATATGAGTTTAAAACTGGTTTAAAACTAGCATACTCCACTGTCATGTACTCCACTGTAAACTGTGTTGTCATTGTTCATCAGATAAACGTAGCAACATTTACTTGATTGGTTATTGTTGCAAACAATTGAAAGAGGACGCAGTTTAGGTAAGAGCCGTAGTGATTAGGGATGTTATTATTCCGTGTTATTATAAAAACCACTTAAGATAGTTTTGCATAAATGACGCGATAACGATGTAATGCTCCTATAACTGCGATAGGTTTGAGCCAAAAAGCATTTTATACAGGGCAATACAGTAACGTGTCGTCAAATATGATTTAGAAAAACAATTTACATTATCCGGGTATTTTATACCAAGAAAATCTTAAACATTTCGCAGTTAGTACAATGATTATGACACTGGCTCGTTAGGTTTATATTATCTGTCGGGCGGTAGCGTTTTCTCTACGTGCAATAAGATGTTCTTTTGATGTGAGTACAAGTAAACACAGTACAATCAACGTGACAGAACCTATTATAGCTGATGAAGATATATTACAACACTAGACAAAAAGTGTGTCTGCGTATCCAGGATTCTGTGATGGTACCAGACGAAATGTTCGCTGGTGGTGGCGATTCTTGGCGCCATAAGCTTCCTATCTACCACATTTTCCAGTATATAAGAACACAAGAGTTATGGTACCTGCCATCTGCACTACATCACACTATGCTCTGACGTTTTCGGGTATAAATATATAAAACATATTGATTTAAGCACAAATGGATGATTAAATGGGTTTAATTAGAAAGAATAGAGGAATGGAAAGAATCAAGATATAAGTTATATAATCATTAACTATCGAGTGTATTGCTATAATTTACCTGTATATCATTGTATTCATTTAAAAGAAATACAAATCACTTTTGATTCTACATAATACTTTTTGTCGCTCTGAGACGAAGATTTCGTATTTGTGTTGTCATGTAAATACTATCAAGTTTTTGTTCCTCCTGGGTCACCATTTTTTCGTTATGTCTGTCTCTGTTTTAGCCAGTTAAAATTTAATTGAAACATTATACCATAATCTAGTGCTTCTTCAACTTTTAACACGGTATGTCTGTTTATAAGATTATGTTATAGACGATGGTACGATGTTTTACATGTCTATAAATGGTATACAAAGGTGATATTAAGGGAATTTAAGTAGTAAAGAAGGTGAGAATAAGTCTTATTTATGAAAGAACAATGCTTTAAATTTATGTAACACGGTAAGTATAGCAGACGATGTATACTGAGCATGTCCCTCTACCAAAGAATTTGTCGTAATAATTGGTTTATCTGATACCGTTTGTTTGACCGGCCGGTTTTCCTGTCATAAAGAATGTATGCAAATCAAGAACGTCATTGTGCATAATCTAGCTAGAACAAGTGTACGGTCTTGCAATAAATATGTAGATAATTGATTATATGATTGTACATAGGTACATACTACGCACGTGTTTTATACATAGTGTACAAATATAGACAAGAACTTGGTCGTCATTGAATAAAAGGTGGCCGAGGTGTATTTATGCAATATGTACAGGTTTCCGCATCTGGTCTCAAATGAAGATACATAGGAAATAAAATTTGTAACATGTTTGATATTTGTCAGCCGATTTTACAGCATGTCATCTCTTTATCAGGGTTGAAATTGCAAAATGTTTTGCAAAATATGATCTCATTTCTTAAATCTGTATCAAAATGGTAATAAATTAAACGTTTACACCAATAGAAGACCATGGAACGTTTGCAGTTTCGAAACTCATAATACATGTACAACCATTGATGTCATTGACTGTGTTGTTTCAAGGTCACATCATTTCTGTTATGTCTTAAATCTGATCACAATAGTTAGGTACACAAAACAAAATACTTAACTCTGTCTTTGTTAAAAATGTATTATTTCATCCTTGTCGCATTTGAAAATCATGTCAAATATTCAGCTTTTATAAGGCACGGGTTTCCCTCTAGAGCACTTATGCATATGTGCTTGATGATAAGTCACTCGCAAGAGCTATGTTTCATAGTACAGTTTTTTAATTACTAATAGATTACTTTGAAAAAAAATATACCCAGTTTAAGTACTTAACCATTTCTCGTTATACTTTTCCAATACGACGGTCCTTCTACATGTAATAATCATGAGAACACAAGAAATGAGCTATATGAAGTACAATGATAAAACAGTTGTATGTTATTATCTTTTTCTGAACCAAAATGTTCGACATATACAACTCTCAAAGATTGTATGCGATGTTGAAGTGCATGTTCATTAGTACCTGCTACATGTGTGAACGTGTGTAACATATAGCTCCAAATGGCATATAAATTATATTTACCTGCAATTTAAACCAGCTTATTATCAAGCAGTCAATTATACCAATTGTATTCATACTCTGTGATACGACACAATCACTTGCTACCGGACAGGCGTATGTCTTCGTTTTGCAATTAATCATAAAATTGAATATCCACAAATACCAAGCGATGCTCATTATCTCGATCGGTTGTTTTTATAAAGTAACGCGTAGCGCGCACTGGCAATAATTGCATACCTCAGCATTACTTTTAGGTCGCTTTAGTGTAAATGTCCGCCAGTTCTTATAACATGTAAAGTTAGTGATTAACGCTAACCTTGGACAACGAATCATCATGTACAGGAATTATATTGTCATAATTGAAATATGATGTTTACTTGGACGCTGAAAGGATCCCTCTGTACATCAGGTATTAAAATATATACAACATATAATATAGGGCTACACAGATTAACAGAAAAGTACCACAAACAGTACCTTTTGACTCTGACTGACAGAAAAATAATATGTTAGGACAGATGATGGACCCACTGTAATACTGTCCTGGTTAGTTAACGTTGGGCTGATTTGGCAAATCACAAACAATGCCAAAAGATGACTGCAGCATTTAGCGTTTCTGCTGTTTAAGGAAGAGTTACGTGGTCAATTTGGAATTGCAAAGACAAAATGCGATTGGGCTCTTTGGTGTCACTTATGTGTTAATGTGGTCAATGGAGTCCTTACCTCTGATGGGTGCGGGTGTGGTCCGCTGTCCGTGACAGAAAGAGAAAAAGTCCGGGCAACAATCGCCGCGGGTCCTGTTACAGAACTCATCACAGTAACACAGTGTGTCCAGAATAGGCACGGAACAGTCGTCAATACGGCCAGGACAACAGCCTCCGGGCCGTTTCTCGCAGTACGGTCCAGCAATATCAGGACCCCATTCGATAAATCGCTTACTTCGGTGCAACTTCCGGCCACCACGGCGGACGCCTTCTACGGAACACACGTCCAACAATGCAACAAGAACAAAAATTCCAACGCCGATCTTGCTCGTCAACTGTAGCATTGTTGCAAAAAGGTTTAACTACTCCTAATAAAATGTTATAATCCTCTTTTGCAATCAAATTAATTTTTATCCCACAATTAACCATTAAATTTGCGATTCCAATGTTTATATCCGATAAAAACGCCAGTGATTACATTCCAGAGCGAAGCTACTTTCACCGATTCTTCCGCTGGGAACACCTCCGGATTCAGTCCGTGAATGAGGGAAGCGATGTTGGGAGGAGGCTGTCAGCCGGCTGCAACTCGAGCGGGAACGCCTGGCTTGTGTCTGCTCAGCGCCAACAATGATTCGTCTTATCACACACCGCGTTCTTCAAGCGCCAACCCAAACGCCTACAATGGCTACATTACCATTTTTGTTAATCTCACTATTGCCACTTACAACATCTAAACGGAGGATTTTTCTTTTCTCATTTACGATTTCATGCTCAATAAAACGCTCGAAACGAACACTTTGAAAATAAAATGATAAAAAAAGCACACGAAGTGATCGGTATCAGCAGTTTGCATCCCACTGTTGTGTTTAAGACGCGTTGTCCTTAAATATCAAAATCATTTACCATTTACGGGCCAGCGTGGTAAAATACACAGCGTTTTAAACCATTCAGTTGATATATGGGAATAGATTTGGCTAGTCGACCAGTGAACAAGGACAGGGACTATGTTTTGACATCTAGGTTACGGCGTATAGGCTTCATTTCGTAATAATTACTACAGGTGACTGGTGAGCCGAATAAATGGTCGGAAAATGAGTGTATTGCTTGTACTGTGGTGTTATTTTTGTTTTGTAGTTGGTTTGCTGTTGTTTGTTGTGTGTGACAGTAAAGTCAAACGCCACTGTGTTCAGATTGTTTCCGGTGAAATGTGACACAAGGTAAATGCCTGAGAAGAACCACGGGCGCATTAGTAAGCTCAGTAACTAAGTTCCATATCGGTCGATCGGTCATAATTATGTTAGTAAATAAAGCAACTTTTCCGTTTAAGAAACAAACGAAGAATAATATGGAAGATTTATGACAGTTTTTAAGGCCTGAAGTGATCGATACAGAAACTAGTTAAAACTTAACATGTCATTTTAAAAACGCTTTGTCAGACCGTCAAATTTAATAAAATTGAAAAAAAGGCTCTAACTTGAAATTTTACAGATTGTCTATTTTTTACATCCCAAAACATCAGTAATAAAGTTGTTTAAAACTTTTTTAAGGTAATAAACCTCCGCGGTTCAGAAACGGATTAAGTTTTCATTTAAACTTCTACAAAATGGACTAGTCATTCTGATTGGCTGAAATTACAATATTTTTAACAGTTTACATTTTGTATCTACGGCGCTCACGTAAACCGAAAGATAATAAAACTCTTGCCTGAAGCAAAGCCGCTCATCGTCTAAAGGACAAATAATGACAACTGTGTGTATGAGATAGATAAATCAAGTATTTAAGAATTTATTCATTTCAGAGTTGCTTCCCTTGTACGCCATGACGTGGCTACTACAGACTCGCCGGTTAAACGTTGTAAACTTACCTTCTTATATTATAATTGAACGCACGCTCATTTTTATTTTTGTGGTATTTTTGACCGAACAATAGACATTAAAGCTACCGAACTACCGATAATCGGAACTGGCAAAAAAAATTTACTTTGCTTTAATTTAAGCGACAATGCTTAATGTATTTAAATTAGATGAAGCAAGCAAGCTGTCTTTTAATTTGCTGTAACAATTATACTAAGAAAAAACATTTTAATGCCAAAAAAAGAGATAAAATTCTCGAAAATTCGAAAATTCAGCTACCTGATTATTGTGTCTAACTGAGGACAATGTCTTTAACAGGCTCCTCTAAAGTCACAGACCATAGACACGACGTTACCCGATGGTTCACAGCATATTGTATTTGCTATTAAAATTACACAATGTTATAACTCCCGCAAGGTCACTGCTTCACTGGCTTCCTCTAGAACCCGTATCCATAATCATACCCATGTGAAACAATCCTACGTAAGATTTCATTTGCAAATAACTCGTATTATATTTCTTTTTCTAAGTTATTCGTTCTTATCTATTCGCTAAAAATAAACGTACAAAGTATAAAAATTGAGTTATTGAAAACATAGAGATTATGGATAGAATCTACATTATACCAAATTTCATTTGAAATTAGAAAAAGATTGTGGACACCGTACCTCGACAAGCACATGTTTATGGTTTGAAAAGGTTTTATGGGGGAAAACGTGTTATGGGCGGGTTTTGAACCCAAATCTTGTGGTTCAGAAGCCCGGCTCTAGTCCTCTTAATCACGAATATGTACCGAATGGTCAATTATTCTGTATCAAAAGATTAAGTTCCTATTTATTCTGAGCGCTCTTACACGGACAATGATAAACTGGTACAACCTTCCTAACATTTCATTAATATTGACGGTCCATGTACTCAATGGATTATTTTGAAGAGTACAAATAGTTGGTGTGTTGAAAGATCAAGAACATCCCAGATTATAACAGGAGTCAATATTTAAAGAAAAAAGATAATATTTTGTTGTTCTGTATGATAATGAATCTTCCTTTAGAGTCATGAAATTATTAGGACCAGGTGTCATAATATTATGGCCGGTGGTCATAATCGGGGATCATAATAGTATTACCCCCCATCCCCGTCGAAATATTATGACCACTGTCATAATAGTACGGTTTTGTTATTAACTAGATAATGAGAGACATTAGTGAATTTATTATCTAACAAGGGAGACAGTTTCCATTTCACCAACGTACCCCATTGGATAACTACTTTTAAGCAAAAGTGACCGAAAATCGTTATTCTGTATGTTATATCACTTCAGTTAGGACGACCTTGATAGAATAACGATCTCGTGGTCATCCTTCTCAAGGAATGACCCATTTTCTTTGAGATACTGACTAAGTAAACAAATAATGATCCCGATTATAACCATATAGCCTAATGGATCATTAAATGAATACTAGCGGCGTATCATTCTATATACGTACTTATTGCTCTTTTGTTCCTGTCGCCTTAGTACTAGGCTATATACTCTACATGCACATTTTTCAAATTTGAGTTAAATATTATCAAGCAAAAATTACGTGACTCAAGATCGTCAAAATGTGATTTGTGAAGCATTCTGTTGTTGTTTGAAAATTTGACCTCGTGACCTAGTTAGGATCTCACATAACCCAGTTTCGAACGTGACCTGGATATCATTAAAATATTCATTTTGACCAAATTTGGTGAGAATGAGGCAAAAATTGTGAACTTGTTTTTGACCCCACTCAGACTTGTCCTTAATTTTATTACGGTTGATAATGTTGCCAAGTTTTGTGAATGGAAAATAATGCCTGTAGCTAAAGTGGCTTTCTCTGGTGTCAGGCGACGCCACAATAGTCGAGAAGTAAAAGTAATTGTATTGCCATGATTCCTCGCTATGAATATACGAATTGTTAATTTTGCATGTTTCAGATTTTTTAAATTCCATTTCGTTGCCTATCAACGGGCTTTTTGTGTGCAACTGGTGAATATTTCAGTGTTCCTTTGCATGAATTGCTTATTCTTTTTGTGCCGAATGATTTAACAAACCACTTTACGAATGCTCGTGAGAAACGAAACAGAATGATAATTTGTTTGTTTGTTATTGATAGCTCCATAAGTTTCACTGTGTGGACCGTTTAAACGCAACCAAACGCGCAAATTTGGGGATGCAAAAACATCACCATACAAATTTTGGTGTGAGATTTGGTCTACGGAAATGATTCAAATAACTTGTAACTTACCGTGATTTTTTGCTTAAATAGTTGGTTGGAGTTACTGGGTAGTTATGGTCGTTGACTCCTAATCCAGCGGCCCGGGTTCGATCCCCAGGCGGGGAAGCTGGATGTGAAATACATGTTTCCTACTCCACTAGAGAAGTAACTGGTCAGCGACCAAGCGTTACTGGATAGTAATCTAGGAATCCTCGCCGCCTGAAAACTAGAGAAATCCTTGCTATCTAAACGAGGGTTTTAAACTTAATATGAATAATATGAAATATTAACAAATTTATGCATAAGAAAATGGGTGGAGGTGGGGCGGTCTTACCGTCAATTTATTTTTACAAATAGCAATTACATTAAGATTTTGTAACGTTGAAATTTGTGTTAACGTCAAATGACGTTTAGGATTCAATGATGCAAGCGATGTAAATATTTACTTTAACCGCATTGTGTGAAATATTCCACGGAAAGACTCCCCATTTATCTCATAAACTCTTTCGGAATTTTTCTAGCAAAAAAAAAAATGCGTAAGTCGTTAATAAAATAAACCGTTTTCCGTCGACCAAATCGTTCACCGAAGCACGAATGGTACTTTTATCTTTTGTCTTTTATAATTGTTTCCCTTGTTAGGAGCATCCAAATGTTGTTGTGTTTTTTTAATTAATGCCGCGAAAAAGAATTATCCCATTTTACTCCAGATACTTAATTCTTTTCATTACTTGTATGAAACAGCTCTTTGCTAAACAAAAAAGA
The DNA here is from genome assembly GCA_007844125.1 of Sinonovacula constricta. Taxonomy (NCBI): domain Eukaryota; kingdom Metazoa; phylum Mollusca; class Bivalvia; order Cardiida; family Solecurtidae; genus Sinonovacula; species Sinonovacula constricta. The sequence goes on from CM017562.1 coordinate 42,436,543, forward strand.
AATATAAAAGATCTGAATCGTACAAAATGAAGGAGAGGTATCCTTGTATTTGAATACCAAATATCAAGGCAATACAATATCTTAACTTTTATTACGTCGACCGAAATCAAAGAAGACGGGCAAGCCACCTTCATGCACCCTATTCTTCGAATTGCGGTAGAGTAACATCTTATCTTAAAAAAATACAGCTAGACCGGCTGAGTTGTTATTTCCCAGTCTTTTGTCCCTGTCTCCTCTTTACGAGGACATCATGGTGTGGACATACTGGCTTTACATGGTAAAGTAAGATCTCTGGTGCCCCTCCGGTCAATTTTCAGGCTCGGGTGTGTGTGTGTGTGTGTGGGGGGGGGGGGGGGAGGGGCCTGGGTAGAACCACTGACGTTCCGCAAGTTAGCTGGTTAGCTTCCTCCCATGAAAGATCTCGACCCTGATAGGCATCGAACTCGCAGCCATGCGGACAAGTGATTCTCAGTCGGAACCTAAACCACTCGGCCAAGGACGCACCTTTGCTGTGGCCTAATTACGCATCCGCTATAACCACTTTGTGAGCATCGGTGGCAAAATGATAGCACTCTTGCTGATTTAAGCTGCTAGGTCTCACCAAAGGGATATTGTCTCGTAGTATCATACCTTTGCTAATAGATTCAGGTTACTTAATGGAATGGCGATACATAAAAGAATTCTTTTGCAACTTTAAACCAATGCAACTTTCAAGGTAAACGTAGAACATACTTAGAACATGGATCACGAAACACTTAATTCAAATGTGGATGACTTTTTTTTAAGAACAAGTCTTAGATCTAAATCGTTTTGTGACGTATAAAGGTATCATGCCTCAAGTATTTCATCAAGTTTAAGTTTTATTTCTCCTAGATGTTTCCCATATTCCGTGGGACAGTTCCTAAGGACATCACTCATTTATGAAACGAAAAGTGCGAAAGGCATGGGAAACATGTTATTTAAACGAGTGCTCCACTGACTATGCGTTATATACTAGACCAAAATATTTGCAATCTCATTCACTGCGTGAACATGTCGAGTCGGTATCATATAAACTGCGTTTACATGTCAATTATTACCTTATATAACAAAACCATGACGTACCTATATGGACATATAGTAAAACAATTGAAACTGATCTTACAAAGGGCTTGTTCCATTTCTAAAGAAACTGTAAATAGATTACTGTATCTAACGTAGCATGTCAGTTACCTGGTCCTATTCTAAACACAGCAGATTGGTAGAATCTTGTAACTGACTTATAGTTAAAGCTTAAGTCAACACTTTTGTCACGTATACAACTTATTTAATAACAATATCAGCAATCTGTTATTTATGTGCTCAAAATTGATACAATAAAAATATCAGTTGAAGAAAATAAAAATTCTCTATTTGACCATCTTGGAATAAGGGATACCCATCTCTTGCTTTTGTCATCAACTTAAAATATCATTAATGACTAACAAGCTGTTTCAACAGAGTTGGGACTGAAAACACTCCTACAAAATTCTGCACTTGAGTATGTTATTCTACAACTTGTCACATAATATTATGTAACTATGAACGTCATGACCAACACGAAGACAACAGATGGAAATAATAAAATAAAACTTTTCAATGAGAATGGTGTATAGGTTTGTCCTTTTGATAAACGTTTATTTAGAAGCAGTCTTCTGTTTTGCACAAAAAATCTCATTCATTTCCCAGCAGCCTTGGCATGTTACAGTCTTAATTTACAGTTTTTAACAATTAAAATGCCTCAAACTAGAAACTCCTTATATCTTGAATATAGATGCAGACTCTTTGATATGTTTTGCAGTGCTATCTTATCACTATGCTAAGTTTGCCCTAGTTTGGTATCCAGCATTTACAATGTCAAAAACCTATTCTACCCACACATAAAACATACAGATTAAACATTAGGGGAGTCAGCAATTATCATTGACTTTTTTGTCGATGTTTACCTTTTTACTTTTAGCTCTGATACAATTAATATTTGGTTCTGGCATTATTTTAGTGATTGGCAATGAACCTTTAGCATGGCTGGATATTCAAGAAACACAAGTCCATTTTACTATGGTTTATCGTAAATCAATTTTTGTAATTTGATCAATAAAGTAAATTTAAGAATATTAAATTAATTAAAACTAGAAGTCTGTCAAACATGTCTGCATTCATTGCTGATTTTAAATCGAGGCAATGAAAACAACTCTGACCCATAAGGAGAAGCTGTATGTCAAATATTGTTAAAACAAAGTCAAATGTATTAAAAAGCAAAACATCCTTAAAGTACCTGTTAAACCAGTGAATTTGCCGATGAGACTAACTCATGAAGTACATTATTTAGTTGGAAAACGATTGTCATGTTAATTACATCTATCTGAAAGTTCATTTGTCTTCTGCATCAATATTCTTGTTTTATCTTAACACTTGGGTCCCAGTTCAACGGTTCTATCAATTGATGTTTATTTATGTAATGGCTTTTGCTTAAATTATCCTGGTCACTTTTATACTTACATTGCAAGAGTTGTTAAGATGAAAACCTCTTTTAACTGCTTTTCTTTTGTTTTTATTTGCATTGCTCCCAGTGATTTGTCTGGGAAGGCGCACCAACAAAATGAATACTAACTATAATGGTCTATAGGTTGAAATTTTCAGAAGAAGCATAATAACCTAGCCTAGTGTGAACCAAACTTCATCTGAGGCTTGTACTGGGAATTCAGTGCAAATCGAATGGGTGGGTGGGAAACATTTCCCAAGGACGATCACACCACACTTTGACCAAAAAATTAATGCTACTACGTGCCAACTTGTTGTAGAATGAACAGGACCTGTCTCCATAGAAGATAGTTTGCTGAAGCAGACACAATATTTATTGTTATGTTTTGCTGCATGCAAGCAAAGGAAGATTGCTGCTTGGAGTAAACAGAAGATTTGTAATCAAACTTTAGCTGCACCTGAAACTAGGGCTGTCATCGATTTGGCAGATATTGATATATCGATACACATTTTAAAATATCGATACGCATTTCAAAATATCGATATATCGGCGGGAAAAAAATAGAAAGAAAAAAGTTTAAAACATCGTTAAAAACATTACTTTTCGTCAACCGGAAGTCTACAGAATGTTGTATGGAAGGGAGGGAACTGTTGTAATCTTAATACCATTGACAACGATCAGAAATTCGACAATTCGTGAAAAAAAAATCACCTAAGTGCTTAACATACCATTAACAATTTGACGATGTTGCATTTAAGTTAGGAGACAGTTGCAAGATCAGGAATTTGTCAATTTGTCAAAGAAATCAACATAATACATAATTATTCTGTTAAAATTTGAAGATTTTGTATCCAATTGAGTGGTGGGGCGGACATCAAAAGGAGTTCCATAGACTTTCCAAAATGGTCACCCACTATCTTCAAGTACATTCAACTAGTGTGCCTACAGAACGTGGGTTCTCTACAGCAGGAAATATCATATCCAAAAAAAAAAAAAACGATCATCGCTCACGACAGAAAACGCAGACATGCTGTGGTGTTTTTATACCACAACTACCGTCAGCTCAAGGCCGTATAAGTTTTAACTGTTTGAAGAATGTTTATGACTTGTGCTTACGGGGTGTTGTTGTAAATAATGGGAAAATGTTACTAAAAAGTATTATACTATGCTCCACATACACATGACAATGTGAATGTCTTATATAAGTTCATGACTTGGTGTACCTGACTGAGGACTTTTCACGTCTGAAGTTTATGTAATTGTTTTTATTACTGTCTGTAGTTCGTTTATGTCAGTAGATTTGTTAATCTGACTCTGATCACTATAAAGTAATATTGTATATTAGTAAAGTGAGGAACACTTTCTGTTTATTTAGTAAAATGGTTAAAACATAAGCATTTCGTTTTCATCTTTGGATAAGTTATAAAGAATTAAAAAACATTTTTTCAAATTTTATTAGAACATTACTGTTAAATATCAAGCTTTAAGTACAAGAATGTTAGTGGAAAATATATTAAAGAAGAACACTATGCATAAGTATACGCAGAATGTGCATACTAGGCAGTAATTAAATCAGAATTACAATTTCTCCAAATTCTCTTCGATATGTCGATATATCGACGATATTTTCTTTCGATATGTCGATATCATCGATACGCTTTTTGGCGTATTAATGACAGCACTACCTGAAACCTATTAAAGTACAGTGGAATGGAAGGTTCAGAAAGTTGCAAGCACTGTTAAGAGACTGCAAAGCCATCCAATTAAAGAAACCGGAAACAAACAGAAATAGTAGGCGAGTTAAATGGCATAACAGCAAAAATGGTTTGAAGTTTCAGGTTAAAATCCTGAACCCATTTTGCTTGTATTCCGATTTAATGGCAACATTCAACTCCACTTCAGACGAACAGCTATGATTGTTTGTTAAATGCAGTTGCATCATCTTGAAAATATGCATGCTGCTTAATACCACTCTCCTATAGATGAAGAGATCAAGTCATTTGAATCTGCGTTATTATAACTCCTTTCTTTATGTATCCCGAAGTGAAAATGAAAAGATTTGCAACTAAAAAACGCCTTCTGTAAGATAACTTAATCTAGTCAAAAGGTCCATATACCCTTTTCAATTAATACCCTGTTTAACCATTTCAGAAAGAACTGATGCTGAAGCCATAACTTACACTAGTACTGTCCATCTCAGTAGCGTAAAAGTGTGTAGTCGTGGGGAGGGGGTGCAAAACCACTGGAGAGGGGGGGGGGGGGCAAAACCACTTCCGGTGTGCGCGCGTCGCTAGGGGGTAAAACTTCCGGTATGGTTAAGTCACTTTTGTGTCCAAGCATGTCAATGATGCGTGATGTTTACTATTAAAATCATGTTTGGAAGTCACCCTACATTTGTAGCCATTCAGAAGATATGAAAATTCAAATCTCTCAACGATTTATTGCAGTAGATCTCCTTTCTATTTTCTATTTAACAATGAACGAAATATATCGATCTATTTTACTAAATGGTTTTATTTTCAACTGCGCATGTGCAACAAAACACAAACGTCAATGCGTTAACATTTATTTAAATGGATCGGTTTTCTTTTCATTGCTTGCGTTTGAGAAACCCATCAGGAAGTGCGAGGTTAAGGCTCTGTAAAACCGGATTAAGTACCCCAGTCGATACATATTGCTGACTGACCGTTCCAAGGCGGTAAATGTCGGGTTTGTTCATTTTGTTAAAAGACACATCACAGATTTGTTCTTACTTTTACATGTGGCTGGCATGTGGTTACCTATTCTTATTGAGGTATTTGGAATCAATGGAAGAGCCCGGAAGACTACTGTCCATGCTCTAGTTGAGGCTGCTGAAAGCCATCTAGTTGATTTTGGCTACAACGTAGCAAACAGGGGCGTGCCTAGACGACTTTTGTGTATACGCACTCCTGCTAGGGGGGGGGGGGGGGGGGTCCGGGGGCATCACCCGTAAAAAGATTTTTTCTACACAACGCCGTTAGGTGCATTCTGGGACGTTTTTAAACATAAAAAATGCCAATAACTATCACTTGAAATAGAAAATACGTCATACTTTTTCAGGTGTCTTCATAACGCTTCATGATGTATACAAAACATTTTTTTCCTTAAAACAAGTAATAGCAGTAAAATTAAGACTATATATGTATATAGTCAAACAAGAAAAAGATGGATGTAAGTTTAGACATTTGTAATTAAACCGTGATAACATATCTAAATTAATGGTAGTTACATAATCAGAACAATAGACATGTTTAGAATGAACAGCGATGAAAAAACGTTTCAAACGTATGTACATATATACACGCACTCATGGATGCGAAATTATAAAAAACACTGTCAATGATGAATACATGCAGGTCAAAGGCGAACAGTGCACAGAACTGTTTTACAGCAGAAGATCAAAATACCTCATTGAGTTGTACAAAATCTTAAATAATAATATTTATTTGAATGATGAAAACCACTAGATCTTACAGGTAGTGCCTAACCCGGGTTAGGCGACGATTTTTATTCGCTTTTTGGCGTTTTTATTTTTTCAATTTCTGGAAGCCACTGCACGCACGTGCGTAAGTGCGTAACGGCAGGCACGCCCCTGGCAAACCATCCTGGCAGCCAACGTAGACGGAGTAGCAACTGATCAGCCTACCCAACACATCATCTCGAGGTTGTACTGAGCTTTTATGGGTGAAACACCATAAGACAGATGGCCGCTCACCTGATGGCATCTACGCTAGCGGATTCATGTCAGCGCAGCTGATTGCATCTACGCTAGCAGATTAATGTATTTTCATCAGATATAAATGGTAAGCGATCCAAATATATTTTCAACAAGGAAACACTTTTTCTTTTATATATACATATTGATAGGCAATGCGTATTATAAGGTGACAATGCCTGAGTCTTTCGGAAACATGCATCAGCATTTTTATCAGGAACATATTATTTTTATCACATGATTCCCTCTGTTTTCCATTCAAAACACTCATTACTTATTTTGTTATATTACACCATTGTGTTACAACATTTTAATTGAGGACGTCATCGACGTCATCATAATGCACATTGTCTCATACCAGTATTTCAAGAATGATTAAAACTTCGTAAAATCGATTGTATATTGGTGACTAAGATCATGTGATAAAAAGAATATTACTCTTGTCCTTTAATACAAACATTTATAAACTCGTCCAAGAAAAATGATAGTAAGCTCGTCATATGCTCGCTTACTATTACCTTTTCAGAATTCGTTTAATAAATGTTTGTATTAAATGACAACGAGATTCAGATCCTCTATTTATGAAACATTTTGTACATTTGTTATAACTACACATCACCACTTGTAAAGATTGAAAGGGAAGTATCCTAAGACAATAACTCGACTGGAACAGCTGACAAATTGTCGCTTTTTAAATCAATAACTGTATACAATTAAAGCTATAACCGTAATATCTGGGTGCAAAGTCTATTATTTTTTCAAGATCAGGACAGAAACTGTCTTCTTCATCTTTTATTATATGGTGGGCTAAGCGGCGGAAGCTGTTCTTTGAATAGAACAATATGTGGTTCATGTGCTTGTATATTTAATGTGCTCATATATTTCATGTGCCCATATATTGTGTGTTGTTACTTTTATATTTTTAGGTTTAGCTTTACTAAGGTAAGTATTAGTTCATATATGTTACTTTTCATTGTAATAATTCATATTTGATTTTTTTTTAATCTTACGATTTGGGGCAACATACATATATTGTTCCCAACCCCAACCACCTTTAACCATGGGTACTCGTATATTTTTAAATGACAATTTGTTATACATATCGGTATGTTCGTTATAAGTATTAAATGTCATGTGATGTTTTGCATATTTATACATAAAATTGATACTTAAAAAAATGTATTAGCATTTTAAATTAAACAATGGAATTTAATAACCTTATAAAACAATGCGAATGTTGTATCAAGCGCCTCTCTCAACGATGAATGAGATATATAATATGATGGTGACAAATCACATGTGTGACCGATATACCTTTAAAGCTAGCGACCAAAAACAATGTGTGACTGATTATTACTTAAATTAAATTGTGGTCAGTCCTTATTTACATATTGTTATAGACCTATAACTAGTTGGATAGAGAACAAAATGGCAGAAATGACTTTAATCAAAGATACGTGTTTAAAGTTTCTCAAAACAAAACAAAAGTTATCACCTTTAAAGATGCCGATTTAAATATAAATAAACATTCATTCGCATTTGATCCAGAAAAGAAAAACAAAAACAAAAAACCCAGACGCCAGGTCCTCCGTGTATCTTCTGTGTTCAGTGTATCTACGGGAATTCGCGTGCTGTAACATACGACGGATGTCATAGATGTCATGACATTACATGCGATCTAAACAGATGAAGAAATTACAACTTTGGCATGTATGAGACGAATGTAGGTTGAAATAGATGTCTTCGAGCTCTCTGCTTGATGCATAGGCATCCATGCCTGGGCCTATGTAACATTGGAACCTGATGAAAAGTGAAAGTGCAACCTGGACTACCAGTGAAATCTAGTTTCAGACAATGAAATTTGTCCTGTTACAGTAATATGCTGTGTTGTTGTTATTGTTGTTGTTTTTGTGTGTGTTTTTCTACATGTTTTGAAACAAATGGTATATATATATTATAAGTAAAACGAATTAACCAGTCATGAAATCAAAAGATCTTGAAATATTTCTAGTGGATTTGCGTTCTTAATTTTTAACATGACTTCAAATAATAACATAACTGGTTTTAAAACGATTAAAACATTCTTTTAGTTTTGTTGGAATTCAAATTAATTTACAAGCACAATTTTAATGCAATTATAATAATGTCAAAGAAGACATGTTTCTTCCCGTTTAACTTTCTTCCCGTTTAACAAAATTACACGGTCTCTGACAACATCTTCATTGATTTACAAGTTGTGACAATAAATGATTGATATATAATGTTTAGGGAAAACGATTCTTGTTCCACATGGAGACAGACCTAGAAACAGCTTGCCTCACTCATATCTCGTTAGTTCAGTGCGGTCCACTGGCATCTCAAGGTAGCGGTAAGAACAGCATTGAGCAAAAGAAATCAAAATCAGCTTGAAGCAATTTGAAGTTAGCTTGCTGGAACATCCGTACTATGCAAGACTCGGACGACAGCGACCTACCACAGAGACGATCAGCTCTTGTGGCGAGGGAGAACTAGCCCTGCTGGACATTTACGTCGCTGCTCCCAGCGAAATCTGCTTCGTAGAACAATGATTCCTCGCAGAGTAGGATCCAGGCTATACCCTGTACTGGTCAGGCAGATGAGCGCTGACTGTCCGGAGTAGGCTTCATAGTCTAGTCCTCTATTACCAGCAAGCTGTATAGACTTCCAGTGGGACATTTGGATCGCTTCATGTCCCTACAACTGCCCTTTATAGGCAACTGCTTCGTCTCTGTGTACAGCGTGTATGTCCCTTTACGCCCCATCCACACCAAAACAGATACCGTTACCAATGAAGCTTTTTAAAGCGAATATTCTGCTCAGGAAAGTCGACAAGGAGGTTCTCATCGTGGGCGACTTCAATGCACGAGTTGGTAGGGGTCGTATCATCTGGCCAGGAGTGATTGGATGGCAATGCATTGGCAACTGCTTTCTTCTAGAGTTCTGTACCAAGTACAGCCTGTCAGTCACCAACAAGCTGTTACATCAGACGGACAGATACAATACGAACTGGAAACATCTACGTTCCAAACATTGGCATCTCTTGGACTACGTCCTGGTACACCAGATGGTTATTAAGGATGTTCTGCACACCAGTCATGCCAAGCGCCGACTGCTATAACGATCACAGACGTGTTTATGCCAAGGTCCGACCCAGAGTCAGACCAGCAGTCAGAAGGAGAGGACTTCCGATTTAGAAGTAAACAGTTCAGCAACTGCTCAATGTCAAGGAAATGTAGCTCACCAAGCCGGGAGCCAAAAGCCAGAGAAGAAGCTGAATTCAGCTGAATGTGTTTCTGGCTTACCCACCTGGGAAAACAGATGCTGGTTTGATGAGAATGCTGTGGAAATCCAGATTCCCATATAAGAAAAGCTTGCTTCGCATGCCATACTCCTGGCCCAGTAAAGATAATAATACAGCCAAGATAACCTTTAGAACAGTCTGCAGCATTCTGTAAACTAAATTCAGGCAGTTTCAGAACATCTGGTGGCTTAAACTGGCTGAGAATGCTTAGTTATATGGCGTCTTGGGCAACACAAAAGCCTTTTACAAAAACTTGCGAGCAGCATATTGCCCGTCACTGCAAGTGCTGGCCCCTCTACTCTCTTGACAGCTTAAGAATCCATTTTGCATCGCTATACACAGCACTACAAAGACCTCTTCAGAGACCAACATACAGTTCAGAACTCTTCACGTGGGACGATACCTCAGCTAACAGTCAAACATGACCGGGACAACTCCAACCGCACACATCCTACCCACGCTATTTCAACTTCCGTCAACTCCTTGAGGATCTGACCTTGGAGCTGATGTTTGCAGAAAACTGTGCTCTCTCCGCTCATACTGAAGAATCTCTGCAATAAGACGTCAACCACTTTGCTGACGTAACCCGGAATTTGACCTTCCCATTAGTCTGAAGAAGACTGAAGTCAGGTACAAGGCACCCATTCATGGCACCTACGCACCATGCAAGATCTATACCGACAGGCAACAAGTGAATAATGTGGAACATTTTACTTACATTGGAAGCATCATCTCTAGAGATGCCACAATCTCCAAGGATGTAGACCATCTGCTTTCCAAATCCAGCAGCTCATTTGGACGTCTCCAGAAACGTGTTTGGCAAAACTTCTCCCCATGACTCTCGACCAAAATCCTGGTTTATAATGAAGTCACCATTAGTACCCTTCTATATATATGCATCTGAAGTTTGTGTCCTCTCTTCTACAGGAGCCACATCGAGCTGCTGAAGGGTTTCCACCAGAGATGCATACGCTTCACCATGGGCATCAATTGGCAGGACTATGCGCAAATATCGAAGTCCAGGAGGAAGCTGATCTCCCGCCATCGAGTCAATGCTGATGCTTCGACAGGTGCGCTGAGCAGGTCTCGTAGCATCCAAAGGCTGTCGTCTACGGCGAACTGCGTGAAGACAAACGCAGCGTTGGAGCTTAACGTACATCCTTAAAGGGCCGACTAAAGCAGCAGATGTCACTTAGCGAAATTAACCAGCACAGCTGGGAGATACTGTCAGGATCTGTCTGGAAAACTTCCACCAGGATTGCTGTCAGAAAAGTTGAAAAGGAAAGGACACAGACAGCCAGGGGAAAACGCGAGCGGAGAATGGGTGCATTATCTAAAATTAATTATCATCATCATCATCATCATCATCATCATCATCATCATCATCATCGTCATCATCGTCATCATCATCATCAATGGTATATATTATTTTTGTGATACTGCTTGTGAACACTTGCTCTAGGTATAAATGAAATTTAAATATATATATATATAGGTTTTTATTATAATTAATCTTCATTAGTCGGGGCAAAATAAAGTTACCCGGTCATTCCAATCTTTTACTTTCCTCACCCGACCGCTCACCAAACCCTGTTTCTTCATCTTCATTCAATCATGCCTTCATGTGCGTGGGGTAAAAACGCGCCACCGCTATGCATATTTTGCGCGAAATGCCAAATCCAGCGAGAAAGTCAACCTCAGCAAGAGCACAGCCATCAAATGATGATGAAGGCTATACACACGGATCGATAGTGAAAATTAAACTTAGAAACATATAGTAAGTTCATTAAAGTTTTATTAAAAGTGGTGATTTTTATCAAGTTCCTCCTTGTAGGTACAGTCGTATGTGCTAAACTAAATCTGAAAAGAAAGTAATCCTGCCCCTAACGGGGATTCGAACCCAGGACCTTCAGATCAGTAGGCTGATACACAACCACGTCGCTCAAGGGTTAACCCAACAGCAAGGCTGTTGAAAGTGCCTATATGCACTACACTCCTCCCCCTTTACTTTTTCTGGGCCAAAGCCCATCTCAGGACAGCCACACCAGGCTTCCGTTTACTTCTGACACCATTAAAGTAAATCTGAGAGGAGAAAATAATCCTGTCCCTAACGGGGATTCGAACCCAGGACCTTCAGATCAGTAGGCTGACACTCAACCACATCGCTTAAGGGTTGACCCAACAGCCTTGACCCAACAGCAAGGCTGTTGGAACTTATGGAAGTGCCTAAATGCACTACAGAACTGTAACGGATCACAAGCCGAGACATGCTGTCGGTAAATTTATCAAGTAATATAAACATTTCCTTTTGAACCAAAGAAGTACATGATTTACGCGCTGTTTATGCAAGAGACTTAATTAGAACAATAGCAGGTCAATCTGAGCTAAATCGGATGATTAGGGGCTATCCCAAGCACGTTTTTTCTGTCAAAAAAACGCAGCATATTTTGGACATTATTGTCAAATGCACTTTTTGTCAGTTTACATAACATTTAATCAAATGTTTTATTGTATAATTTTGGGGGTTAAGTATATAAACCCCAAAGGCGGTATCTGATGATTTGTGTTAACTAAAGAAAAGAATGTGCGTAAGACCCATGGCTCATAACCCAATATTTATCTGAATCAGTCATCAGACCTGCTTTTTCATTGTGGGCCACTGAATAGATAGTTTCCATGTGATGTCATCAACACTGATAAAACAGTTTAAGGCAGCCATCTTTATGGGCAGAAGCTAATGCAGGTCGAAATCGGGAAATATGTGCTGTATTAAACTCACCACTGTATTTTTATTTTTCAGTCTATTTTACTGAATTTTATATCAAATTTAACAGCTTTTATAAAGTATTTTAAATATCAAAACTATACTTTGATAGTTTAAAAGGTTAAAGAAATACAACTGAAAATGATACACTGTTCATTTTGTTTTAAGCATGAGCCAATAGTTTTATTTATTTATGTGTATTAATTCTGTATGCATTTATCAATTGTAAAAATATTATATTCTAAAAATATGAATTTCAAGAGCTTTCCAATGGAGTATAGCTTTTAATTTTCGGACCACAAATGAAGATATTACAAGAAAATAAAATTTACCCGTCTATACAATTCATATGAAAATCCCTTGAAGTTACCATCAAAGATGGCTGCCAAGATATGGGATTTTCACTAATGTGGAAACTATCTATTGGCAGTTCAAAGCTTTAATTAATGAGGCATATATAAGACATACTGTTATAAACAATGCCCAGTACTGTAGTTGTTGTGTAAAACAAAAATTAGCATAATTCATTAAATAAGACAACTGATTAAGATCATCGTTAATCAGCGGTGTACATGCGTTATAGATATCTCATTCTGTAACAAACATAATAAAATACACATGTAGTTGGTGAGGGAAAGAGATAACCACTGTGTGAAAAATGGTTAACCATTTATTTTCTCAGTTAATCTGTACATGCATTCTTTTGGACATTTTTTTCAAACTTAAATGAAGTGAAAGAAAACAATATATCTAACATCTAAGTACAAAATGGTTTAGCAAAATTACTATTCATAGATACAGCAATAATATAAAGAGTATGTACAACAGAAATAGTCTAGTTTCTGAATAATGCAAGAGGCAAACCATAAGACATGAACTTAACCATAAACAATTTTCATTGTAAACCCTTCTTCCATGGCATTTAAGGTATCTCTTAACATTGATAAAAATGTTAAAATATAATTTTCTTGGACAAAAACTATGTAGTTGCATGGAATTACAAGACTACCACTTATATCCAAAGGGGAAGGCAATGGCGGAAAAATTGGAGTAGGATCACCATTTGACACAGCAAAGAATTCAGCATCTGTGCCAAAAATATTATAAAAGCAACTGGCTAGTATTTTTTGTACATGGCCTTTTATCATCAGTTATCATTTCATGAAGACTTTCATCAAAATGAACAAGTTCTGATTTCCAGACTAGACAAGCACCTTTGTCCTTTATGTTAGTGTTCTCTTGATCAATGATAAGCTTGGTCTTCGTATCAGTTGTAGGTGGTTTGACTGTATACATGGTACCCATTAATGACTGAGTTGTCCACCATAAAACTTGATTTTTCTGGACTCACTTGTGATGATAATTGTGCTGAGCTATTGGATCCATTGTGAATGAACCAGGTACATGTCCCTCTTCCTTGCATTTTTCAAGGATATCAACAAATTATCTAGCCTTCAGACTAGCCACCTTATTTTTTTCTGGTTATGACAGCCATTTTAAGTCCATGTCTACTCTAAAATAAAATATTTAGCATAAAAACACTTAACCACCATTTTTACATTTTCAGAAGGTATAAACCATTACCTATAAATAAAAAAATAATTTTTTTCAGCCCTCATATAACATAATAGGAGTATCACAGGACCGTAAACCTCATCAAACCCACCATTTACATATGCCTCTACTGTATATTAACAAGGTGGTACGCTTCTTTGTTCTGACCTTTTTTATTTTGGTAGTGCTAAATTTCTTGATTATTCTTTATTGAGGTATTGTATTGATGTGTTGTCTTTGTTTATTGGTTATATATGTCCCTGTACATTTTAATTTATTTTCTGCAAATTCTAAAATTTATGGGCTTCATTTACAGAAGCAAATATCACTTTGTCTTTTAAGCTAATAAAGTCTGATATATTTGCTTCCTACACAGCCCAAATGGCGACTTAATTCAGCACAATATCTTTAATTAGTTACATTTACTGGTTGCATATTTCTAAGTCTCTTAACAATGAGAGTTTATAATATTATACCACTGCAGTATCGTAACTAGCCAAATTGGTTGTTTCAGAACCATTTATCTGGTCATTTCATAATAAATCTCACATAGGTGTTCATTGTTGCTGCCAACTCTAAATATATGGGGGTTGTTTGTGACCCATATCATGGAAGGAAGGGGGTCATGCTATCATAAATGCAATGCTCTACATGTTATTTATAAAACATGTTTAAATGAATAAACATGTGTAATTATGTATCTTTTAAAGATTATTTGGAATACAAACACTTGAAAGGTGTTTTCTATTGTTTCAGTTGCAACAGAGCAAAACTGCTATCATTGCAAACTTTCAGGTTTAGAAAAATAGACGTGAGAATATTGCCCTCAGTATTTTGATTCCAGACTGCATCTGTGACATGAGATTGTGAATTGTCATCATTATTATTCATATTTCATAACATATTTTATAGCGAGGAATGTCTTAGCCCCATGGGTCTAAAATATTAGCCCAGAAACAGATGTGAATTTAAAAGAAAGATAAAGGAATCAAATGCCTTTGCCCTGAACAAAAACTTCTGTGCAAACAACATTATTGTCAAAGGTTTACTGCATTGTTTGCCATTAACAATAGAATCAAAAGTATATTAATGACCATCACAGAGCCATAAACGATGAACAATAACTTTCATTGAGTCTTTAAAAGGTGGTATTCAACAGTTTTATGACACTTTTGAACACCACTTCAATTATTGGACAATACAAATCATGAAATAAATTACTATAATATTTATTCTTTTTTAACTCACCTGAGCACAACATGCCCATGGTGAGCTTTTCTGATACCACTTTGCCCATCGTCAGTTATCCGTCGTGCGGCATCAACAGTTTAGCTTGTGAACATGCTAGAGGCTACAGTTTTTATCCAATCTTAATCAAACTTGGTCAGAATGTTTGTCTTCATGAAATGTTAGATGAGTTCGTTATTGGGTTACCTGGGGTTAAAAACTAGAATAAAAGGTCAAAATTTAAGAAAAATTGTAAACACTAGAGACCACATTTGTAGCCCAATTTTCACCAAAATGGGTCAGAATGTTTGCCTGCAGGAAATCTTGAATGAGTTCTTAGCTAGGTAACGTGAGGTCAAAAAAATAGGTTAAATTTTAGAAAAACCTTGTAAACACACTAGAGGTCACATTTAGGGTCCAATCTTCACCAAACTTGATCAGAATATTTGCCAGTATGATATCTTAGATATGTTTTGAAGTTGGTCACATGGATTTAGTAGGTCACTGGGTAAAATTGTGGAAAATGTTACCAGACCATTGGCCATACTTATGGTCCAATCTTCACCAAAGATTTTCAAAACTAAATAACTCTTAATTACTTGATGCCAGATATGAGCCTACTAAAAGCCTTTGTTCTCAGGAGAGCAATTAAGGGCCACCATGACCCCATTGTAATGATTATTTTATAAGTTATATAAGTTGAAAACAAGAAAATTGAAGTTGTACTGTCTTGCAATTGATATAGTATTCAAAATCAGCTTTGCTTAGACTAAAAATATGATTATGCACAAATTCCCCAAACAGGGCTCAGAAAATGTTTTTGATACAGGCAGAAATTGATGGAGACCACCTTTAAGGCATTCTTAATATTTAGTTTCTAAAGGTTTACATTAGGGGTGGAGGTTCCTTTTTGTAATACAACTTCAAACTGACATTTTTTTAACTGGTAAAATTAAATTCTTATTGACCTTAGTTCTTAATAGGTGTCATTTTTTAAATATACTTAGAAAAGTCCATTTTTGAGCATCTTTGTGAAAGCCAAACTTGTTTATCGCTTTAATGTTTTGACATACAGTACTTATATTACAGAATCATGAGAATTAAAAAAACCTGAGAATTATGTCTAAATACAGTTACTTTTTTATTATTACAAAACCTTACTCTGTGATTTGGCAGTTTCACAGAAAAAAGTTTTGTTTTTTTTATCTTTTAAAAAGGTTTTCAGATTTAAATTCTTTTCATCGCCACAGTTAACAATTTGCACTTTCTTAGTTTACATTAAAACATGTATGTATTGGTGATTTATTTTTGTTTCAGTACATATGATTCTGTTGAATTTACCTGTGGATCCCACCTTAATGTAATCATAGGACCAAATGGAACAGGAAAGTCAACAATTGTATGTGCAATATGCCTTGGTCTTGGTGGCAAGACCAACCTTCTTGGTCGAGCGCAGCAGGCTGCAGAGTTTATCAAATATGGAGCAGATAAAGGCAGGATAGAAATTGAGTTGTAAGTAATCTTTGGATTAAAAGACATTTTCTTTTAGAATTGTTAAATACTGGTAGTTGCTAAGCCCATTGTTTTGTTTGTTGGGTTTATCATTATAACACCTGGTGTTTTTGTTCCTGAACTAAAGTTCAGTTACCAGCTGTGAGTAGAATGCTGTGAACAAGTACCACAGAAATATTGACTCCAGGAAAGTCTTAGGAAGACACTGTTGTCATTTTTTTTTATTATTTATATTCTATTTACCAGGAATTAAGATATTTGAATGAAGTGATAAAGATAAAAGTAAAAAAAAATAATGTTCAGTAAAAAATGTGAGCTGGAGCAAAATCTGAAAAAGGTTAATGCAAGAGAGGCTTTGCAACAGCCTGTTATATTATTCTGACACCAGGCTTGCCAGTCATTGAACTACCCTCAGTTCTTTGATTGTAAGGCATAGAGCTATATCACTAACATTTTAATGACTTTCTCTGCCCAGGTTTACCGTTAGAAACCAGGGTAGACCATTATTGAAGTACCAAAACTGATTATTGAGAGTTATGGAAGAGCTATGTAAATCACTTTTTAATCTAAACTTTTCTATGAAAATAAAGAGCTATTTCAGTTACCCAATTGCCTACACCATCATATTGATTAGGTTAAAAATTCATGTGCAAGTACATGTACTACCCAGCTTATAACATTAATCAGTGCATTGCTTGGAATAAAACTACATAAGTTTTTCTAGTGGCTATACCTTCTGATATAATCAATATTGATAATTCCAGGTTTGATATTGAGAAATATCAAGGGTTAACTCAAAAAGGTTTGGTGTACTTACAAATTCTTACGTTTTGTTAAGTACTATTAAGCTTATATCTCAGTAACCAGTGCATAGATAAGATTTAAACATCACATATGTCTTCTTATTGATCACTTGTGCTAAACATGGCCGAGGTACAGTTTAGACAATGCTCATGTGCATAAGTAGATGTATATGCTGGTTAAGGTTGCGTGCATATACTATTAAGCTTACGTCATAGTATCAAGTGCTTGAATAATCAGATGTGCTGTCCTGTAGCAGGTGTTGTAACAGTTTCTATCTTGTTTTAGATTTAACTCTAATGGCCCTAATCACGAAGTTGTGAGAGAGATAATGAAGGATAACACATCAAAATGGAAGATACAGGGAAAATCTTGCCCTCAAAAAGCAGTAAGTACTGATACTTGCTATTTAGATCATTGCAGGAAAACAGTTATTACACTACATGTATATACCTTACCACAAGTAACTCCATTAAAGCACTATCTAAATATGTAATAAATATATCTCAAACATGACTAAATGATTGTAATACTTCACTGGGCTAAACAGTTATACTGCTCCTGCAAAGCTGGACAGAAGTAATACCTTTTTTTAGTAAGACTGCGTGTGTGGACATTGGGTGAAACATGAGATCTCATTAGGATTTTGAGAACAGGAATCCTGGGACTCCCACTCCAGAAAAATTTGCAGTCAACACAGTTTGCAAGCACACTGGCTCAAGCATTTATATTTTAAATGTGGCTAGGTATGTAAATATAGCAATAAACAAACAAAATTCATTTCAGTTTAATTAAAATATATATATATAATGTGTTAACAGTAAGACAATGGTACTGTTTGATACAGGAATTAATTTGAGAAAGAAGATGTAGTCAAGTTCTGAAATACATCTTGTAATGTACCTCTTTTACAAGCTTAAACAATCATTCAAGCATGTGCATGTATATTAAGATAATATGTCTGCCAAACATCGCTTAGTTTACAAAACATCAATGATATTTAAATGTTAAGAATGACTGTTTTAGAATTCCTATAGTATTATCCAAAAAAAATTCAAGCAGTTTTGTAAATCCTCAAAGTAATGATGATTTAGCGTAAACTTGGTGCATTTGTAAACAAATGCTTTGAAAGTGTGTAAATCTGACATGATATATGAAATGGTAACAAATGTTGAGACAGTGAGCTATTGTACCATCTGCATCGAATACGCATTACTTTTACTGTGAATCCCCATTTCAGGCAAGTTTTCATTTGTTATATCAATTTTTAAAATGAAAGTATTCCACATGCAAATATACAACTTGGTTGTGTGATTGTTAATACAAACGTGTTTTCAGCTAGCATTCCTAATGCATTTATGCCTAAAAACGAAAATGGCAAAATATTGACACACTGCGGAAATTGGTGAGGAGTCAAGTTCAATTGGTTCTTGCCAAATACCAGTGGACGGACGCATTATGCATAACATAGATAGTAGGAAGTCCAGTCTATTTCCTGTTCTTGCATTTAGCTAAGGTACAGAAAGGTTCCCATAATGCACTTGTAGTGGATGTATGGTAAATGTACAATTTCGATGAAACTATTAAAAAATAGATCAATTTCTCAACAACCTTTAAGAAATCATGTTCAGTTCTTTCCACTTGCATTCCATACTGTCAACTGAACTTGTTGGAACTTTGTAATGAGTAATTACTTGCAATATTTGGTTGATTGCAAAGAAACACAACTTTGATTTGGTGTTCTTCTGGCTTTCAATGGAGGAGCTGTACCTCCAAATAAGATCTATTAATTTTTACATCGTATACATTCTTTGTGTATGCGTCTGCAGCAAAATCAAAGCATACAAAAACAACTAGCCTAATTAAGTATGCATACATCAGGTGAAAGATGTGTACCAATATGCAGATTTAAGTATTTCCGAGAACAATGCTTGCGTTCTTCACTAACTAATGCTGACGATCTACCCACTTAGCTACCACGGCCAGTATATTGGAAGAACTACAGTTTGCTAACAACAAAAAATGTCTGAAAACCATTGGTTGTTTCAGGTAGACGATCTAGTTAAAAGCTTAAATATTCAGGTGGGTAATCTGACCCAGTTTTTGCCACAAGATCGTGTTTCAGAATTTGCAAAGATGAACAGTGCAGAGCTTCTTGAGAGCACAGAAAAGGCGGTAAGTCTGTGTGACTGGTGTTGTCTATACTGTTGCTAAGTATTATTGTGTCAGCTGGTTTTAATTCTATTCTAGAGCATAGAGGATTTGACCCTGGTCAACAATATACCAAAATCATTAAGAATGGTAGTGATATCGTGTATAGCTGCTCCCTTGCTAACACTTGTGCAAATATCAGGATTCCCTGACTGGTCAGCCCAGTGTCAGGATATTGTGACTGGGTTTGGTATTCTACCAGGTCTTCAACTCATGCTATGCTATGATGAATGCAATACTTTAACTACTTCAAGTGGAAACTATCTCCAAATAAGTGAAATAGTGTTGGTGGAATGATCAAGCCAACAATACACTAACATCAATAGCTCTGCATTATTGTGTTAATCAGTGATTTCTATTCTTTTGCTTAGTTTTATCATGTCAACTGGTGTTTCTTTTCCACTGCTAAGTTTTATTGTGTCAGCTGGTGTTTTCTATCGCAGAGTGTTATTGTGTCAACTGGTGTTTTCTATTCTATTATTTTTATTATTGCCTCTACTTCTGGGGTTGTCATTAAATCTTAACAATTTCAAACTCTTTTAAGTAATTATTTCAGTCTGCACTTAATGATATTTCTCAATTAAATGGACAAATCAAAACAAGAGATTTACCTACATTGTTAATTTCTGTACATTGTCGGTATGTGTCTTATTGATCAAATTATGATAACAAATATAATAAAAAGATATACCTTTGGATTTGAATAAGGACAAAAAATGTATTGTGAAACAATGTACTAAAACTGTTACAATTATGATCTTTTAATAGCTTTCAACATTTTTAGTTTATTGTTAAAATAATTTACAAAATAAAATGAATAAAATTAGTATTCATCAATTTTAAAACAAAAACAGAAGAAAAAAACAGAATACTTAAGACTCAAAGTCTCCTACCATAAGAGTACAAATACTGTATATACAGTTGTCATTTTTAATACACACAAAAGATAAGAAATTGATGACAGCTCTTCTAATTTCGTACATCAATAGTACACTATTTTTTAGTTCATCTGAGCTTATGCCAAGGTTGAGCTATAGTGGTCTTTTGGTGTCATGCGTCCATCGACATTTTCAAGCAAAATGCAAATCTAAAGCCAAATTTTCTCAAGCTTTAGCAGTCAGGAAAAGAAAATTGTTTAAAGTATCTTGATCCATCAAAAAACATGGCTGCATTTCCGTTTTCCCTATTTGGCTTCAAAAAAAGAAAACTTAAAAAAATCTTCTTAAAAAAAAACTTAAGAGCTAGAGCTTTATATTTCATAATCAGAATCTGTAATTGGCCCTGTATCAAGATTTTCAACAAATTCTGATCTGTCAAAAAACATGGCCACCAGGGCAGAATGTCTATGGCACTCAAGTGATAGATATGGCGTAATCATGACCCTCTTGTTAATATATGGAAACTATTTACTGGAAAATTTACAAAAATTCAATGTTTACATTGCAGTTAAAATACTTGAGATATGGGCATCAACATCTGTAGCTACACATGTAGGCTGATGTTATGGTGACACTATATAAGTCCCTTGTTCTTGTAGGTAGGTGACCCGGAGATGTTCAACCGACATTTGCGACTTAAAGACTCCCAAAAAGACACAGAGTCCCTGGCCCAGCAGATCAAAAACCTCCATGAAACCCTGCAACAGGAGGAGCAGAAAAACTCCAGAATAGAAGCTGATGTGAAAAACTTTCAGGAAAGGGAGAACTACCTAGAGAAAATAAAAATACTTAACATGAAGAGAGTCTGGGTGGTAAATCTGATTGTTTTTTTAATTTGAAAGCTTGTATAAAAAACATTTAGCATTGTATAACTTAGACAGCAAGCACTAAAAGTTTATTGGCTAAAGTTTGAAATTTGAAGTTTGTTATTTGTTATTATTTGTTATCATGCGTTCTCATATATTTTCGTAAAACACACTTAACTTTATGCTGAATCAGACTAAATCAACCTTGTTTAATACCCTTTGTCAAGCAAATCTAGTTACACCATCAGGATTTGGCAGAACAACTAAAGTACTATAGCTACATAATCATGAAACAGAATTGTTTTGTAAATTCAATCCAAATATTGTAAGAAAAACTTTCAGGCCTGGGAGTTTTTAGTACTAAAAACAAATCATTTTTGCTGAATATTATAGTAAACAGTTGCCAGAAAGTGCAAAGTAATACTAAATGACCTTTTAAGCAAATGTGTGTTGAATACTAAAAGCAAAGAAATTGTAATTGCATCTTTTTCAGGTCTTTAATGAAAAAAAAAATTAAGGAATGTTTGGCTGAATCAGCATTACTATCACTACACTTTGTTGCCATTATCTGATGGACAGCATTAGACATACAATACATGCTTTGTTGCAAATCTTGGATAAAAAGCATTAACATACAATATATGCTTTGCAAAAACACTAAGGTTTGGGTTAAAATTATAGCAATAAATGTAAGAAAATTGTTCTTGCATTGTTTTTCAGATTTTCGAGGAAAAGCTTGAAGATGATTTTTAGTGATGATGTGAATTAGGACTGGTACCAAGACATTATATGTTGTCTTTGACTGAAATTAGAAAAGGTTTTCAGTAATAAATAAGTAAGGGGGTGGTGGGAATTTTTATCTCCAAGGGAAACTCTGTTATTGCACATTCACAGATAATTGAGGATAATTACTTTTGCTGTATGAGCAACATTGTAGGTTTGGCGTTTTTATCCTAGTGAAGCATTGGGATTCCATCTCTCTTCTTTCAGGTCTTTGAAGAGAAGCGTCTGGAATACATGGAGTGTAAAAAAGCGAAGGAAGAGCTGGAGAAAAAGTTGAGAGATCTAAGGGCAGCACACCAACCACTTCAAAGGAAGCTAGACCAGGCAGCCAAAGCCAAAGAAACCATTACAACTCAAAAGAAAACAAATGTAGGTTATTGCTTCATAAATATACTTACATTGAGTTATTACTCAGAAGCATTACAGTGTATCTTTATCTTCACTCATGATCTAGTTATGAAGGATGATCTTAATTAAGATAGACTTTTGCTGCTACGTTCTATTAAATTGTTTTAGATGGTAAGTCGAGACATTTACATTTTAAATCAACAATTTAATTCATTGTTCCATTAAAAAAATCATTGTAACATGAAGGCTGGCAACTTTTTTATGGCAAATTAGTTGTTAATAAAACAAATCCTTTTGCTCAACACTTGAAACTTAACAGGTTAACTGCAGCGAAAAGTCATTACGTTATATAAATTTTATGCAATTCAGTCATTGAGAACAAAAAATGACAAAATATTAATGACAGTGGCCAAGGTATAATGGTAAAAGTAGCTTTCATTATAATGACTTTTAAAAGCAGGAAGCTATAATACAATCTTTTGACACATGCGCATGTGGTATTTATGCATAATTAATGATTTTTTTAGAACTGGCTACCATGTAAGAACAGACGAAGGAAAATAAGGCAAAGTATTAACGTCATTGGAGTCTTAACGCTCTCCATTTGACAGTCAGCTAAGATTTTAAAACATGATCATAGCTACCAGTATCTAAAGAAATATAAACAGAGGGGTCACAACTGTCAGAAATACATCTTCATGTGTATATAATGTATGTTATAAGGCAGAATGAATGATCCATTTTGTATTTGTTAACACGAGTCCTTTAACACAGGTGCTGAAATAATGATCCTGGAATTAAATTGAGAACTAAATATTTAATCTAGGTAACAATGTTTCAAATCATTTTAAAGAAGTAGAGAAACTGGCATTCAATGTCTGTAAAATGTTGACGTGGTGCTTAGGACATTCTGGGACCATAATTGACATGCTCCTGGAAACTTACAATGAAATCTTTTCCTGGCTTGTGATTTATTGCATCAGGTAAATTTGAACTTCATGCTTGTTTGTATAAAATTATTAAAAAAATAATTTCATTCTTTAAATGTAAACAGAAATTTGACAGATTAATGTCACTATTTGATTCTACACTCTCTTGTTTGTAACTAACATATTATTGACTTCCAAAAATTCAGTCATGCACACTTCATGGTAATCTTTTCTATCTATGCTCACTGAAAACGTTTTTACAATAAGTATAATTATTTTTATTTTTACTATATTGATGCTTTTTATATTTAATATTTTAAATTTTTATTTGGTACCACATTGAACATGATAGTTATATTAATATATGGAATAAATAGATGGTTGATGCTGTTTATGAGATTCTGACATTAGTTTTGACTGTTCAAATTACAGCTACATGTGAAGTCTGTGCATCCAAAACTAACATAAAACATCTCAGAACCCATATCAACCATCAGATAATTCTATACATTTACATTTGAATTTGAATCACTAGTATATTTATACTTGCCTTAACAAAGTTTTTAGGGGTGATATTCTGGAATTAGGTTATCCTTTTAGTTATTTTATTTTAAGTCAGTTTACCTGTACTTGGTAAAGTAATGTATGATATTTTAATATACCATGTTATGCCTACTTTTTTATTAGGTTACCTAAGCACAATGTGCTCAAGGTGAGCTTTTTCTATTTTGCTTCGTCCGTCATCCACATTTTAGCTTGTGAACATGCTAGAGGCCACAGTTTTTATCCAATCTTCATCAGACTCTGTCAGAATGTTTGTCTCCATGAAATTTTGGATGAGTTCATTATTGTGTCACCTAGGGTCAAAAAGCAGGTCACTAAGTTAAATTTTAGAAAAAGCTTGTGAAAACACTAGATGCCCTATTTATAGCCCAATATTCACCAAACTAAATCAGAATGTTTGCCTGCATAAAGTCTTGGCTGACTTCATAATTGGGTCATATGGGGTCAAAAAGTAGGTCACTAGGTCAAATCTCAGAAAAAGCTTTTGAATTCACTAGAGACCACATTTATAGCCTACTCTTCACCAAACCTGATCAGAATATTTGTCTGCATTAAATATTGGATGAGTTCATTATTGGGTCATGAGGGGTCAAAAAGTTGGTCACTAGGTCAAATTTTAGAAAAACACTTTGATGGCCCAATCTTCACCAAACTTGGCCAGAATGTTTGCCAGTATGAAATCTTACATATGTTTTGAAGTGGGTCATGTGGATTCAGTAGGTTACTAGGTAAAATTCTAAAAAACTGTTACCAGCCCGATGGCCACACTAATGGTCCAGTCTTCACCAAAGATTTCTAAAGTAAATAACTTAATTACTTGATGCCAGATATGAGCCTACTAAAAGACTGTGTCCTCAGGTGGGCGATTGAGGGTCATCATTGCCCTCTTGTTGAGTTAACATGCAAACAAAACATAGAACCTAATTTGTTCCATATGAAAAAAATCATTAAAATTTAGTGTTATAATCATTTGCTTATATCTGTGTTGCTATATCTGTGTAGCTATAAAAAAATACTTGTATTTAAGGCAACAGACCTAAAGGAAGTAGCCAAGAAAAATCAGGCTATTACAGAGCAAGTGGACACCTTAACAGATCAGGTACTTTCAGAACTTGTTTGTTTAGTGAAATATGATTATGTGCTTATGTTAACAGTAGTTCTCTTAGCTTGAAATTTTTTATAGATGAAATGTTTACCCTGACTGCATTTCATGGTTTTAGCTCACCTGAGTTTATGCCCAGGGTGAGCCATTGTGATTGCCTACCCTCCGGGGTCTGACATCACATGTCTGTCAACATTCTTTATACAATATTTCCTCTGAAACTGCTGGGCCAAATTCAACATAACTTATTTAGAAGCTTTAACGGGCAGGGGGGAATAAAAAGTTGTTTAAAGAATTTTTATAATTTTTCAAAACAATTGGCTGTCAAAGGCATGGCCATTTTCCTTATATGGCTATATAGGACAATTTAGAAAATCTTCTTGTCAGAAACTACAAGAGCTAGAGCCTTGATATTTAGTATACATGTTTCTTGGATGGCCCTGTATCAGAGTTGTTAAAAGAATTTTGATCCATAAAAAAAAATGGCCCCCAGGGGTATGACCAAGTTCCATATGTGACATTGTATTAAAAAAATGAAACAGCTTCTTTAAACCTTCCTAACAATTTTATGTAAATGTCTTTGGCACTTAGACAAGCGATACAGGGTCAATATAGCTATCTTGTTTAGAAAAACCCGTCTTGTTAACTAATCTTTCAACCCCACAGATTGAGGGGAAGATTGCAGACTTGTTACCCCTCTGACTTGCAGGCTTTACGCTGCTTAGACTGAGTTGTCTTCAACTGGCCTGCAGTGCATTGGCAGTTCTACCTAAATATTTCTCTGGAGTCTTCCTCCACCTTAACACAATGTGTTCAGCTTACCTTCCAGTGTTGGTGGTTTTACTCAGACATCCGTCTGGCCTCTTCCTCCATCAAAATAACTGGATGTGGCTATAATGATTATGACTGTGTCACACCAATCTATGTCTAAAAAAGCACAAAACAGTTCTTAAATGTAATGTCTGGAAACATTAAGTTTATCAAAATTTGTTGGGACCACATATGACATTATGAATGTAATAGCAAGTATTTCATAAAATGAGTTAAAAGGTTAATTGTGTTTTAGTGTAAGATTCATTCTTATTACCCTGAGTGGAAATTACCAATAAAAATATTGCTTTGAAATTACCAATAAAAATATTGCTGTAAAAAATATTTTTAAACCATTATACTGAAACATGAAAATTGTGTGTTGCTATAGTTACTGTTTGTGTTGTTTTTTCAGGAAAAAGGTAATTTATTTTATATGATATGACTTTTTACAATATTTCTTGTTATGTTTATTTCCATTTAGATTGTTGAGCTTCAAGATGATCTGAAACTCAAGAAAGACCAGGAACAGGCCAGACAGAAAAAGTACACCTATATCTTAAAAGATTTTCTTTTATGGAAATGTATTCAGTTAGCTAAATGATGATAACATATTTTGGATCTTATATTCTGGGTATCTTTTAATACATTAAGTGTTTCATGGTTGTAAAGTGTATGGTACTACTACTATGACTGTAAAGTTTTAGCTGTGTTTTTTGTGTGCTTCTCAGCTTTTGCTTACCATATTCTCTTGTGTGTAGCACGCATATTTTTATGTTCCCGATTAACTCCCTAGTACATGTATACATCAGTATACATCCGGGGAAAAAAATGCAGAGTTTTTTTTCGAGCTCCCAAAGTTGCCAAAAATGACAAATAGCGTCATGTGAATGTTCTATTGGTTAATTGGTATACAGAGACTAGTAATTTTAACACATCGCGGGCTGTATCTAGCAGCTTATCTCAATCAACTTGACCCGTATGAAGAGGCAAGTCTACACAGACCCCTGACTTGATAATGTAGATAAAGGAAATTAATATCGTGCCGCTGCACAATGCAGGATGTTCTCGCAGCTGGGAGGTTAACACATGCTAGATACATCCTGCAATGTGTGAAAGTCACTAGTCCCTTTATACCAATTAACCCTTGTGTTGAGACAGCGTGTCTGGTCGATGCTCCTGTTCATTTTTCTTGCCTTGTCTTATTAGAGGGTCGAAGCAATTTCAGGAAAATGTCAGATATTTTTTAGCCTAGCAAATTCATAAAATTGATGTATGGTGTACATGTTTTCCTGCAGAATTTCAAGTCTGGGTGCATATTGTACATAAATGCGCATTATACACTTATAACCCCTGGTTATTGTGGATATTTGTTAAGTGAACTCACCCTGCATGGTGCTAGGAGGTTTTAATCTTAATGACCTTTAGGTAGCTAGTTCTATATATTGATGTTGAGTGGAACATTGCAAGGTTATTCTCTTGCTCAAAGAAAATAAGTGGTGACCAGGACAGGATTTTATAGAGTTTTGCTCATTGTTTTAGAGGTTAAGGCCATGTCAATTAAAACTACTTTGTTTTTATTTTCATCGTCTGTGATAAGGCTTGTATTTCAGTATGATGCTTGTCATATCTTCACTGCCTCTCTGTGATTTTTAAGATTAAAGGATCTCCGGAAGCAACTGGAAGCTCTTCAAGTTGATATAAAGAAAGCAGATGAGATGGAAGATGTACAAGTAAGTATATCCAACTATTAATATTGTTATGTCTGAAAAAAAGATGGGGTGATAAGGAGCAGAAGAAATTGTAATTGTCTTATATTTTTTATTGTATTTATATAACATAGACCATTTAGAGGTGATTTTTAACCTAAATGTTTTGATGGAAAATAATGGAAAGAGGTTAAGGAATGTGAACTGAAAATTAAATCCATATTTAATATTCCCCCTTTCCTTAGTTGCTTTATTTTGACTATTGGTTTATTTTTGTTGAATTTTTACTTTTAACCTTGAAGGTTAAAGTTAAGGATCCAAGTACAGTCAAGCTTACATCTACAGTGCATAGATTGGAATTAGTCTTATCTTGTGTCATTCCTAGTCACCATGCTTACTGATATATTCAAGTTTATTAGTTCCCCTTTTGATGGTGTGAGAAACATGGCCTTAGTCTTTTCGGCACAGATATGTGCCCTTTTCAGTGTTAAATGCAAGTTCTGTCAAGTTTTCATCTTAAGGTATCCGGCCCATAATAGGCCAAAATATAACAATGGAAATGGAATTTTTTTTTTCACTTGTTTAACAAAGAGGTTTATGTGGAATTGTTCTATGAAATAAAAATCCGCAAAATATTCATCATTAGTGCATAAAGGTCAATTTTATTATCCCCCCTTTTTGTCTAAAAACCCCTACCTGAGGGGTGAAAATGAGATACAATATCAAAAAGATCCATTGAGTATGAATTTATCTGTTTTGCTAAAAAGGAACAGTATATTTTAATAAACATTACCCCAGCAAACCAAAATGTAAAAAGTCAATCATTCAATTTTAAGACTAATTGTTTTGTTACTAAAAATAGATCTTGGGGAATTACCTGTTTTTGCCTTAAATTGCAATTTTGATTATTTCTTTTGAAGTATTTATAACAGCAGCTCAATTTTCACATAAAATTAACCTCTTGTTTTGTTTTCTCTGTTGTAATTTTTTTAGACACTTTCACCGTGTGGTTTTGTAGTATTAAGTCCTTAAGTATCAATATTAGTGTTACTAAAAATAGACTGCAATAGACAATTTACAGATTTTTGCTGAATATGCTTTTATTATACATGTGTCTTATTGAAATTATGGTTTAAACTTACAATACTTACTGGCATATGACATAATGTAGCAGATCAAGTGTCTATTTTCCCCGAAAAAAATCAGAAGGTCAAAGGTCAAGGTCACAAGAAGTGAAAATAACAAAATTTTACCTTTTTTCCTTACTTGAATTTGGTTTTCATTTCTGCATTCTCCCTGAATACAATGAGGTTTATATTGACCATTTAAAGGCCTTTGTCAGTATCAAATCAAACCATATGGACCCGTAGTTAATAATTCAATGTTTTGTCAGAATAAAAGTAGAATACTGACTCAGTCAGAAAAGTGACTGGAAGCAAAAAATCAAAACTTTTTTCACAAATAATTAATATATTTTTATGAAATTTTAGTGTGCAAATTGTACTAAATCACTGCCTAAAATTTCAGATCTGTCACAATGGAGTAGTGAGGTTTCTTGCCAAAACCCTGGTTTAGCACTCCCCCCCCCCCCCCACCCCCCATTTTCTTTTGAATGCATGAACTAAGTCAGGACCATTGCGGTCTTCAATTTCCTTTGTATGTCTGCCCAGTTGACCCTTCAATGCAAACATGACAACCACCAACATAATTATGTTCTTCTTCCACATACTCATGACGTTGAACAGGCTCAGGAGGTAAAGACTTTTTCGAAAACCTTCCTCGTTTGTCGCGGACGACATCTTCCGCCATATTTGTTTACCTTAGTGCAAGTGCCCGTCAAAACAACTTTTTTTACAATTTGATTTTATTTTATCGTAATCATCATTACAAATACTTTTTAATCGCAAATACAGTTATGTTTTATTGAAATATATTTTTTTTAATCACGATACATTATTTATTAATCTACCGACGGAAACTTCCGATATGCCACAATTTTATTGACCTCGACAAACATCGGAAAAGGTTGATCACGTGGTACATTATGGTTCGGATACCTTAATACTAAGAAGCATTTGAATAGTTAGGCATTGTTTCAGCTATAGTTGTTCAGGTAAAGGGGGAAAAAGAGTCATATTATAAAAAGCAGAAGGTACCCAGTACATAAGATAGCGTTTTTACAATGTTATATTTTCTTTTTGAATCTGAGCAATGATTGCATGGCTTCCTATTTTATTATTGCAATATTAAAAATGTTTCTTCAGCCACAGCTCAATAAGGTGAACAAGACACTTCATGAGACCGGTCAGGAATTGTCTCGGCTCCATCGTGCTGGAGAGGAAATTAAGATACATGTGGAGAGCCATCGCAAAGCCATAGATGGTAAGTGATCTCTTTAAAAAAACGTTAACAGTAAATTTCCTCACTAGATAAATCAAATGAAAAAGTAAATCTTGCCTAAAAGGCAGTCGTCAAAAATAAATCTGCCAGTTCTAAGTCTGAACACTTCAGTTTGGGTTTTATATTATTTTACTAACAATTGGAGTAGAGATAACATTATGCTACACAAAATCTTAACTCATGATGAAGTTAATTGCAAACAAATTTTAAGAATACATTAATTTTACATAAGCATGGTACTAGCAAATTAAAGGACATTTCTGTGCATACTCTTACTTGTACTTGAAATTGTATGTATCCATGTCCAGACACCAAGATATATATACATTAAAGAAAGTCTCAGAGATCTGTACTATAATTAAATTAATTTGGGGTGTCAACAAGTATTCGATCGGAATATGTGATTGGCCATATCAAAATCAGTCTAAAGTCGCAAAATTAATATTTTTAGTTTTTATATTTATTTTATAGAGCATAAATAGACCTTTAAAACGGTACAAGAACCGTCACGATACTATAATCCTGTGGAAAGTAATTCAAATTTAGGTAACACAGTTTAAGGCCTAAAACTACACATAAATGTGGAGAAAACGGCACTTAAACTTGTTTAAACAGTTTTGGTCTATACTAAAACGAAATGCCATAGCAACCAACATTTTCTATATAAATTACACCATCATGTCATACATTGTTGAAAAGAGAAAACACAACTCTATTTAATGCCCTTACTCATTTATTAACAAAGCAACCATATAATGCAATAGTGATTATAGAAAATCATAAAAGTGTCAATTTCTTTAACTTTTTTGTCTCGGTAACTACATGAGGGCGACACTGTTTTTAAGCCTTTTTTAAATA
Source organism: Sinonovacula constricta (assembly GCA_007844125.1). NCBI lineage: Eukaryota > Metazoa > Mollusca > Bivalvia > Cardiida > Solecurtidae > Sinonovacula > Sinonovacula constricta. The sequence goes on from CM017562.1 coordinate 42,467,414, forward strand.
AATCCACAGCATTTACTTTATTAGAAATACATGTGAGAGTTAGCGATGTCTGTAAATGTTTCCTCCATATCATTACAGCTTTTACTGTCACTTTCAGTATCTCAGTCCAACGTAACACTTGTAAAGTAAGTTGTAATCAATTCATTCCAGTTTCCGATACCTCTGAAATTTGACCAATTTACTGACTCTTTAAGGCATTTAGCCACTTCTTCTGGGGATGAATCCATTGTGTTTATGTTTTATTATCCAGTATAAACACAGATCGATGACAAATTCTACTTTTATATCGATAAAAAAGCAGTAAACAGTAAAGATCGGTGAAAAAATAATTTGAACGGGATACCAGAAGTATCATGTGACGTCCGTTTGACCAATCAAAAGGCCGATAGGTTTATTTAGCAACAGGTGCGCGATTTCCTTTGTGTTGGTCACTTGTTTTAAGAGATTGTAGTGTCTACTTGGAATGACGATTATGTTTAAAAGTAGAATAATTGAATTCCCCGGAAATTAACGTTTATTACGATACCAAATACAACCACTTTGTCTCTTTCTTTGTGCTTAAAATGCGCTAATGAATTGGGCTCATTTTCCATTGTTCGTTGTGTAATCTCGATATTTACGTGAACATAAACAGAGTATAGGGTCCGATCAAAGTTAAAATAAACAGTCAAAAACTTATTTAATTCGACTATATTTTCAATTTATTTGTAGTAAAGAGTCTTAACATTTATCATATAGCAAAATCTAAAAATCAATATCTTTGCACCTACATGCCTTCTGAGCGGATTATCTCGATAATCTGAAATGCGACTTTAGACTGATTTTGATATGGCCATATTATACTTGAGAATTAAAATCCGTATTCAGAAACTCAGTAAATACCTGAAGTATATTCAAATCAACAAAACATGAAAAATACATAAAAAAAACAATTAAAAGCAGTCTTCCTGATTAATTAGACCCTTACATGACACAGTTCCTCCCTACCACCTGGCAGCCATATTGATAATCTTGTTCCAGCCTGCATCTCATTGTCAATGAAAAAAACCCAGATTTGGCATTTTCTCCGCTAATTAGTCCTTTTCAACTAAGTACCTTTGTATCCTCCATTTCGATCCTTTCACAGATTGCAGCATGTTTATAATACGTTAATGAGTATGTCTTAGCACTAACCACGATTTTTTCTCATTGGCCCATTAATAGCTAGTCAACCACTGATTGGCTGATACATTGAGCTTTAGTCGAAAATGATATGCATTCTACAACTGTTTCTCCCTATGTATTACAGTTGCTCCACACAATATTAATCTGATTGTCTAATCCACAAAAACAATGGCTGATTGTCTAATCCACAAAAACAATGGAAGCTTGGAAGCATTTAAGCCTCCTTTTAGACAAATAGTCCATAAAATGTACACTACATGGGTCAATATTAAGATATTACGGTGTGTCAACTAGCATGCGTAACCATCTTGTTTAAGTAATATATGTTTTTTTTCCTCAAATGCTTTTTTCTATCTCTACTATTACCCTACTAGCTTTTTGATAACAGCAACCCCTACTTGAACAAGTTATACATTAAAATTTTCAAAAGGTTTCTGATTTTTTTAAGTTTTTAAACAAAAGTCAACTGTCACAACTGAATGTTTGTAGATCTTAAAATAATACACATACAATTCTGGAAGGAAGGGCAGTGAAATTTAATCAAAATGACAATGATAGAGTTAGTATTTGCAAATGTTTTAACATCGTAAATAGATATTCCATTTTTTTCAAAGGTATTTTTTGACAACATGTATTACTGCATTTTACCAATATTTTAAACTGTGGTCATTTTTTTTTTACTTTGTCATTTTCTGATGAAAGCATGCAAAAAGTTTTTACGTTGCAATGCTACCAAACTCAAGCAAAATTTATTCAACATGAACCTATTTAGCTGATGCAAGGAGTATCAAAAATGAATAAATTAATTCAATATATTGCAAACATATACAAAATTAGTTAACATGGAACAAAATGTACACATTGATAAAAAAAAATTACATGGTACTCGATCAGGAAAAAAAAAGAATTTGAGTTTTGATTTAAGCAGTCATTGACATCTCTAGAATTAATACAAAATACTTTTTATAATATGCGACACAAACCATATAAAAAAATTGCATCGTCTTTTGTAAGGTAGAACTTAGGTTCATTTCATAAGTCTTGGTTTGTCATGACTGAATGTAATATACTATAGATCTCCCTATTGTCATGGCTTTTTTGTTACTTCACATATTTTTACTTAAATGTTATGAAAGGGTTTTTTATATTTGACATTTCTGGATAGTTTACTGCTTTCATTGATAACTTGTATGTCTGTTTTATTCATTGCTGTTAAACTTTGGATAAAAGGTCTAACGAAAGAGCTACAGGGCCTTCGGAATGTTGAGAACAGGCGGTTAGAAACGCTACGTAAAAAACACAAAGACACATACGACGCTGTAATGTGGCTCAGGCAGAACAAGGCTATGTTTCAGGGGGAGATACAAGAACCACCTATGATCTCAGTAAGTCTTTATCACTATTTGCCATAAGCTTTATGGAAATGATCTAGACCCACCAAAGGTTGGAAGTCTTAGTTCCAACTTCTGCTATGGTTACAGTAAAAGGCAACATACACTAGTAATTTGCCAATGATCAGAAAATACTACTCAATGTTGAAACTGATGCAACTCTTTCATAAAAAATTATCTGATGCAAACTTGCTTCATAAAACAATCCCAATTCCGGCTTCTAGGTCACACAATACTGAATTTATTTTTTCTTTTAATACATTAAAAACTTTAGAAGCCCATTTTACAGTGAAGCATTTGCTTAAAGCTCCTTTACTTCCTTGGGAAGTAAAAATAATGCATTCTCTAATAAAAGTTATTCAAAATAAACAAATACACATGCAAAAAAAAATAGTTGTGGTTTGAAGATGGTACATTGTAATTTTTGCAACATGTAAAGCTGACAGCAGCTCCAGTCAAGGTGCATCATTGGATCAGTTCATTTTGATCATAGGAATGCAGTATGTTTACATCTCTAGCTCACCAGAGCACAATGTTAGTTTGCTACTAATCAGAAACCATTTGCAAATGTAACACTGAGTTTGATTTAAAAAATAATTACAATCAGTGAAATTTCATCAGAAGATGCAATCCATTCCAATGGATGATTGATTATAATTTGCAACCAATGACCCATCATTACCATACACTAGGGCTGCCGTCTTTCGTGGTCTTATCAAAACTCCTCAGTTTTTATGTTAACAATATATTTTTCTAACAATGTCCCAAAACTTAAATAATAGATATTAAAGAATACTTATTATGCTGAAAAATAGTTGAATGAGTACCACCAATGTAAAGTTTGGTTGAGAATGATGGGTTATATTTATGTATACTGTGTATTGATGTATCAATTATTGATTACCTGGAGCTCTGAGGTATAATTTTATCAGGTTTGTTAGCTGGTTAAATATTGATTAAAAATTAAACTGGAAAATAAACTTTCTGTTCTTGAAAAGGATTGATTCAGATGTTGTTTAAGCCTTTGTTTATAGTCTGTCACATTTTAACATTGAACAGAATGTTTGAATGCTGTAAATGTTTTGTTGATCCAGTGATTTTGCCATTCCTAATTTTTAATTAAAATGATGATTTAGTTAACATTAGTTAACAAGGTTTGTTTTGTTTTTAATTTTTGTTTTTTTTTACAAAAATGATAAACCTGTTTGATTTTTGGGAGGTATTTAGAAATAAAGACTTGCTGAACAGGACCTTTTACATGTAAATTATGTTAATAACTTTAGACTTAAATATTATGGTTCTTGTTACATGCAAAGCTTGACAATGGTAAACAGAAATGATTACACTGAAGTTTTAAATGTATAAAAATGTTGTTTTTTCCCAATAGGTAAATATGAATGATCCTAGCATGGCGAAATACTTAGAAAACCATATTAGCTTCAACGATATGAGGGCATTTATTTGTGAAAACAGTGAAGATCTGAATTTGTTCATGAACAAAGTGCGTGAAGAACAAAACCTCAAAGTCAACGCAGCAAGAACACCTCCTAACTTTACTGAGAGGGATAGCTGTCCAAAAGTTCCCATTGAGAACTATAGGTATTATGTTTGTTTCATTATAAAATTCACACTTTCAGTGGAAGTGTTAGAAGTTATCAGAACTACAATAAGGCAAGAAGTTGCAACTGAGGTATACTGGTAGGTACTACAAGACAAGTTGAAAGATCATCTTTCATGATGGACCATTCCTGATGCATCATCAAAGCTGGATTTAACAAAACTTAGTCTAAAACATTTTATTGGTCTGACTTTGGTACAAATTTAAATCTGACCAATGAGATGCATAAAGTCCTTTTTACAGACTTAAGCTGACCTTATAACCTCAAACCATTATATACTGGTAGTAATTTTTGAACTGCCTGGTATTGTCAGTGGTCTACAATATAGGAGATTTTGCCATTTTTTATCATTTTCTTTTCAGGCGCTATGGTTTCTTTAGTTACATGAAAGATCTGTTCACCTGTCCAGAGGCTGTCATGAAGTACCTGTGTGCTCAGTATAAGGTCCACACCATACCTATTGGAGACAACAAAACTCAGGATATGGTCGCCAAAATTCTGACAAAACACCAAGAACTGACCCTTTTCTACACATCCAATAGTCAGGTACCTTAGTTTATTAATCATTGTTTTTAGCTCTACGACTACTTGCTCATGGTGAGCTTTCTGATATAGCTCCATGCAGCATGCAGCATCAACAATTTGGTAGTGAACACTCTAGAGATGACAATTTTGATCCAATCTTCACTAAACTTGTTCAGATGTTTGTCTACATAACATAAGATGTTGGGTGTGTTAAATACAACATAGTAAGTTACAATGCTGACATTAAAATTGTTATTTAAATTAAGTTACAAAATCAATAGTAAAGTTACCAGTAAACAATTTGGTTCGAAACTGTCTTGTTGGTTGGAGTGGTAAAGCATAGATCCACTATATCTTACCATGCAAAGCATTGGCTTTGTAATCCTTTCTCACTGTTTCCATATGGATAGATCCACTATATCTTACCATGCAAAGCATTGGCTTTGTAATCCTTTCTCACTGTTTCCATATGGATTGGAGACGTCTTCTTTATACGAAATAGAGAAATATACTTTGTATAACATAGCTATAGTAAATCATTATTTAATGCTCTTTTTTTCATTTAAATTGGCACTGTCCATAACCACATGTACTTTTTTTCAGAAGTTATTTTCAAAAAGAAAGTGAGGTTTAAAATAATTATTTTTTAGTGTAGAAAAGTGTCAGAGATATTTATCAACTAAATCTGGCTATTGTGGGTTCTTATTATTTCAGTATCATATTCGGAAATCCAGATATGATGGATCAGTGTCGTCCAAAAGAATGGAGCTTAAGTAGGTGTATTGGAGTAAGGAAAGAGTTATGAAACAAAATTTTAAGAAGATATTAAATAATCAGACAACTTTTTCCCATAAAAGATGAGCTGATGTAGCTTCCTTGTAATAAAGAATAAATTATTACAATAAAATCTATACAACTTAAAAAAAAAAAGTTTCTTGCATTTAAATCTCCTTTCAGTTAACAAATGTTGATGATTTTCCTTTTAATCGCAATGGCAGCATTGCTTATATTTTTAAATTTTAATTGAGAGATTATATATTTTTAATGGAAAACTAGACATTGTTTGCAAGTTTATCATCTATTATTATTAATCAACAATATGCCAAACCTATGTTACTAATAAGTGTGTGTTTTTCTCATATTCCTAAATTTCAGAGATCCTTCATTACTGACTGTTTCTATTGATAAGAGAAGGGAGGAAGATCTTCTAGGTCAACATAAGGTGAGTTCTTTGACCAAAACATACCTATTCTTTGGTAAATATACTTGTGTTTGATATTGTTGTGTCGCCTGAAAAGGCGACATATAGGGATTACTTTGTCGTCGGCGGCGGCGTCCGGTTTTCCTTGTCCGGAGCCTAACTTTGTCACCGTAGGTCCAAATGACTCAAAACTTGGTATGCATGTTTCTGGCAATGACTCGAAGTGCAGTGCACAAGAACCGTAACTCTACCTTGTTCCATTTATAAATTATTCCCCTTTGATTTTTATAGAGCATTTCTTGTTCGGAGTGTAACTTTGTCACCATAGGTCCAAATGACTTCAAACTTGGTATGCATGTTTCTGGCAATGACTCAAAGTGCAGTGCACAAGAACGGTAACTCTACCTTCTTCTGTTTTTTAGGTATTCCCCTTTGATTGATTTTATAGAGCATTTCTTGTCCGGAATGTAACTTTGTCACCATAGGTCCAAATGACTCCAAAGTTGGTATGCATGTTTCTGGCAATGTCTTAAAGTGCAATGCACAAGAATAGTAACTCCACCTTCTTCTGTTTTTTAGTTATTCCCCTTTGATTGATTTTACAGAGCATTTCTTGTCCGGAGCCTAACTTTGTCACCGTAGGTCCAAATGACTCCAAACTTGATATGCATGTTTCTGGCAATGACTCGAAGTGCAGCACTAAAGAACCGTAACTCTACCTTGTTCCGTTTTTTAATTATTCCCCTTTTATTAATTTTTATAGAGCATTTCTTGTCTGTAGTGTAACTTTGTCACTGAAGGTCTAAATGACTCAAAACTTGGTGTGCATGTTTCTGGCAATGACTTAAAGTGCAGTGCACAAGAATGGTAACTCTACCTTCTTCTGATTTTTAGTTATCCCCCTTTGATTGATTTTATAGAGCATTTCTTGTCCGGAGCCTAACGTAGGTCCAAATGACTCCAAACTTGGTATACATGTTTTTGGCAATGACTCGAAGTGCAGGGCACAAGAACCGTAATTCTACCTTGTTCCGTTTTTTAATTATTCCCCTTTGATTGATTTTTTTAGAGCATTTCTTGTCCAGAGCCTAACTTTGTCACCGTAGGTCCAAAGGACTCCAAACTTGGTTTGCATGTTTCTGGCAATGACTTAATGTACAGTGCACAAGAAGGGTAACTCTACCTTCTTCCGTTTTTTAGTTACTCCCATTTGATTGATTTTTAGTGCATTTCTTGCAAAGGGCATAACTTGTTGTGCATGTTTTTGCAATGAGACAATTAAAAGGTTATTTTATATGTAAAGTTTTTGCAAATGCATTGCTAATATCTGTACAACAAAAAACTAATTAACATTTTTTATGTCGACTTACAAAATTTTCGTGAGGCGACACATCCGACTCATGGAGTTCTAGTTCCCCATTGAAGATTTATAAAGACAGTTAATAAGATTTCTGGAGTTTAAAAATTTCAGATATAACTGTTGTTACAATCTACATTAAAAACTAAAAAATACTGTTTCATGTAAGATTGCTCAAGTTATTAACACAATGGTGATGATAAAATGTTTATGCAAAAGTAAGAAATTTCACAGCTTGTATTTGCAATATCTACAAAAGAACAGGCAATAAAGTCCAAGAATTCCAACTAAAAGGACCTACTGACTGTTAGGAATACCTCGGATATTAACTAACAAGGGAGACAATTTCCATTTCACCAATGTACCCCATGGAAATAAATATTTTTAATGTAAGCAACTTCATCAAGATGATATTCATCTGTTTAACAGGATATGTGTAAAATAAGTTGTCAGAACGCCCTGATTGTACAAGTTTTTATTTAATTGTTCCTATTTTTTAGACTCTAACTAACAAACTGAAGGAACTGGAAACTCAGTATTCAGAGAAACAGCAGCAATCTAAAGACTTGGATAGACAAATGAATAAGCTCCGAGAGGAAAGGGTAAAAGATTGGTCTTACTTCTCTTTTATTTGCAAAATAACTTAAAACAGTAAAATCTGAAACACTGTTCTTGTCCTATTATTGTTGCATGTAATACTATTCTGAGTTATTTAAAGTTATTAATTGAATATATTAAGTTATATTTTTCAGTAATTTAGTATAAGCATTTTTTTTATAGTGTGCACCTCTGTTTAAAAAGCCGTTTTGTTTTGTTTGTATTAAGAAACTGAGCACTCTTTGCATCCTTTTTTGAAGTTAATGATTTGAATGTCTACATCTTATTGTAATTAAAACTTATTATTTTTTATTTTAGCAATTTGTCTTATTCTTGCTAATATTTTATATGTATGGTCTTATTTTTTTCTTAGTGTTTTTCTCCTATCCATTCACAGAAAAACCTTCAGTTTAAGAAAGAAATAAAGAATCGATTGAAGGCACAGATAGAAGCAAAGAAGAAAGCGTAAGACAGCATTATTTATTCTACAAATTACCATACTTACTCCATGTTTTTGGACACTAAACAAATAACTATTTTTTTCTTGTCAAAAACTTAGATTCATATAAAAGTTTTCAAAAAGTGTCCCATTACAGAGAGAGACACAAACAGACCTAGTTTGTTTGTTTATTTATTGGGTTTATTGCCTCACCCAACAGTATTTCAGTTATCTGGAGATGGTGTCTACTGAATCAGAAATAGTGATGCCATCACTGTGTAGAGCATACCATTAATATCTGGCATGATACCACACCCAGTCACATTATCCTGACACCTGGTCAACCAGTCCTGGAACTACCCTTATATTTGTATGAGCTTTAGCAAGGGAGCTGTACATTTTTTATGACTTGTATTTTGGGAACCTGGTTTTCAACCACCAAGTATCTTGGTGGTTAAAAAACCATGTGGTAGGAGCCAGCAACTCTTTGAATGAGTCCGAGCTAAGGATTAAACATTCATGTGAGGAGGTTGATGCTGTAGGGGAATGGTTCTAGCCAGGTTTACCTGGGGCCTCCCTATAATGAACCATGCCACGCTGGTTGGTAAATCCTGTTTACATTAACTGCCCTATCCAATTTATTAGTTTTAGAAGGCTAATGTCTGGGTAGAACAACCCCAAGTTAGACTCCAGGTCAGCTGCAAATCTCCCCGCATGAAAGTTTTCGCTACCTCATTCAGGATGCAAGCCCAGGTGGTGAAGGGCAAAGGAGTGAGAATGCTATTGATGAAGCAAAAAAATGTTATATTCTCGCAAGGTATCATAACCATAATTTGCATGATATGATAAAAATTTATTTAGTGTCAACAAATTAGATGTCATGTTGATTTTAAGGATTACAAATGTAGATGAATTCAGATTGGATCGTTGTATGATTGAATTGCATGTGTCAGTAAGAGAGGATTATAAGTTTGCATATTGAATTGGACAAAGTGATTTATAACTTATATTTTATGAAAAAACAAACAACATGTCTTTAAGCTGAATGGAAACAATAAAAATGGGTTGATAATCTTTCAGCATTGAGGACTCAGAGAAGGATGCCGTAAACTTGAAAAAAGAAGAAGATGAAACTGACCTTAAAATGAGGAAAATAAACAACAAGAAGCTGCAGCTTACTAAAGACTACCTGGAAAACACAAGGGTGTGATTTCTTTAGTGTTGACAAACTTTTTAAGACATCTTAAGCATAAAACCATAGGAAAATATATACTATATCTGATACCTGTTAGCAATCTAAGTTTGTGTAGTTTCCTATTTAGTTAGCATATGAATACTTGAAAATTTTTATTTTTTAGCCTTCTGAGTCTGAGTGAAGAAAATAACATCAGGCTATCTTTTTGTTGCTGTTGCTGCTGCATGTTTGAAAAAAATGTTTTCCGAAAAAGTATGAAATGGTAGAGACAGGTTTTACTTTTATATCATGGGTGCAGAAATACCATGCCCGACATGGGAAATTTCATGGACAAGTGCAATTTTTCATCTAAGTTATCCACTGACAACCTGATGTTTGTTGTTTTATACTATTCATATAAAGAAACTTTTGTTAAAAGTTCATTTCTTACAAATCCATAAAACAAAGTAGGGATTAACATTAGGATTGTCCTGTTGATATGTTTAAAATTGTTTGATTTATGGCTAAATGTTAAAATGTAGTAAAGAATAATCAAAATATTTCCAAATCTTTTATATGCTATGCTTTGTGAATTGTGCATGTGAATTTCATGAAATATTAATAAATATCCAGACAAGTGGAATTTCTTGATGGACAAGAGTTTTTTTTAAGCCAATTCTTCCATGGACAAGTAGGAAAGAAATGTCACACCCATGTATATATAGTTGTATTTAATGTAGGGGGAACAACATACGGTAACTGTTTATAGAAGCAGAGTAAAATTTGTCCAACAAAAAGAATTGTGAAAAATAAGTCAATTTATATTTAATTGTATTATAAATACATGTAAATTGTATTCAGTTAAAAGGGGTTTTAAAAAGTTGTTCTTTTCTTTGATTTTTGAAAAAGTTGTTCTCTTTCTTTATACCATTTTATTTCTACAAACAATGCACAATTTAATTCTTCTATTCAATAATTTATCAAAATTTATAAATATTCATCAAAGGAAAAACAAGGCCTGTTAAAGTGAATTATCCCAGTGATGTATTTATCTATTAACCGGAAAGGTTTAAATAAAGTTGGGAATCAATTTAGATCTTGTAATTATATAGACTTATTCTTTGATATGTCGAGATCGTTATTTTTTGTTTGTATAGAATTTGTATTATTTCTATAGAAATGTGTCGAAGGCAGTCGTGGGAAGGTAGAGCTGTGTGTAAGACTGGAGGATTCATGTCGTCTCTATCAGAAACTAGAGGCTGAAATCAGAGAGGAGACTCAGTCTCTACAGCAGGCAGAGGTAATAAAAGTCTCTCACTTTAATAAAACATAAAAGGGGATATAGAGTTACCCTCTGTCTGTGTCACCATCCATGGATTTTCAGAACTGATTTGACATTTTCTATAGATTTAACTTTAATTTTGTTTTTATAGATGTATAATTATACAGTTGATTGCAGTTAATTGAATAACGGTAATAAGGAAAGAACACTTTGCAAACGAATTATAAAAAGAAGCATTTTGCTGTCACAAAAACAAAATGGTGGCATTTAAAAAAAAAAGGCTTTTAACTGGATTTGGATGTAAAAAATTATGACCTCAGTAATTATCTTACAATGAAAATTAAAAACTGATAAATGACATCTTTTTTAGGAAACACTGAAAGAGAGTTAATAATAATTAAAGTGGTGGCAACTGAAAACAAGATACACTCACTGAAATGCTACTCCTATATTTTTGGTAAATCACATATGACAGTTATTTGCATAAATTTGTGTGGGAAGTTGTGTATGCAGACAAGCGGAATCAATTGTTTATTAATTGGGGAGTGGAAATGGAAGATTGTAAAAATGTAATAAAAGCAATGATTTGAACCTGGGAGTTCTTGTATGGCAAGCCGTTGCTCTGCTGGTGCACTACAGACTTTTGTTACATTTATGATTTATGTGGTTTAACAGGCACAGTGTGGCTTTCAAGGTTACCTATGTGGTGTTTTTTTATAAGTTTCAACTGACTCTTATCAGTTTGTTTTAGATTGAAGTTGCTTTATGTTAAAATGGTTTAAAATCAGGAATTTAAAAGATGATAAAACTTTTTTTTTTAAATTGTAATTGTATATATTTGTGAACAGAACTTGAACATACGTGGTTAGAGGCTATGAAGTAAGAGAAGTTGCATGCAGGCATCTACCACTATGCCATGACACCCTCAATTGTATTATATTAATACCTTTTACATTATAAAAGCCAGGTGATTTCAAAGTTGAGCTTGTCATGTTGAAGTTGAACTTTTTTCCAGGTTGATTACAGAAGAGCGAAAGAGAGAGTAAATGAAAACAAGCTGGAAGCCAAGAGACTGCTAAATGAAGCCAAAAAAGCAACAAACACTGAAACAGATGACGGCCCCTCTCCACAGGTGAAATGTGTAAGTAATGATTTCAAGTTACAATGAAATCATGCTTACAGATATTACAAGATCAAATATGCTTTACACACTTTTTTTTTAGCTTTTTTTACCCTATATTTTACTGTTTTCTTCCTGCTTATCATTCTTAATTCATTTACTTACACAGTAATTTAACTTACATTTTATCTACTTACAGTTCATGTAAAATGTTGATCACTGATATAATTATCCTCTTTTATAAAGTACTGTAAGAGGTATGTGTGTGTGTGTGGGGGGGGAAATGACTGACTTTCTTTTTCTATGCTTGTGTTAGGCCTCAAGCTGCCTGGAATCAAATACGTTGTTGTAAGCCATTTTGCCATCCTTTTCTGTTAGTATATTAAGCTCAGGTTGTTAAAACAGCAACACATATACTTGAAATGAACTAAAGAAATGTAAAGTGTAAGAAATTGTTCTTCCAGGCAGGTCTGCAAATTCAACCATAAATGCCTAATGTCTAGTATGATGAACATCTGAAAAAGTCTCTACATGTCTTTAGTTGCTGGTGTGACTAGAAACAAAATATGGAAATATGACAAGGTCCTGTGTGTATGACAACAAATAGTAAAATTTGAAAAGCACAACAATGTTATAGACATGCCAGTTAAATGTAGAAGTAAGAAAAACACTTAGATATTACACAAAACAGAGACAACCCGCCAGTTATTGCACTGGACAACCTCAAATAAAAGGGTTGGGGGCCTTTATTAAGTCTACAGAGATTACACAACAACATACGGAATAGATGAAAAGTTTAAATAAAAAATAGCCTGTTCCCAGTTAGAGGTGTGGTCAGATGTCAGCAAAAAATAGGTGATTGTTTTAAACATTATTTTTTTTCTTTCATAAATTCAGTTATTGGAATCCCTGCCCAACACTTTAGCGGAGATTGATGCAAAGATACATGAGCATGAGGTGCGTGCACAATGTGTTGGCCAGACAGATAAAAGGGTAAGTATCTAATGTCATTATTCATGTCTTACTAACTTATGTACATTTTTATCAAAATTTAAGTTCCATCTTTCGAAGAAAAAAAGGGGAGCTATTATATCCTACTTGTCAATGTCATTTTTGTAAAGAACCATTTTTCATAAAGATATTTGTTTAAAATTTCTTTGTTCACTTTCGATGGAGAACCTATTTTAATGGGGCAGGTAGGGGTGTCTATGGTGTAGTGGTAGAGTTGTAGATTTGTAACTCCTCTGACTGCTAGGCCTCTCACCATATGGTTGGAATAAAACTAATTTATTTTTTAAATTGTAAACATAAGTTATGAACGGAATAAAACTACAATGACCCACTGTTTTTCAAAAAACTACATCAAAATATTATATCTTGTTTGTCAAGCCCATTGCCTGTTTTCTCTTTTAAAACCTAAAATAGGTTCTCCATCGAAAGTGAACAGAGGTTACTGTGATCTGAAAGACATGTGATCTCTGATTTGAAGAATTTCCACATTATTATGTCAAGATTCCTTTTGATTTTTTTTTTCCCACATTTTTTTTTACAGGTCGTAGAAGAATACAACAAAAGGCTAGATATAATTAACAAATTGAAGGAAGATGTAAAGAAGAAAGAAGATGAAAGAGACAATCATCAAGAGGAAGTGAACAATGCAAAGACGTTATGGCTGGACCCATTGAACCAGTTGATTACCAGAATCAACAAGAGCTTCAGCTATTTCTTCTCCTGTCTCAACTGTGTGGGAGAGGTGGACCTTTACACACCAGAAAACAAAGTAATTACAGGTGTTACTTTTCTGTTTAATTTCAGTTCTAGTCGAGACGGTGGTGCTGATTGTGGTAGGAGTAGTAATGCTAAGATATGTAAATGTTTACCAAAAATGGTAAAGGTAAAAATTAAAAATAAAATGTGAAATATGTATTTATTGCATTCTTTTTTTAATTGCTTTCACAAGTCTGTAGCACTTCAGTACCTCTAGTTATGAGGTAAAAATAAAAGGTAAAAATTAAAAATAAAATGTGAAATATGTATTTATTGCATTCTTTTTTGAATTGCTTTCACAAGTCTGTAGCACTTCAGTACCTCAGTAGTAGTTATGATTAACAATTTAGATGATGCCTTCAATGGTTCACTTTTTCAAATTGTTAAATGAACCATTGAATTGAAAGTATGATGAGTTAACATTTTAAAGTCACTAAAAGAATAATAAAGCCATATGAATTTTTTTCCATTCCCCTCATGTTCAGGAGGACTACAGTAAGTATGGGATCCGAATCCGTGTGAAGTTCCGAGACAGTGAGCCACTGCAGGAGTTGTCGGCACATCGTCAGAGTGGCGGGGAGAGGAGTGTCACAACTGTCCTGTACATGATGGCTCTGCAGGATCTTACACGCTGTCCCTTCCGATGTGTTGATGAAATCAATCAGGTAAACACAATAGTAGTCTTTTAATCCAACAGGTAAACAACATTATCCTGTCAATCAGTCAGGTAAACAAGAATATCCTGTCAATCAGGTCAACACAAGAATATCCTGTCAACCAGGTAAACACAAAAATATCTTGTCAATAAATCAGGTCAACACAAAAATATCCCGTCAATCAATCAGGTAAACAAGAATATCCTGTCAGTCAGGTAAACACAAGAATATCCTGTCAATCAGTCAGGTAAACAAGAATATCCTGTCAATCGGTAAACAAGAATATCCGGTCAATCAGGTACACACAAGAATATCCGGTCATTCAATCGGGTAATCACAAGAATATCCTGTCAATCAATCAGGTCAATGCAAAAATATCCTGTCAATCAAGCCAGTAAACATAACAGTATCCTGTCAATCAGGTAAACACAAGAATATCCTGTCAATCAATCAATTAAAAACAAGAATATCCTGTCAATCAGGTAAACACAAGAATAACCTGTCAGTCAGTCTGGTAAACACAAGAATATCCCGTCAATCAATCAGGTAAACAAGAATATCCTGTAAGTTAATCAGGTCAACACAGGAATATCCTGTCAATCAACCAGGTAAACACAAGAATATCCTGTCAATCAATCAGGTAAACACAAGAATATCCTGTCAATCAATCAGGTAAACACAAGAATATCCTGTCAATCAATCAGGTCAACACAAGAATATCCTGTCAATCAGGTCAACACAAGAATATCCTGTCAATCAGGTCAACACAAGAATATCCTGTCAATCAGTCAGGTAAACACAACAATATCCTGTCAATCAACCAGGTAAACACAAGAATATCCCGTCAATCAGTCAGGTAAACACAACAATATCCTGTCAATCAGTCAGGTAAACACAACAATATCCTGTCCTATCATGACAAGATATTGATACTTACCCTGATGGAAGAGTAGTTTGTCAGCTCCTTGTATTCAGGCCCAGGTTAATGTTCAGGCCAAGACATACATTAGGTTTAACAAAATGGTTGTGTTATAACATCCTTCCATAAAATTAGCTTATATACACGAGAAGGGGGTTTAATAACCCCTCTATACAATTAAATTATGTATACAAGTTTTTAAAAGGGAAGTCATACAATTAGCTTATGTACATGTGTTAAAACAGGAAATTTAATAACCTCCTTCAGTATATTAGCTCATGTACTTGATTTTTTAAAAGAAAGTTTAATGAGCCTGTTCCATACAATTAGCTTTTGTACATGATTTTTAAAAAAAGGAAGTTTAAATAACCCCTTCTGTACAATAAGCTTATGATGGTAGTTTCACCACTAGTTGGCCTGATCCTATGGCTGGTTGTTACGTTGTGTCTTTTGTTTATAGCATGGTATCACTAAAGGGTCCATACCAGTATGGTATATATATATATATATATATATATATATATATACTTACTTTCCAATAGCTGGAATTATGTGAAACAATGGGATACATATGGTTACTTTGTCTATTATTGACCGGACTGTAAGGCATCCTTGATTGAGTACTTGATAGTTCAGAACATCATTTTTCAAATTCTTGGCAATCATTTTGAACCAGGTTTTCTACGAAAATCCTGGTTATTAGATTTGGGCGGGCGGTGTCAAACAGAAGGTTCTGGTCACTATCTTCAGTTTGGATAAACCAATTATGCTGAAACATTGGATATAGCAAGCTTGCTTGATGACCTAGCTTGGGATTGGATTTGCGACAAGTCAGATCAAGTTCAAGGTCACTGTTACTAAAATTAGAAAAAGTTTCCGTTCAGTGCCTTCAGTTTTGGATAAACCAATCTTGCTGAAACTTTGGATATAGCAAGGTTGCATGAAGATCTAATTTGGGATTGGATTTGGGGCCAGTCAGGTCAAGGTAACTGTTATTAAAAAAAAAGAAAAACAGTCTGCTTAATATTTGGTGTCAAAATGGAGGTATTTTACTGAAATTTTGTTTGTAGGTAGTTTATGATCAAGCTTAGCTTGAAATTGGATCAGGGGCCAGTCGGGTCAAGATCACTGTAACTAAAAAATAGAAAAAACGTTTTCTGTCAATAACTTCAGTTCGGATAAACCAATCTTGCTGAAACATGGATATAGCAAGCTTGCATGAAGACCTAGCTTGGGATTATATTTGGGGCCAGATCAAATAACTTCAGTTTGTATAAACCAATACACACCGCTGTTTTTCTTCAATTACTAATTTCACAACCAAATAACTGCTGCATACCGGCCGCAATAGCTTACGTGGTAGAGCGTCTGCTTGCAGATTGGGAGGTCACGGGTTCAAACCTCTGCCAGGTCAAACCAAATACTCAACAGTTGGTAGTAGTGGCTTCCCTCCTAATGCTCGGGGCTAAGGGGACAGCATTAACTCTGACTCGTCGGTGTCAGTTTAATGGAACGGCCGGGTTCAGTGCCTGTGCACCTCACAAGTGTCCCTGTGCTATAATGATAGAAATGTCGCTGCAGTATTGGCAAAAATGTTAACTAATTAGCTATACATTACAATATACATTTTCCAACTCCATCAGTGATTCCTTACAGCCATTTACTAATTAGCCATACATTACAATATACATTTTCCAACTCCATCAGTGATTCCTTACAGCCATTTACTAATTAGCTATACATTACAATATACATTTTCCAACTCCATCAGTGATTCCTTACAGCCATTTACTAATTAGCCATACATTACAATATACATTTTCCAACTCCATCAGTGATTCCTTACAGCCATTTACTAATTAGCCATACATTACAATATACATTTTCCGACTCAATCAGTGATTCCTTACAGCCATTTACTAATTAGCTATACATTACAATATACATTTTCCAACTCCATCAGTGATTCCTTACAGCCATTTACTAATTAGCTATACATTACAATATACATTTTCCAACTCCATCAGTGATTCCTTACAGCCATTTACTAATTAGCTATACATTACAATATACATTTTCTGACTCCATCAGTGATTCCTTACAGCCATTTACTAATTAGCTATACATTACAGTATACATTTTCCGACTCCATCAGTGATTCCTTACAGCCATTTACTAATTAGCTATACATTACAATATACATTTTCCGACTCCATCAGTGATTCCTTACAGCCATTTACTAATTAGCTATACATTACAATATACATTTTCCGACTCCATCAGTGATTCCTTACAGCCATTTACTAATTAGCTATACATTACAATATACATTTTCCAACTCCATCAGTGATTCCTTACAGCCATTTACTAATAAGCTTTACCCAAAGCGCTTTAACAAAGCTAGATATACTATATTGTTTACTAATTTAACTTTCTTATGATAAAAATGATGGCAAAGAATTACAATAGGCTGTTCTGAACGATCAACTGCTCTTGAAAACAAGGATGGCTTACATGTCAATAGTAGTTAGTACAGATGATTACAACTTTCGGCTATCGGAAAATGAAAACAGAATGAAATTTTTGTTCCTTAAAGAATATGAAATTACATTTCATATTTCTATCTTCGTTTAGACTTCTACCTAAGATGTTATTCCAGAAGAAATTTCAGAGTTAAGAGATTGTCATTTGGGGAGAGTGATGTTATTATAAAATAAATTGTAAAAAGAAATTAAATATTAATGCATTATCCTTTTTTGCTAATTTACTGAAGTAAAATAAAAAAGCAAGACCTTCCTGGAAATCATGAAAAATAGGAAATCATCACGATTTGTGGTGGTAGAGAGCATGAGGAAACAGACGAATAGATCTATATTTGATTGCTCTGGCCACATCAAGAGCACCTTAACATGTTTTTACACCAGGGAACAAAAAGGTATTGATATATATTTACAAATGTACTGTAGATACAATGATTTTCTTTTACTGTTTAAGAAAACAGCTCCTTTTGAGTAAACTTAACCAATGACATAATAAACATTATGTTGTAGTAGAAAGACTGTCCATATTAGAGTATTTGCAGTAGTTTATTAATTTGTAAACACAAGAAAAAACAAAAATAAGCAACTACATGTGGGATTTAATATATGTAAATCATTTGATATTTTGAATATTGAACATTTTGTGTAGATACAAATATTGCATTGTTAATTCTGACCGATATGGATACCTAATATCTCGGCTGCCAATGAATACTGTCTGACCATAACTGAAAAATAGTTAACGTGACATTTAAGACAAAAATGCTAATATAAGATACTGGGTAGATTATCAACTTCTGGACATATAACAATGGTGTTACCTAGGGCTATTTTTGAAAAGAAAATACCGATAAATCCTTAGGATATCTTTGTCAAATGTCCTTTTGTTTATTACACAGGTCATATATTCATTAATAATTGAACTTGAATATGTCTCCTGTCAAATAATAAAAATAATGCATAATAATTGCACTAGTCAATGAACTTATGGTTATTACAATCATTTTATTCTTTCTCCATTTTCATTATCCTGAAGGACAGCATACAGCAGCTGCACTGTCTGTCCACTGTGCAGCTGTATGTACATATCTTGTCTATTCTGCCTTTCTTATCTCACTTGTAACGTCCATTTTATTTACAGTACTTTAAACAGCTTACAGATATACACAAAGAGGTATTGCGCAAAGCATTTACTTGTGAATACAAATGTTAAATGAGCCCATTTAAACTACTGCTTTGATATCGCTAACAGACACAATCTCTGTCAGATCTCCTTACCAACACATTGAGCCAAGAATCCTTTACAACATACAAATCGATTACACAATCAGATGTGGGTGTGTTTATGTACAGCTAATCAGAACAGATCACAGTTCATCATTAAGTGTTAAACTTCAATTACCAAATGCAAACCCAGGATAATAAAACTAGACTTTTTTAATTTTATCCCATTGAGTTATTTCCAGCATTATTCTTGTGCTTGACAAACCTTGCGACTGCAAAAATGGACACTTATTTCTGTTATGATAAGGTTACATAAGCATAATGATTAAATGAAATTTAAGAAGTGTAATTACCATATGAAATCTTCAAACCATATTAATTGTGCTTATAAGAATTTCAAGGAGTACTTTGTTACGACTGGTGTCGCTATATAAGTTTTATTAATGAAATGGCACATTTACTAAACGACGAAATGGTGTAACAGAAAGAACAAGCAAGCAACAAACTAGTACAATACTGTTTTATTTTAATAAACAATTAAATCTGTCGTGTAATAAAACAATAACAAATAAATCAGACAAAATTTCAGAAAGCAAAATAAATGTTAGCTTACAGTTTGTCCCTTTAGGAGGTGTCCCTTTAACAGTCCAATTATGTCCTCGTAGATAAGCACAGTTGAAATAATCCAAAGGTAGAACAACACACTAATGTAATTAATATAATTCCAAATTTAACACTTTAATATTTATTTCACTGTAGAATATAGTAAGTCCACGCAAGTTTCAACAAAGAAAGGTTTAATATAGAAGCTGCAAGTATTTGCAAACTATCTGTCCAAACTTCATGTCCAAACTTCCCAATTAAATCGGCTAACAGGCCCTTATATAGACCCAAAGAATTTCTAGAATGCAGAAGTCTCTAGAACATTCACGAAACCTAGAACATTCTCGAAACCCAGTTAAAAATAAACAAATGAATTTTCTAGCATGATCCTTTTCTTTCTAGCAGTTATGCGAATGCTACGTCATCAATATCACAACACTAAACAACACCTTAACCTGACTAGCGTTACCTTAAACGCTGGGGTACTACTGTACATATAACTTCCTAACAGGGTAGGATTGTGAATTGTAATATATGTTGTGACAGATTAAACTTTAAGAGGGCTCGGAGTATATATTACAGTAACCAATTGTACCATAGTCTTTTCTATGTTATGTATAGGGTATGGATCCAGCCAATGAAAGAAAGGTGTTTGAACTGGTTGTACAGACTGTGTGCAGGGAGAACACTTCACAGTACTTCCTACTCACACCCAAGGTAAATCATTAAAACAACTCTAGTTCTTTCTAACTGTGAATTCTAATAATAATTCTGATGTGGTACACATTATTCCTTGTCCATATCTACATCACAACTTGAATTAAAACTATTATATTAATGTCCATTTGGCATTGTTTGAGTAAAACCAGCAAACATCTAGTCTTAATGCACCACTGGTCAGCTAGAAGATGGCATCACTAAACTGCCTTGTGATTATAAGAAGTTTCATGAAATATTAATTTATTATCCAGCCAACCATTGCTTCAAAATAATAAATTATTTGATCCTGTACATATGATTTCTTGCCACATATAAATGAACATGATGATTGTGACCCCTCAGCTCCTTCCTGACCTGGAGTATGCTGATAACATGACGGTGTTGTGTGTGGCCAATGGACCCCAAATGATGGATCACACACAGTGGAACCTTGCAGACTTCATCAGCAGGCGCAGGCAGCTGGATGACTAAAACAAAAAGCAGGAAATTAGACTGAACAAGCTTAAACGTCATTGGATTGTGTAGAATGCATTTCTTAATTGTATATGCTCATTATTCACAGATTTTGCTATATTTTGATGCCATTTTAATAAGCAAATGTTAGTTTGCTACATTTGTTATGCATTTAAAACAAACATTCCGCTGACAGCTTCAAACGCCCGTCTCAGTGCACTAAAGTTGACTGGACACAAATTATATCTTGTAAGTGAATCATAGAGGAAAGATATGTTGTTGTGATGTTGTTTTTATACTGCTTTATTAAAGGGTTCTTGTCAATTTCTTGGAAGAGGTACTTATTCTTGATTACAAGCAGATAGAGTTTGTAATGGCTCGGATAGTGTAAAAGCATTACAATATCTGATTCTGACACAGTTTATTTGATTGTGACAAGGTTAGAAGTACAGGTATCTGATTACAGACAGATAAAGTTTCTAATGGCTCAGAAAGAGTAAATAGCATTGAGATATTATTCTGAAAGGGTAAAAATAGTATCACATATGATAATTTACATTTAAGTCCTAGTATTTAGTAACAATTGAACAATTTTAACACTTACCAAACTATGAACCTTGTTTTACATGTATTTGTAGATGTGAAATATTGTATGAACAAATTAACATATCTGTAATTTTCTTTATCCAGGCATTGGCTGCAGTATTTATGTTGATGACCATGCATTCGATACTTTTGAGATATGAGTTGTTTTCGTATATTTTGAGTCTTCAAACCCTGATAACCTTCCATTACACATTTTTTACCCCGATCCAAAAAGTGTTTAAATAATACATAATCAAAATATAACACTAGAAAGTTTATTTGATGAATTTAGGAGCTTTATTATTTATATGTGCTATAAAAATGAAGACAAAGACAAATATGTACGAGAAGCAAACATAAAAAATGCTCGAGTCCAAGGATGAGGTCAGTAACAATCATTTGGTCAATCTTTTTGTTATATACTTTTGTGTTGAATTATCTCTGTTTTACTGATTAGTTTCTTTCACCAAAGTCAGTATGGCTTTAAGATCTGTAAATACCCTGAAGGTGTTCAATCTCTTCATACTTGGATGAGCCATCTACTTTGTGTTGCACAATCCTAAACATTTAGAGTTTTCCTTAATGCATTGTCAAAACATTAGCTGTTTTCTTTACACTTAGCCAAACAATCGGACCCCTCACTGTCATCTAGTGCTAGCAACCTTATTTATTCATAAAGGAGTTTATTCATCAACTTACTTGCATATTTCTTGTACTAATCGAGTGCGAGGTGCAATTTCAACAAACACACATGACCACCAAAACTGAAGGTTTTCAACTCATTTATGGATGAAAAAGACCCTTAACTTATGTGTTAAATGAGTTGAAATGTGTTATAACATCAAAAGATATAGGAATTTCTTCTACACCAAATAGACAGCATTACATAATCGCAGCCTCATTTTAATCAGCCTCGACTGGCTTACCTTTCTTTGCTTTTGTTAGCATCTGTCTGGCAACTGTCGCTGTACCAGTCAGTAAAAGGTAGATGATTAAATATGGTGGTTACTCATTCTGCAGATTGCAAAAATGATCATTGCATAACGATTTCTGTACTCTTTAAATGTTGGAGTTTACTGATCCAATAACTTGAGACAAGTTTTTACCAATTATTGTACCCTATCTTTGACATGGATATACACATACATTTTACATCCTCTCTTTGTATGTATCACTTTCTTATAATCAATGTGACTCCATAATTGGATTGATATTTGAATGGTAACTGGGCATTGTTGTTGTAACAGTTCATATAGCAAGTGGTGTAGTGTCAAAATTTTACTAAATGTTCTTGAAACATAAAAGTAAATATTTTCTCAAACATTAATATTAAAAAATGCATTTGGATGTTCACAAAAGAATAGGTTTAGGTACATGTTCTTTTGTTGAAGGATTTATTGTTAATAAAACTGATATATTTAAAAACCACTTTGTTGTTTTTCCTTGGTCCTTATTCTATTTTCAATATAAGTTGAGCATATTTATTTTGTCTGATTTGATGATATTTTAGAAGAAGCTTCAAACAAGAGCACAAGTCAAAGAATTATATGCCTGAATGTCAAACCAATACTGCTTATTTGTGTCAGTAATCTGTGCCAGTATCATAAATTTAATACAATTCCTCTTTGTAATTAAGTAAAATTTAATAATCTTTGCATGAATTTCTAAGCAGATTGCATGAAAGACGGTGTCTTCAGAATAAATGCCACTGAAATGGATCACTTTGATTCACAACTGTACAGTGATATCATTTAAACATACAAGTACAAGGAAATTCTACTGAAAATACAAAAATAAAGAAGCCATCTGCATAACAATTGTGTTAAAACTTAAATATACAAATCACTTTTTTGCACAAATTCTTGTATGGATCAATAGCCCTTTCAAGTATGAAAAAATTGACTTGGTATTAAACAAGAAATTGTAGATCTACACAAATATTTTCTATGTACCAGTAAAATAAACAGAAGACAATAACTAAATAAAGCCAAATTTTTCAACCAACAAAACACAACTATACATAAATATTACCCGACTTTTTACCACCAAGACTTAGCTAATTTTTGCAAAACAAAATATTACTAACCATTTTCAAATTGACTCTGTTTTTCTCTATACCATACATTGAACAACAACATATTATTGAATAAAATTTCCATGCAAAGCATTTATTTAAAATTGAACCAAAATGAAACATGTACATGTTAAATTAGCATTGGGTTCTTGTACATTGTTCATTTGGATTTCAGAAGAAAAAACAAATTGTAACTTAAATTGCCCAAGCAAACCATTTAGTAAAATAACCCAAGCAAAATATAACTACAGTATATATTGACAAAGAAGCAACATCTTTTCAGTGTATATATATATACTTTGCAATTTAAGCAACTCAGTATATAAATATTTCTGGAAAAAAATGGGCCTTGAACTTAAAGCAACACAATATATAAATGTGATTCAATAATTCAAAAAAAGTACATTTTCTGGTTTACATAATTATAGATGTTCCTGAATTATTATTTTATGTAAATCTAATTTAGAGATTTAAATTTAATTAATTCACATGAGGTATTTTGTCTGCTTTGAAATACGTTTAGGAGGGATTTTGTCTGCCTATGCTAAAATAAATGGAAGGGTTATGTTCAGGAGGGATTTTGTCTTGCATCTACTAAGAACTATTGCCACTTTTTGTGTTTTTATCTTGCTTGGATATGAGGCAAGATTGCACCTTGGTTTTATTCTGTCGGAATCCTTTTTTTTTTTAAATTACATCAATATTTATCCATACTTGACAAACATACCTCTAAATGATTTTTAAAATGCTTTCAGTTTTAGACTATTTTGTCATTACCTGGAAAAAACAGTGATGACACTGGAAGTCATCTGTGTACCTTGAATTTGATGCAAAGTGACATTATTCTGCATCACTGCGGAGGAGTGCTGATAAAGCTGGTTAGTGGGGCAGATGACAACAAATGCTACACTTGCAGAGGATGCAATACACAAGCCAGATGGTCTGCCTGGGCACCTAAGTACATCACAGCCTTGGGGCCTAAGATATGGGGATTATCTCTAAAACCGTCTAAGAAAATCTGTGCAATCAGGTCTTTTCTGAGGAAATCTTGTCAAGAATATTTTTTTCTCGGGCTGGGGAGCCAGTAAACACTCGCCCGATTCCCTTCCCTAGAAAGTCCGGGTTTGTTAGAGTGAGGAAGGAATAAAAAGGGGCAATAACTCCAGATTAAAAAGGAGTTATCTCGCCTTATAACACCACTACACATCTAGCATGTAGAAACTCTGCCGAGTTATCTGGGCAATCGGATTTGCTAAGGAAAACATTCATAAAGCACGTTTACTCTGCATTGAATATTTAAACTGGAATAATCTCACCTTTATGCAAACAACTAAATAAAGTATATAATAAAGTATATATTTCAGTAGCAAACGAAAACTGTCTTGGATGATATCCGCAGCTATACTGTACATTCTCCGCATTTTAAACCGAATGATTAAAAGGGGACACAACGCTGCTGTTTGTAAAATTTTAGAGAATATATTAACTGTGATAATGGCATTTCAGCCACCAAACACAGGCCAAGGTATTTTCCATGTGTTAAGCCTGTATAATATATTTCAATTATAAGATTTTGTTTAATTATTAACCGTAATATGTTACTATTAAATACATGTTAAGGGGTATGTTATTCGGACTTGTTGAATTTCGTACCCGTCTTTGGTGGACGTTTCGCTACCCAGGTGTTTCACATCTAATGTTTCGCCACCTAGATCCAGTTGTTCGGAATTGATGTAACAATACGTATGCATACTGTTTATGTGTAATAATGTGATTATAATAATGCAACCTTATTTCTTTAATTATTCTTTTTCTCTGTACAGTTTTTTTTTTAAAATTAAAAAGGCATTGGGTTGTCTTTAATATAACAATCCTTCCTATTTGAAATATTGTTTATTTAAAATGTCTCTTGCAGGCAACTGTATGCATGTGTATACAAAAATTGTAATGCTTTAAACCTTTCAGTTGATCGTTATAGCCACACTTGATTTATTGATTGGAAACATTTAAATGCTTATAATGCAGTAGCTAGATGGCTCGCAAAATTTCTCTGTGATGTTTTTCCACACCACATTATCAACGTCAGGTCATGTGCTGTAGAATTAATGCCATATAAACAAATATAATCTGCCAAAAGTAGGAGGGTATATTGAAAAAATATTATCATCAGCTTTGTGCTCTAAAATAGCCCACACATAAAAATTGCAAATGCATCAAGACAAAGTGTCTGCTCCTATTTCAGTGACTGTAATAAGATTTAATCCTTTTAGATTTCAGTAAGGCCTAGAAAAGTCAGCCATCACAAGCTTCTGTATAAATTACAAGAATAAAGAATAAGGAGCCTCCACACAGGCACTTAATTGGACAGTCATTTCTTCTCAGTAGGTCCCAAACTGTTGTCCTTGATGGCGACCACTCAGCAGAGGGATCTGTAACATATTTCTTCCATGGCCAAGCCCTAGAATCTGTTACATCTGTTTGCTATTTTGGAGTTAACCTTACCCATAACATGACATTCAATACTCAAATTCCTCAAATAACCACAAATGCAAACAAAACTCAAGGATTTCTTAAGTGCAGTATTACAACAAAAATTGAAAGGCATAGGATTTGGCTTATAAAACCCCCATCACACCTGATGGAGTGTGCCTTAACAGTTTGGACTTTACACACAAAAACAAACATAGACAAAATAGAAATAATTCAGAGACATGTGCCTAGGTGGGTCAAATCACACTATAATAACCAGTCATGTGTCACCCCTATGCTGCAAAACCTAAACTGAAAATACCTAGAAACTAGACATGTAGAAGCAAGGATCATAGTATTTAACAATTTTGTTACAATCTTACAGCAGTACAACTCCCACCATACATAAAACTTAACAATAGACCAAGCAGACACATGCATCCCTTACCCTCTAAAAATGCTTCACAACCCCTGATTACTACAAAAATGCATTTTTCCCTCATAGCATACCTCTCTGGAAAAGTCTGCCTCACCAAACTGCCTTGATAATGCATTGGGAACAGTTGTGTCTCAATAATTGATTTATGTTACATATATACTTTACACATCTGTTGATTACCTGTAACTCTCACAGCATACAGAGAATTTAAATAGTGATATAACCTTATAAAAATAAATTAGACACAAGTGCATCATGATACAAAATCATTGATTTTTAATGTGTCTATGGAGCAGGGCACACATCTTCCTGATCACTGTTGCTAAAATAATTATAAAGGATAAACTATGGAAAAATTATTTTTATTGCTGCAATAAATAAATATATTTCTTGAACATGGTTGACTGGTTACAGTGGTAATTTTTAGAATATGTGATTTGCCTTTTCCTGTTCATAGACTGATTGTCTGTCATGATAATTTTTTGGTATGATGGCTAAGTATATTTGTCTGTTACCTCTTAAACAGGTTTGCCTTTTTGTCAACTGGTGTCTCGCCAATTCAAAATATAAAAAAAAACATCCTTTGTCACACTTTGATCACCCAGTTGCTTATTTTTCATAATAAAATAATTTCAGCCATACCGTAATTAAATAACCTGTCAACAGAAATTGTTTTCCAAATTTCATTACTTTTCAGTTATTTCTTTTAATGTGTATTCTTCCTATCTGTATGCCTTGATCTTTACCATTGGAAATATTGACAAAGATCAAACTCATCAAGCTATTTTAGCAAATCACTTTGAAGTAAAACCTCTACCAACATGTTGTGTCTCAAAATCACTGTGTCTACCAGATTAGACTTCATTGTGTGAAGGCAAAACAATAATATAGGAGACAGACACTTTTGTTGAATGATAGGAAAGAAAATCAGTTTGTTCCAAGAGGTAATCCACCATCTGCACTGGGTAGATTCATTGCCCAACTTTTGTCAAGTTGTAATAACACCATCACATGAAGTCCAATCAAGCCTTATTTGGTCATTGGGATGTAATCTGTGTATCTGTCAATGCAATGATACCTGGAAAGAATATGGAAATAATCTGAATCAAACTATTATTTATTGCTCATGCATGTTATACAATAATTGATAAGATATATTTGTTAAATTTTAAAGTTACTTAAGAAAACATATCAACATGGATCTGCTACACTTCATAAGCAAAATCACATAATCACATAGAGTACTCGAGAAAAACCATGGTTATCTTATTAAAAGTTATGATGCACCAAATGCAGTTGTAGTTCATTTTATTTTGAACTTAAATGTATGCTGTCCTTTAATGAGAAAAAAATCCTATGTTTAATCTATAATCTATAAGTGTTAATGAGGGATGATGTGCAAATGAAAGGGACAAACACTTAATGTTCTCAATCAATCAATCAAGATCTATTCAAAGTTTACCATATTTAAAATATGTATAACAATTGCATGTAAACTTTGACAAATAACATTCATCATTAGGAATTGGTCAAGATTTTGTACTTATAAAGTAACAAACTTTCTCCTTTTAAAAAGCACAGGAATCCCCATTATACACACTGCATCTCTTTAGGATAACCAGTACTTGTCATGTAAGGCCTCTGTTTGATATGTGATCACATATCTGCCTATTGGAAAAGATTCTACATTGTTTTCGTAATAGTTACTAAGTGCTGACTCCTGGGAAGCTATACATAAGTGCAATTCATGTGACATTACAAGTTCATAATATATTAAATTTGGCAAAAAGGGTGTATGAATAATAAATTATTATTCTAGCAATATAATGATAAAAATACACTTAAAAGGTGTTAAGGATAAAAAGACAACTATGGGGCACCATTTGTAACATCCATCTGAGAGATCTTTATTCAAAATGATGATTTATGATGGATGTCAAAATTCACCCAAATTGTAACATTGACTTGAATTTGTTTATGTATTTACTTTTGTTATGATTTTGATATATTTAAGGTATTCTACTCCATACTTTCTAAATCATAATCAAAATTATTTCTTCTTCTTTTTTTCTCCTTCAGAACGTCAGAACCGTAAAATTTTGGAACAACTTGAGGAACAGAAGAAAAGATTTAGGATGACTCAATCAGGAGTACCTGCTGCACCACCTGCTTCACCTGTGTAAGCTTCACTGCAAACTGTGCAACTTTTGGCTTTTTTAGCACAATAGAGTAGTTCAAGAAGACACTGTGCATGCACATTGTTTTGTGTTTTTACCTTATTGTGATCCACAGTATATACGGTACCAGGCAGATTTGAGGAGCCCGGCATTATGTTTTTTTTGTTAGCACACATGGCAAAAAAAATTGAGGAGAAAAATGGTCAATGAGATTGTCCGTTTGTGATGATTTTGTTATTTCTAAAAATATGTGTGGGTCATCTATGGTGAAGACAGAATAGACTTTGTCCTATTCAGTGATGAATGGTATGAAGGCCAGTAAGGACATAAGATGTTAGACCATTAGATGTAGATTTGTTATTTACAGCATATATAAGTGCACAATCTTGTGTATAGATCCTGGATATAACCATAACCATGTTGTGCATCTTTATTGCCTATATTATACATCGAAAACAGAACTAAATTTTTCACCTTATGAAGTGTGAATAAGAACTCCATTACTACTATTAGTAATCCTACAGCAAGGATTAATGAACAAAGCAGCATATACTCTCTTAAAAAAGAAATGTATGGCACCTTTGATCAACAAATCATATGACTAATGAACAGAAACAATAATGATAGCAACCTACACAATTCTGGATTTTGCCAGTTTATGAAACAGGTGGGGTGATTGATGTCTAGTAAGGTGGTCCCCCCTAGTATGGTGCTATAAATCTATACACCAGATAATCACTTGCATATACAAATACAGAATGCATGTCTCCTTGCTTGGGAACATTTAATATGTTAATATCAACAAAATTAGTAACATATATGTACGTTAAATATTTGATAGTATTTATTTAAATATAATGCTTTGAAACATGACTATTAATTTGCTTCTTAAATTTTTAGGACTTAACCTTATCTTGAATAACCTTTCACTTAAAACTAGCTTTAGCATTGTCATGTATTTTAAGTAAAACATAGTTCTGGGTATAGTTTTTTCATCGAAGTTTGACATGCCATCTAATTTGTTTTTAAGGGTGTAGGTCACTGGTGAATGTTAGTTTATTTATTTTCACTTTATTCACTAACTATTACAAGTCATCCCATATTCCCAGTAAACAAATAATTTTAACCGTTCAGAGTGTTTATATAAAAAGGTGGATAGTGTGTGTGTATATTTAAAGTGTAACAGCTTCCTTGGGAAGACCAGAAAGGCTGCACACCTGTCTTTTTCTAGATTATTTTGAACTCCTCTATTTGATAAACCCTAGGCAAAAAGTGTACTTTAGATCCATATCAGCTAGCTCCCAGTGGAAGCTGGCTAATAGATTTGCTACAATCTTGTAATCATTCTTTGTGAATACCTTGAATTTAGCAATTATATTAAGAACTCAGTATGAGTCGTTAATATCTTGTTAGGAATTTTTGTTTCTAGAGATAAATTATCAGTGATGTCTTTGGTCATCATCACTACTCTGTTAGTATGCCAGTAAGAATTACAGGCTTTCTTTGACCAATGATTATTTTAGTAATACCAAACACCAGCCAGTTGGTACAAATTTGATTGCATAGTATTGAACAAATCAATAAACTTGATTGTGGACACTTGCAAACTGAACAAGTCAATTGTTTGGGCTATTCTGTTTTAGAGGATTTAATGGACGACTAGAAATCGGAGAAGATAAGTTTTACTGTAATCAGTACAGACTAATGATGATTGTGCACTACCTTGTCTTATGTTGCTGCAAATATCATACCTCAAACACAAAAGATGTCAATTTGAACAGTTACTCTTACAGAGTTCGAAGTTGTGGATTTTATATACAAGCAGTAATGGGTTTGTTTTAAAAAATAATGCTTACCCATTTGATGAAACTTTTCTTATTATTATTAAGTTATTTCTTTATTTATTTCTGTCTCTTTGTTTCATATAACCCTATTATAAAAATGAACTTAAAGTTATACATGTTTCGAAACCTAGTGTGTTTATTGGGACCATTGATGAAATGAAAATTGTCTCCCTTCTTAGGTAGTATCTGTAGTAGTCTGAGTAATAAGTTGGTCCTTTTATTTGAAATAATTGAAAGAAAAAATTGTAGATGATATTATTACTTACATAGGAAATTTTAAATGCTGCCAAAATTTGAAGGCTTAATCCCACACATTCTTATAGATATATGTTATATACACCAGAATTTCTGTTTGTAATCCGATGTTTGTTAACCTGAGTACCACAGTAAAACCAAATAAACCAAATACAGTACCAAGCTGTACCGAGTAAACCAAATAACATTACCTCCTGGAATGTTGACAGTGTTAGGCAAATACTATTCACCAAATATTCCTTATAAGTGATATGGAGGAATCTATTACAATAGAATTAAATGAACAGTATCAATTACAGTGGGTGAAAAGATCAAAAGACATGATGATGAAAGGACTAAATGATATTATGATTATTTTGAAAGTCTAGAAGTTGGCAATTGTAATGTCTAAAGTCTCCTTGTTTGAATATTGGCCTTGAAATATATTTGGTGAAAACTGTATTAAAATGATGAAAATTCTCACCGTCGTTGCAGTGTACCAGGCCCAGTATCAGGTGTTGTTCCTGTACCCAGTGTGGAGAGCTCAGGACTGCCAGCTATGGTAACAACATAAACATATCATTTCTATTTGTTTTACTTATATATTATTAGCATTTAAAAGATAGTTGATGGAACACAAACATTACAAAAAAAAATCTATAATTTTGCAACAGTAAGCTCTATTTTCCATTCATACATATTCATTTCTTCCTAAATACTTAATATTTCACATTAAAAAATATCCATGACAATTTAATGTTCAAAGTTTAACCTATTGGTAGAACATAAAAAATACATATGGCATATGTTTTCTTATAATTAATACTATAAAATATGTATATCATTGTCCAACTGTTTTATCATTTACAAAAAGATATAAAATCATTTAGTAAAGAACAACAAATTTGTAAATGGTTCTAATGACATGTATAGATTATTTGTCTTTGAATCATGTTGATTAATCATTGTATTTGGTGTAGGATTTTTTTTTTTTTTAGCAATGACTGCAAGAATGGAAGATGGTCCAAGAAAAACAAGGCTTAGACCCACCAGATAATAAAATGGTGGTGGTATTTCTTCCTTGTTTATGCTGAAGGGATTTTAGAAGTAGTTTCGAAAAAACATTAATTGATGTGATGTCAGCTGTTCATGACATACTATAACAGTGATGGCAGCACACAATCTGATTTATTTAGTACATTCTTTGCAGAACTAAACTATTTGTTGGTTGGACAACATGCCTAACATAAAATAATTACGTTGTACTTTATTTGTCCCAGATAATTCCAGATACCCAAGCCATGTCTGCAGCACAGCGGGCAGCTTTACAGGTATATCTTCATTGTTTAATGCTACATATTTTAAGGTCTCCAAATATGGTTTAAAAATATAAATTTTAGAACAATTTCGGCAATAAATCAAGTTTAAATTTAAATCTTTCATTGTGGGCACTCATCATAATACAGAAGTTTAATTATTGCACATTGCCGCCAGTCAACTGGTCCATATCATATTACATTTTTCTTTTTCTAAATATTTTGTAATAATCTGTTAAATCATAGGACTATGTATGACTGGCATGTACCATTGACATAATTTCAGTCATTATAGATCATTAACGCTAGATAAGTAACTTAATTTTATTTTTATCCCTACATTTCAGCATGCTAATGCTCATTCTGTGGGCTACTTCATTACCCAGGATTCCTCATTTGGTAACCTCATACTTCCTGTCTTGCCACGGTTTGAAGGAGCCAGGACATAACAGTCAGAACTTCACAAGCAGGCTGAAAAAAATACTGTTCATTAAAAAATACAAGTGTTTATCAAACACTCTCTGTGATGTACTGTATCCTGTACTTTATCTTGTCACAACATGTCAAACGACTGTTATTATGACAAGTAGAGAGCACACAAGGAGGAGGGGATACATTTATGTAATGTACAGCTGATCAATAACAGATGTACACAGTTAGCAGTGTGTTTCCTTTAATTGGCAAATTAATTAAAGATTTAAGAATTAATAGATACAGGCAATAGGTAGGCTGGAAATAACTGGCACACAGTTACACCAAAAACTGGTCATGTGATTCTGCACTGTGTGTTATAGTGGGGATCATCTATGAAATTATAGTTGTGGACTACATGGGATGTTCAATAGCCTATATCTGCAATAATGTGTCAAGTTATATCATCTATTAGCTAGCAGGATATATGTGTAGTATGGTAACTACCTCTGGAAGGGAATCCTGTGCTTGATTGTCAGGGACATTTGGGAGGACATGGTCTTCAAGAAACCTGTTTACAATGTCGAGCTTGGTAAACATTGCTCAGTGCCTGTAAAACATGATGCAATCTCAGACTCTAAATTCTTCTCAGGTAACTGGGTGAGTTTGTAGCCTGTCTTGAGATCAAAAGAATGTCAATGAAATGTACTATCAGTTGCTACTTTAGCTGTTATAGCTAAGCGGACAAGTAATTTAATGGTCACTTTTTAAATAGTTTTAAGTAAAGCTGAAAGATATCAAATACGACTTCTTATTTCAATATAAAGTGTTAAGGTCACTGTTAAAGCATGTGGTTGTTTCATAAATTTTCCACCTGCATGCTATTTCACTTCGTAGCAGAAGTTAATTTGTCTGTTTACCATGCATTTAATTTTTCAATAAAAATATGTTTTTATATCACTTTTTATTTATTTCAAATCTCATGTGTTTTGTTTGGTACAGAAAATATGTTTTACTAAATATCTGTATATAAAATAATGTGTAAGATTTTCATTAATGAATGTCAATAAGTGCAGCTGTCATTTAGCATATGGTCTCATCACAGATCCTTTTGACTATGATGGCTACATGCCATATAGTAAGTTATATTGGGGATATATTTAATAAAAAAAAAGCATAAGCAAATAGTGATGATGAAAATCAAGAGTACTATTCAGCTGTAAATGATCTAGATTTGAACTGTTTGCTACAGTATCTCAAAGACTACTGTTACTATGTAACCTTAGGATGTACCTAAAACCGGCCGTAATAACTCGGCTTGCGGATCGGGAGGTCGCAGGTTCAAACCCCGGCATTACGCATGACTTGTCGGTGGCAGTATAATGGACCTGCCATGTTAAGTCCCAGGTCACCTCATAAGTGCCCCTGTGCTATAATGATAGAAATGTCGTTGCACAGTATAGGCAAAACTGCCGGCATATCCCACATCCCACCTAAAACAACTAACACAGGTATGGGGTCAATATAAATATAGAAGGTTACGGGGTTAAATTACTTTACTTTACAATGGATTCTATATAAACTATGATTAATGGTAAAATCGGATTAAAAGCAAATAAAATAAGCAGTTATTAAACCATTGTCAGTATGGAATGGAAAAGGGATGCTACCGCATAAAAATGTAATCTATCTTAAAATACTGATATTACCAGAACGTCTGATTATGTTGTCTAGAGTAGATTGGTTTGCTTATTATGCAACCAATATGTCTATAAAATATCTCACTAACAGTTACTGTCATCCAAGTGATTATTGTCTTTATTATTTTGTTACAGTTAAGTGTTCTTTTCATTTTCATCATTAACCTGGAATGAATTTCATTTGATCTTGAAATGGTTATTGGTGTAATAGTAATAAAAGAATAGGACAATAAGATGCATTTTTGCTGTATTGTTTACATGCTGCAACCGCTCCATGTTGTGTGGGCGTAGAGAGGATCGAGTGGGGACCAAATGATGAGTGATCCACGCCAACTCTTAACCTGCTACATAGGTACTTGTACACAATACTTCGACAGTATTCGAAGACTTTATGCATAGATAGATGAGGAGACATGATGACTGAGACATCGCAGTGAAAAGTGTAGAACACGACCAGACAACTCCCAGCGGTGGCATGCTCATCTGGATATACTATTTTACTTAGCCTTACAAAATTGTCCTTAGCAGGCTCGGAATCAGTGGTTGTGCATGTTGTGGGCGTATGTTGATGCGTGTATCGCCATGACGCTCGACGGTCTGTCAATGTTTTATGATATTACTACTTCGTTAGCTATGTACTTACTATCAACATTTAGCCAATTATGTTGTTTTGAAAATTAATTGATTGTGTTGGCGTTTAAACTTTTCATTAGACATACGATTAACGATGGTTGATGTCAAAGTAAAAGCGACTCCAAAACTTACATTTGATTTGCAGCAAAGTGCAACTTGGTGCAACATAAATCTATCAAAGAATTATTTATTTATACAAGTGCTCGCGTGAAATATATATATATACCGCTCAATCCGTTTACCTTACGTTTTGCCGATAATAGCATGTAAATCTGTTTAGTTCAGACTATTGTGGCTGCATCCTTTAAAAGTGTATGAATGTAAGTACCCATTATATATCATATTGTATATTGTCAATTACATAACCATAACAGATATCTTTGGAACGATTGTTATGCATTTGAAAATTACTAAAACAACATAGATCACTATCAAAATAATCATTTGTCTTTTCCATATTTATAATTAAAATGTATCTTTTCTAGGAGCAGATAAGTATTGAGGAGCCCAAAAGTACGTTTCTGTCACAATTTCTTTTCAGCTAAGCTTTCTGTCAAATTTTTAATAAGTTTCTTTGACACAATTTCCCTTTTTTGTTTCTAATTGATATTACGTGTTAATTATTAGAAGTTGTGCGCTTAGTCGCATACGAGTTTTAGGCTGATACACCGTAAGCTATTAATTTTTAAAAAATAGACTTTGCTGTCCGCTCGTGTATTAATTGCTTCCATTAAATCAATAGAAAATTTTAATTTCATACGCATGTACCAACAGGCTGTAAAGACAGGCCAAACGACAGCTTTATAACAAAATGAAAGAAATTCATATTAAGTGGGTATTTTAAGTCAAACTATATGCTAACACTTATAATTTACGAAATATCTTGCAAATTTAAATAGGCGATTTTATATTTTAGCAAAACAGAATGCTGGGGAAGAATTATTATAACAATACCAGTTTATAAACATTTAGAATATATATCAATGCACCGGACCTGGTAACGCAATCGGAACAGCGTCGGCTCTAAGTAAGGGAGCCCCCGGGTTCGATCCCGGGCCGCGACATACCAAAGACTTAAAAATGGTCGTGGTATAGCTCCCTTGCTAACGCTCAAGTAAATATAGGGTAGTTCTACGGCTGGTTGGTCCGGTGTCAGGATAATGTGACTGGGTGTGGTATCTTGCCACGGCATGCTATACACAATGAATGCAGTACTATATCTGCATTAAGTGGACACCGTCTCCAGATAACTGAAATATTGTAAGTGGGACGATAAATCCAAAAAACAAATCAATGCAAGAATATTATTTTTAATTAATTAAAAAATGATCATATGAGATTTAATCACAAACACACGAGTTATTCTGTTAATAATTATAGAAAAGTTCTTATTATTTATACTCTTTCCGTACAATAGCTGGGTAAAGTTATGCTCATTAAATTTTGAGATCTTAGCATATGCCATTTATGCTTTTAAATGTACACAATTTGCATTTAAAATTAATCTCATCGTTAATGAATGTAATAATTATTCAAATTAAAACTAAAAACATGTTCTGTTATTGCAAGTACCTAAAATTAGTACTTTTCAAAAGTAATCGATTACCCGTCATGTTGGGATCATTTGATTGCAATTTAGGGATCCTTTGTACATATCTTTAAAAGCAAGCAGATGCATGCGTTTTACTAAATGCACGAGTGTTTGCTTGTTATATTATGAGCTTTTATATTACGAGGTTAATTCAATGTGTGATATATGTCGCACACAATTCACAATAACATTATCGTCTATTCACAAATTTCTTTTAAAGATCTACATTCTTAGCTAAATGACCCGACTAGTTACACGTAACTAACATGTAGCAACTACTGCGCCTCTTTCCAGAGATTTTCCCTACTTAGGGCGAATTATTTTCTTGTTATGTATTTTATTGAAACGTTGACAATAATAATAAACTAGAAATGTTCTGGCCGAGTGTTAACGTTGAGGCCTAAAAAAGGAAAAATGACATTTGGAGATGTACTTGTATTAAAATGACGGCCTCTTTAAGACACTCTTGTGTACAATTGATGCCTGAAACCCCACTTGGTCTTTTATAGGTCCATTAACCATAAATGTGCAAATTTCTGTTAAATGTGAACAAAATAGGCACAAGTCCTACATAATGGTTTATTGCTAATACTTGTTTACTCTTGACACGATTTGTCATACTGAGGTTTATAATAAATAACAATGCACGAGTTCGTCATAAGATTCATGGTATAAGTATTTCAAATTATTATTATAAATAAATGATTTATTTAATCAAGCGGCATTAGAACACTGCAATGGAGGCTTAATATCGTTTAACTTGAACAATTAAACAAGTCACGTTTTTTTGTGATTATCACGTGATAGCCAGATCCATGACAAAGACGAGCACATTGTTAAGGAAAACATGAGACAATAGGTGACACATATAACAGTTACCACTTTGAAACGGCGAGTCGGCAAAAGGACCGACTGGGTACTTAAACCCGATTCATGGAGCGCCACAACCTCGCACTTTATGAAGTCTGTAGGTTATTGTCGAAGACAAAAAATCTCTCATCCAAGTGCGACCAATAACAGAAAGTTCCAGCACCGGGAGTATATAACTGAGCAAAAAAATACAAGTTACAAACAACATAACATAAATGTTATTAAATATTTTTTCATATTTAAAAGTATTTGTTGAAACAAAATCTTCACAAAACAAAATGATCAAACGAATGGCTTAGTTTTAGTTTTATCAGATGTACACGACCAAGTTAGAATTGGTGTCCTGAATAAACCAAAGACAAAAAACGGGTCATAATTTTTAGGGTGTTGCCGCGAAAGCCCTGTAACGTTATGTTTTGTTCCTAACGTTGCGACGAAGTCCATTCGCTGTAAACGTTGTGACCAAGCCACGACGTTACGTTCGCTTTAAGTGGCCCGAGGGACGTCATAAGGACGGTGATAAATCAGTGAATGTGACAGCGTATGTAAACACGGTGTCTTCGTCACTCACACGCCGTCTCAACGCAGACATAGAAGTACGGGAGACCATATTAAGGGCAAGCGAAAGTTATACTATTGTGTGGACCACATAAACACATTTTTTTCTGCCATTTCTTACTCGGAATTGATTTCAAACTTATTTGGAATATTTTGGTACCACAAAACACAGGTAAGTAACTTTTGTTATTTATACATATATATTTCAATTTATATGTAGTATATATGCTGATCGCGCTGTTTTGATTGCTTCTGATGTTTATTTTAGTGGAATTGGCTAATTATCCTATATGTATTATGTTGCGCTTGCAATTAACAGCGCACGATAGCTTCTGAGGATCGTAATATATAAATGTGCCACACATTCATTTGATCAACGCTTATTGACCGCAACGATTAAATTAATATAGAATCTAATATAAAAATATTATAATTAATGTAAACGCAGAAATAATATATACGAATGCGAATATTTTTTCAAACAATGGCCTGGATATTAAACTGTATTCGTTCTGGTCTTGTTCTGCGAATATTACTTTTGTTGATATGTGTACTTGGCATTAATCAAATGTTGTGTTTTTTTTAAAGTAATGCTCTTGCTTTGCATAGAGTGACATTGTACGAAGTAAAACTACTTCTTTACTTCCACTTTAAAATCACTGCTGCTATTGAAGTTGCTTCTGTTGATTTTTTTGTTTATTCAATCATATTTCTTTCTTTCTTTCTTTCTTTCTTATTTTCTTTCTTTCTTTCTTTATTTTGTCGTTTAAAGTATTTATATTGCCTACAATATTCTGCTGCTGCTTCAGTTCCACAATTATCTTCTGTCTTCTTTCTTCCGGACCCTTCTACACCTTTAACCAAGGTTTTAACAGCTAGCTTCTTTTTTTACGCATAACATAATTTTCGATTTTCTTATGAATTTTTCCGCAAATAAGTATCCGAGAACTACACTCTCCGCCAAAAAGACACACAAAAGAACAATTTACATAAATGACGGATGGAAGCCATGATCTCACGCATTTCTTGACAGCAACCTTCCTGTTTTGGACTATGGTCACAAGTAAAACTCATACATATTCATAGGTTGAGTGACCGCTTCTGTCCGGATATATGACAGTCCGAAATGACGTTTACTGTCCACGGGCCATGCGCCGACTGACCATCTGTGAAATATGTTCGTGTAATTCTTGCCGTGATATTTTCATGTTAATAGACAAGGTGTGGTGCGATGTAAGATGTCGGCCGTGAATAGAAAACAATATATACAGTAAATAAGAATTATTGTCATCGAATTAAATTGAATAAATAACATAATAATATGACATTTATCGAATCGCCGCCAGTTTACAATCTCTGAACAAAATTGCAATTCTAAAATAAAACGCGTGAACACGGATAAGGATAAATACAACAAATGCTTGTGACACGAATACTCCCCCAACCCCAACCCCCTTCCCCCTTTTAAGCCATTTACTCGCGTTGTATCTCAACGTTAATATAATTCCAAAACATATACAAAATCAATCTACAGTATATTAAATATGTTTAGATGTTTATTTGCCTTTGAAGCTATCTATCACCATACGATTGTTCTTTGGGTTTGCAGATGTTTACATATGCGAACAGAAGATCACCCCACGATTGTTCTTTGGGTTTGCAGATGTTAACACATGCAAACAGAAGCAGTCTGTGCTGTTTATGTTATGTCTGTATGTTTAATTTCAAATCTGGTGTATTTTATAGAATAAAATTATGACATATCATACACAACAATTTTGGAATAAAAATATAAATATATCCCTTTTTCAAGTTATGTTTAAACATACGAGTACATACCATGTTATGATGAGTGCTGTATGCGTCAGCTACATGTTCCTACATGCCATACAAGTATATGTCATTAACCACACCAGCCTGAGGCAATGTTTCCGCTTGTTACTAACAGGGACCATTTTATTGTATTTCCGTGTGTGTAGATCAAAAAACAAATCATCATCACCACCATCAATTATAACCACCATCATCCCAACCCTTCTTCTCTTCCTCAGCATCAGCATTCTCATCGTCAGCAGCAGCATCTCAACTTCATTATTTTACAGTAAAGTATGAAGAGGAGAAAAATGATACGTTAAATCAGCAGAAGTTATTGTGTTGTTATTGTTATTGTCGTCGTTGCTGTTGTTGTTGTTGTTGATTATGATGCTGCTGCTGCTGCTGCTACTGCTGCTGATGATGATGGTGATGATGATGATTTTGTTTGCGTTGTTGTTCTTGTCTTAAGGTAAAGGAATTGTATTAGAAAATATACAGAATTTGAAAATTTACACAACTGATGAGTTGCATACTTAATGTAGAAATTTATGCCAAATTTTAAGAAAATTCTCCATCCAGTTCATGGATATTTTTGTCTTGGTATTATAGGTGTCTCTTTTGTAGAAATAAGAAAACGCCAAATATTGTTATATCCTCTTTAGGAAAATAGTTTTGATATTGAGTATCATCTGGAAACAAGATGTAACATTAGACAAACCAACTAAAGATGATACTGCAAAATAAATCCTTTACAGGGATTCGAACCCTCATCCCTAAGTTTTGAAGCATTAACCATAGTTTCGGTACTCTTCAAGTGGAGGTGCAACATTATATTTGCTCTACCTTAATTGTTTTTGTCTAAAGGACTTTTGTATTTGTTATTCTAAAAACCAGAATTCAAACAAGCACTGTATTTTTTTCAGTGAAACAAAATCACTTAATTTCATCCTTTTTTGTCATGTCACGATGATTTAATCCTCACATGTCTGTGTGCATATACACACTAAACTCTAAGTCTGCCACATTTCTGAATAACTACCGGGTGATACTAATTCTAATTCACTAGTAAACAACCGTTTGCATTATTGATGAAACGTTTAAGTAGAGACTAATTGAGACCAGTAACAAGTGTAGTACCTGATCAAACAGCACCCTTCACCCCACCCCCGCGCCCCGATCAATATGTGTTTAGGAGGCTAAGGGTTAATGGCATGAAGACAAATGGCTGCGGTCATAACCATGAAGAGACGGAAACTGAGGTCCGGTAAAAACGTGGTAAATTATGATAACAGATTATGATGAAATACAAGCGGTCGGTTCATTATCTGCAATCCTACTGTTATAAGCGTTAGGTGGTTATTTCTTTAGAGAAAATGTATTTGAAGTATGCAACAAAAGTCCGTAATGGATGTATTTCCTTATTACAAGTTTTTTGTCACATGCAGGCTCGCTTTGCTAATCGAGTTTGTTAAATAATTAGAATACGTGTTTTAGTAAGGGTTCAGGGTTCATAAGGAATAAAAAAAATAACACAAAAATATAAGTGCATAGGTAACACAGCCTACTGGCTGAGGCAGCAAAACACGTACATAATACATTATCACCAGACAGCTCTAAATCAAAATCGAAAGCAGACGTTTAACCACATATTTTGGTAAACTACATATTTGGAAATAACAGTTAGGCGTATAGAACCTGCTTATGTGCGACTAGTTTTTTTCTAATTTGTACCAATTTTATTACTGTGTGTATTTTTTTTCAAGATTATAAATTTGATGTTTTTCAAACCTGCCATATATATAAGTAATCCCAGTTTAATATAATTCTTTTGTAGTCTTGCACCATTTCATCAAGACCGTGTTAAGTACTCAGTTAATAATGCATACATAATATATCATATTTACTTTTTGTATTTATACGGCTATGTTATGACGCCTGAAAGGAAAAACTCACAAACTATTCTAGGGTGAATACAGTTTGTGTCTGAGAGTGTGAGTTTGGGACGCTGTCACATTACCAGAGTTTTACCAACGTTAACCCATTAAACATACGCATTAGGATATGTGATGAATACAGGGGCGGATCGCCCACCCCACCCCCTGGTTGTATACCAACATCTTTTAGGCCTACTGTCGGTTAAAGCATACGAGTCGTAAATTTTAGCGAAAACAAACAAAAAACAAAAACAAACAAACAAAAACGTGTTTAAGCAATTCGACTTAAACTAAACACGTTAACATTGCGGCCATGGTTCGAACCTTTGACATTTGCATAACTAAAATGAATCACTTGTCAAAATGGTGGCCAATCATAATTTGAAATGCGTGTACTTGCCGTGAGCGAATTCTCGAATTGCGACAGTTACGATGACCTAAAACCTGTTGACGTTGATGGATTGACAACAACTTGGTATGCTAGGAGTCTGCCTTATATGATTTTACTGTTGTTTAAAAAACCTTAAAAAAAAAGAAATTGTCGTGTAGTATTTATTTGTGGTGTAGACTGGTGTGCCATTACACAACATTGATGACATTGCCGTCATCTTATCACGCTCCCGATATGAATAACTTATGCTGAAAAGTATTTACTTTATTATTTATATAATATTTGTTTATAGATTAAGCACAAGCAGCAGGCAGCGACCAATTTGATCAGATAGATTACATGCTGGTCAGCCTGTAGAAGCCTGCTAATATCGTGCTAATAGCATCAACAGGCTAATTACCGTCTTGTCTACGGACCTTTCACAGCTACTTTTAACCAGACAATCTACTTTCTGCTAAGCATGCGCTGGTTGTCTGACCTATCAGAAAAATATACTCAAATATGCAAGTGAAAATACCAATATAAACCTGATCATCAAAACTTCTCCAATTAAAACTAACCCTTTTGAGTCAAACCCAAAGTATATAGATTTTACATTTAAAATCATGTACATGTAGTTGAATGTTAAATGTTGAAACCATATCAATTATATTTTTCACGAGTTATTGCAATAGTACAAGTTTATGTTAAAACAAGATATTTATTACTTATTTATTTCTGGCAACCTTGAGGCTTGTTTCTATATACATTTGTCATATCATAACGCATCCATGTGTTTATTTACTCACTGCAAGGAAACTTGTTTTGTGTTTTGAAGCTTGTAGTCTTTCTTACTCACGTCCTTTCTTGGAACTTTTTTTCAGATTATAATTTAAACAAATTGTTTAATGTTACAATATCAGTGTATTGTACAGGGACTATGTCCAATCTTACAATATTCGATTTGTCTAGTGTTAACGACAATGTTGAGCCTCCTTCGAATATTTCTAATTTAAAGCTATGGATTTAAATCGAAAGGTTTTTCTGTTTTATTTATTTGTTAATTTTAGTATTATTTTTTAGCATTAGCATTAAATTACTTCAGACATTCAAGACTACTTCCAGCTGATAGATGAGAATATATGTTGTCACTTTTGGTCAAGATATATGCCAGGAGAAGCCTCTGACAATTCAGAAATCCGAAGTAATAATGTATAAAACACCCATTCTGCATCCATATATGTGTTACAAAAACACAGTGCATCTAGTGTAAAATTCTACATCCACCACTGCATCGTTACATTAATGTTTTATGACGACTGGTGTTCATGTATTTCACATCTTCCCACATTTTTAACTTTCGCCCACTTTTACATCTTCCCACATTTTACATCTATCCGCATTTTACATCTTCCCACGTTTTATATTGTCCCACATTTGCATTTTCCGACATTTTACACCTCCCAATATTAAACTTCTTCCCACATTTTACATCTTTCCGCATTTTACATCTTCCCACATTTTATATTGTCCCACATGTTACATCTTCCCACATTTTACACCTCCCAATATTAAACATCTTCCCATATTTAACATCTTCCCACGTTTTACATCTTCCGACATTTTACATCTTCCCACGTTTTATATTGTCCCACATTTTACATCACCCCACATTTTGCATCTTCCCACATTTTACATCTTCCCACGTTTTGCATCTTCCCACATTTTACATCTTCCCACGTTTTATATTGATCCCACATTTGCATTTTCCGACATTTTACATCTTCCCACATTTTATATTGTCCCACATTTTACATCTCCCCACATTTTACACCTTTCCACATTTTACATCTTCCCACATTTTACATCTTGCCACGTTTTATATTGTCCCACATGTTACATCTGCCGACATTTTACATCTTCCCACATTTTACGTCTTCACCCATATTTTACGTCTTCCCACATTTTATATTGTCCCACATGTTACATCTTCCCACATTTTACACCTCCCCATATTAAACATCTTCCCACATTTAACATCTTCCCACGTTTTATGTTGTCCCGCACCTCCCCATATTAAACATCTTCCCACATTTAACATCTTCCCACGTTTTATGTTGTCCCGCATTTTACATCTTCCGACATTTTACATCTTCCGACATTTTACATCTTCCCACATTTTACATCTTCCCACATTTAACATCTTCCTACGTTTTATATTGTCCGACATTTTACATCAACCCACATTTTGCATCTTCCCACATTTTACATCTTCCCACGTTTTATATTGTCCCACATTTTACATCTTTCCACGTTTTATATTGTCCCACATTTTACATCACCCCACATTTTTCATCACCCCACGTTTTATATTGTCCAACATTTTACATCACCCCACATTTTACATCTTCCCACGTTTTATATTGCCCCACATTTTACATCGTCTCACGTTTTATATTGTCCCACATTCACCATCTTCCCCTATTCACACATCTTCCTACATTCTACATCTTCCCACATTCCGCATCTTCTCAAATGTATCATCTTTCCACTTTAACACACATCTCCCCATGTGATATCTATACGCTATTTTCGTGATTTACATGAAACTTTCAAAGTATAAATCTTTTGTCTTATGGAAGTATCCAAATATCATGCACTGTACTATAATACGACAAGTTACGTTGCGATTATGCATTCACTAACCCAACAGTACCAAATGCCAAACATGATTATATGGAATAAATAATGTTAGACATCAATCCTCAGAAGTTATGGTAACCATAAAATGTTGGGTTTATTATGTTTATTATGTCAAAAGCAGATCATATACGAAGTAAGAAAATGTGCACTGTATTTCGAAGTTTCATTGCAACGGTTTTAACCTACTTTAATTACGTATAACTCTAAACTACGCGCATAAGGTATATCTACATTGTAGTAGATGGGACACTGATTAGCCTGAGAACGAAAAAAATGGCGTGAAAATAGTAAAAAATGAGACAACACGTACGAGCAAATCC
Source organism: Sinonovacula constricta (assembly GCA_007844125.1). Taxonomy (NCBI): domain Eukaryota; kingdom Metazoa; phylum Mollusca; class Bivalvia; order Cardiida; family Solecurtidae; genus Sinonovacula; species Sinonovacula constricta. The sequence goes on from CM017562.1 coordinate 42,512,208, forward strand.
ATAGCAACAGGTGGTCGATTATGCTTTTTTTCAAAATAAAAGCTAATAACAATTCCAGAGCTTAATAAATAAAAAAACCCAACAATGTTACATATAGCTTCTATTCATGATATAGCTTTTATATGTGCCACTAAAATATTGTTTCCCTATCAGGTATGTCAAGTAATTGGAGTTGGCGTAGATTTTCTTTGTCTGCAAATCATCTGTTACAATTAAGCAAATGCAAAGACGTTTATCATATCACACTATGAATTATCCATATTGTGCGTGTTGTATATTTGCCATCACTTTCTGGTAGTTTATACAAAAACAATTCATGGCGTATATAAATAACCACATGCATATATTATATCATGTTTTTATTTCTGTTTTGCAACCATTCACGTGTAATTACACAACAATGTACGCCAGTCTGCAAATGGCCCTGAAGAAAGAGGTGTCTGTTGGTCTCGCGTTTACAAAAATAGCCCATCTTTGTGTACACATGTGCTTAATGCTGCCATACGCGGTGCATCCGGTGCAGGAACATGAAGGTCGTGATGACCTCTTGTCATTAATGTTGTTGGTATACGTATAAAACAACGTAACGCACACAAGCAGGAGCATCCCCTTCTTTTGCGCTTATTTATGGACTGGAATGACATTCTGCAATCAATGAGAGCAAACCATGATTATTTATCATGTTAAGTTTGATTTTTATGCAAATGCAGTATAAAGGTACACATAACCAACTGTTTTTTTCTAATTTGTTTAAACACAAACTTGACAACGAGCTTGTCCTTTCAGCCCAAAACGAGATTATGAAAATGGAGACGGTTTTATCGTACACTACAAAAACTGCTAGTGCAACAACTGTTGAGGTTGCTACACGAAACCTATAAATCACATGTTAAAAGAAATGCTCTGGACGTCTATTTATAATAATAGAGACAGCTTTACACGAAGACAGGCCGACCTTCAACTGCTTGATTTAAGCTTCCTTGTTACCTAGACGACAATGGGACTGCTGTCTATTTCTATTAACCGACCACTTACACAAGACCGCTTTTAATTTGTGCACTTAGTTTATATTATATTCAAGTTTATGTCGGCAACACGCTGTTAAGCAACCTGACTGAGGTCATAGCACAGCACATTATTCAAGTCATCTAAAAGTTAAACTGCATCTTCTGAAGCTAAGTTATTGTATATTTTTTGCTTTGATAAATTGTACCGAAGACACACAAGTTTACAAAGGCAACTCACTGTCTTACTCAAGTGCATGGCTTAATGTCTTAATATAAAACACATTGTTTTAATCAGCAGCCATGTGATTGCACATAGTTCGATGGGCGCCCCTGGTTTAGCGTTATAGTCGCCGACTTTTAAAACTCCTGAGCTACACACCGCGTGGGTTTTATGTCCCGGCCGGGACGAGGACTTTCATGCGGGATAGTCTTACAGCTGACCTGCGTTGCGCGGTGGTTGTACCCAGTCTGGGGTCTTCCTCCACAATTATTAGCCGAACGTCGCCAATATGGATATAATAGTGTCGGTGATATGTAACATACCAACAAAAATATGAATAAAAAATTGAAAACATTCGAACCACATACAATTTGTCCATAGTGACTTTGCCTGTGATATAAGTTTTATCATATGAGAACGCAACAACGAAATGTCTGCCCGTCACTTCCCATCGAGGTGCACTGTGGGGATGCATTTTGAATCACATGGTGGTCCAACGAAAATGTGTTTATGGGAGTATTTTTTTTTCTCGTTTTAAAATGAAAATTCACGACTACTCACTAGTGTACAAGCTACCATGAACTACCTGCCACGAACTACCCTCCATTAAGAACTCATCATGTACTACTTATCATTTACTATCCATCATGTACTTCCCACCATGCACTTCCCACCATAACATACCCACTTTGTACTTCCAACCATAAATACCCACTATGTGCTTTCCATTATGAACTATTCCCATGTACTACGCACCATTTACTACCCACCATGTACTATTCGCCATGAAATACCCACCATGTACTACACTATCGACAATTAATATTGAAAATACTGTTAAGTAATTGTGACGTATATAATGTTAACTTCACTAAATAGTTTGGGGTAAAATCCCGGGACTGACTTACGACAGCAATTGGAACTGGAAAAATTGATAAACGATTTATTTGAATTTCAACAATTTCAGTACCGAAATCTTACTTACTGATATAAATTGTTAATAAATGTCATTGAACAAGATATTTGATGTATAAATAAAACAATAAACAAATAAATTTAACAGCATTTACCACAGCATTCAATCAGTTTAACCTAACATCGGATGGTTATAAGTACACGTTGAACGAACGCACTAACTGCAGTTCAAGGAGCCCGTTCATTTAACATACACATACTATACATAGAGAACTCTCAGCTGATTATGTAACTGTTATGTCTCCAATGTGTTGTGTTCCATTTTACACAAAAACCTCTTAGTATTTGAGAGCTGCTCTGACAGGAAACCCAGTGCATACAGTAATGAACAGGATAAAAATATTCACTCGTGCATACTTTAAGACTTTCTATCTTATCATTCAAAAAGTGTCTTCATGGCCATGTTGGAAAAGTGATTTGTTGACCTTTACATTTATATATAAGCGACCGAGGACAGGTGAAATTTTATATGTTTTGTACGATGCTATTTTTTTAACTTTCCAGAGGAAAAACTCCAATATGAGATATTAACATTATTTTAACATTTCCTACAACTATCAGGACCGTCGGCTGCCCGTCCTTTTCGCGTCCGTTCTAAAGTCTGTCTACAACCATCAATGCCAGCTCTAGCACCACCACTCACATATCTAAACTACTTACGTCTTGCCTTACAGCCGTTCGCAATCACGTAGTTAAATATTGTGAAAAAGTGTATGAAAATTCAGGAATTAACAAAATTCTTTAGAAGTCTTAGACAAGTTTCGTACTTTAAACTTTCATTGCTCTGCAGTTAATACTTACGATTTCTCTACGCTGTACACTTCTTTACCTCATGATTTAATTAAGACAAAATTGATTGCTCTTATTGAGAAAACATTTGCTCGAGAGCAACGTCTATATATTGCATGTCATGAAAGTAATGCATTTTTTACCAACACTTTCTTAGAAAAGTTTATTATGTGGACTTGCTTGGATGTTTGTGAAGCTCTACGTTTCCTATCAGACAATATTTACATAAAATGTGGTGACACTTTATTAAGACAAGTAATTGGTATTCCTATAGGAACCAAATGTGCACCATTGATTGCAGATTTGTTTTTATACTGCTTTGAACATGATTTCATGTTAACTTTATCCCTTTCTAACAAAAGCCACATTATAGAGGCTTTCAATTTAACGTCACGCTATCTTGACGATATTCTTAGTATAGATAATCCTTTCTTTTCTCAAATGATCCATCTGATTTACCCTCCAGAACTTATCCTTAATAAAGCAAATAACTGACATTTAAATGCAGCATTTCTAGACATTGAGATCGCTATTTCCAATGACAACGTCTCTACTAAAATCTATGACAAAAGAGATGATTTCAACTTTAGTATTGTGAATTATCCATACCTTGACGAAGATTCACCTCGTGCTACCTCTTATGGTACTTACATATCACAACTTACAAGGTTTGCACGAGTTTGTACTAAAGTAGAAGATTTCAATGCTAGAAACCTGTTTATTTCTTCTGAAGTGTTACAGCAAGGCTTTCGTTTTCATAAATTAAGAAAGGCGTTTTCAAAATTCTTTCACCGCAAAGGTTTTATTGCTTCTAAGTATAAGAGCAGTATGAAAACACTGATGCAGAAAGGCATAAGCCATCCTGCATTTTATGGAAATGTTTTATGCCAGTTAAAGAAAATTAAGGGTCTCAATAACTTTTCTGACCACTTTACAAAACTTATCAGAAAATGTAGTGCAGACGATTACAACCCGGGAATCCTTCGTTGTACTGCATTGCTTGCAATTGACCCTTTTACAGTCAAAACTTGCATTGCTTTTAAATTACACGATGACCGGACAGGTCGTTGAGACTATATGAAAACAGTGACTTAAAGCCATAGTTGGACAGTTACTGTTGGAATTCTTGTCTCTTCATCTCACCAGTCGTGCCCTATATAGGTGAGACAACTTGAGAAGTCTCCATACCCTTTACGTGAGATTGCACAGTAGGTATAACATCGTGATTTTTAGTACCTTTCTTACATATAATATGCCTACTGCGGATAAATCCTCGGCTTTTCATGAACTGTTTTTTTTTTTTACTTTTTAGCTCTTAACAATACTACGTTTTATTTTGTTGGTAGGTTGTTTTCTAAATTTCGATGTTTTCTTTCGTATTTTTTACATTTTACTTTTGACACTTTTAGAACATGATGTCATGGCATTATATGCCATATTTAAATTGATTTTGTTATATATCAGCGCTTGGGCTGTTTTATTTGTTCTTATAATATATCAGCGCTTGGGCTGTTTTATTTGTTCCTATAATGTCTTATAATATATCAGCGCTTGGGCTGTTTTATTTGTTCCTTTAATGTCTTATAATATATCAGCGCTTGGGCTGTTTTATTTCAAACTGATCTCTCGTTTGGGTTTTTTGTTTTTACGTTGTCGAGGCTTTTATCTACTGTACATACTGTACATATAGTTTATTTTATTACTAGTTATTATCTTTGTATATAAGTTCATTGTATCTGTTTTAACTCCCGATGCAGGTGCTTACTGTTAGTTGTTTCACTTTGACGGGATGTTGTTATTTACACTGTTTGTTTGCTAGAAAAACCTTCAGGAAGTGCGAGATTGGAGCGCTCCACAAACCAGGTTTAAGCACCCCAGTCGGCCCTTTTGCCGATTGGCCGTTCCAAGGCGGTAACTGATGGTTTTTCTTTATGTGTATTATGTCTCGTCGCTGTGATTTTGTCACATTTGCATTTACCTTGTTTGCCTTTGTCTACTGGTAGATAAAATTTAAATCAACCAGACAGGCGCGTGGCTGGGTATTTTCGTCATCAGTGAAATGTGCTCGGTTCAGTTCTTTTTAATCTCTGCTGTCTTTTCATCTGAGACGTAACATCAGAAATAGAATCACGTTTTAAATACAAACATATAGAATATTAAAAGTTACTGTCACGCAATTAGGATTTTATAGGTGAAAAGCTATGGGCAAAGATATGTCATTATAGATTAATATATAGTTGCAACTATCTGTGAAAATTTGTATAGGACCTTTTCTTATTTACTTATACAAGTGTAATGTGTAAAGTAGCCCATGCTGGCTACCACGGCCAGGTACAGTGAGCAGTAAGGTCCAGTGGTGGACAGGACAGTTATGGCGGCGATCCATCACCGAGTGAGACACGCCACTGACCACTGATGTGTTTCTGAACCCCTCCAGTGTATGTCTCGCAATATTGCATCATAGTATAAACCATCTGACATAATGCATGCATGCATATAAGTCTGAGTCATGGATACGCATTATTATGCGCACTACTGATTTATATACAGAGGATATAAAATAGACAAAGTTATTTATTAAATCCAGAAAATGGAGTTTCGTTACGTTAACTTTTAATATCATCACTTCGTCAACATCAATGCGGAGCAGATTAAACATAAAAAGGCAATGTAGGTTAAATATTGGCTGTGTGGTGTATTTTGTGAAATATTACTTTTGATTGTTTACGCAGAGTTATAAAACTCAATCACTTTTTCGCCGACTTCTCAGATCAGACTATATAACTACTTTAATGATGTATAGGATGGAAAATTAATGGGGACCTTTCATTCAAACCATATAAGCTTCCATTGGCCATGATTGATACTGAAAAAGCCCTAAAGTGGGCTATTCAACTGGCGATTTGTCGACAGTTCATTTCTATAATTGGTAGGTATGATTGATTAGATACATCGATTATTTGACGCTTCTTGCCTCACAGTTCATTATTTCGTGATGCATTTTTTTTCAATCTAGGTTAATGCAAGCAATAACGGCCTGGGGTCTATTTGAATGTCCCGACATTAAATGCCATATTTAAACAGCGGCAAACTCTGCAGACATACAAATGATGTGGATATGTGCAATGCGATTAAAACATAGGCGGGACCTTTTCACAAGCTACCAATTTTGTCATCAGTATGTGCAGTCTAACCTGACAATGTGGCCGTCCCTTATCGACGATCACCTGCGGTATAAGACCACTTCAAAGTCGCCCGCGCAAATTCGTTTTTTATGCGTAATCCGCATATTTGACTGACGTGGCCAAATTCTGACTTTCTCGTTCACACCTTGAAACCAGACCAGATATCTGCTCTTATTTAGAGTGAAAAAAGTTTTTAAAACGTTATTAGATATACTTGATTGCTGATCACTGTAAAGTTTTCCAGACCAAGTAAGTCAAAATTGTGCTTAGGTCTAGGTGACCAAACTCTCAGACTGAAGATTTTAAATCTTGACATTGAGCATGAAATGTGCATTCATGAAAGCGCAAATTTATTGAAATATTCGGTCAAATCTAACAAAATATAATCATGAAAAGGACCTGAATTTGTATCTTAAGCTTTAATTTAGCGTCATATCCGAGACAACTCTAGATCATACTCGTAAACCTAAAAGCTGGATAAACTATTGTCATGCTGGAATTTAAGCTCGCAGTTTTGCTGACAGCGACCTCCAAAAAAATTAACTTGCTAAATATTGCGAGTTCAGAATTATACAACAAAATCTTAGGACGAACGCGAGTCCGCATTAATCTTGATCATGTTTGTTCGCCGAATTTGCTGACATAGTGCGCACCTGAAATACACAGTGCGTGGAATTCGATATCATTTGTGTTTACCATACATGTTGCAGTGTATTTGTTTGTTCATCAAAAATGTCAAAATTGGGAAAAATCTTAAACGCAAAGTAAAACGGTGAAACAAGCACAACGCTTCCAAAAACAACTACAAACAAAAGCAAACAAGCAAACCAAATGAACAACAGCAAAAGACAAGCAACAACAACAAACATCAAAAGCTACCGAAAACATGGTCACAGTATCCCTCAATAGAAAGTTGCACCAGATTCGATCGACATTTTTATTGCAGAAATCTTCATCGCATTTTAAATAAATTAGGAATAGATTACATCACTGTCCAAGATGCTTGTAAGCAACGTTTGTGGCATGTACTAGCGAATTTTCTGGCTGATTTACATGTTTTATTAATTGTGTTTCGTTTTGAAATATGGGCCTATATTGTTTTAAAGACAATGTCGACAGATAATTGCCGGTTTTGTCTTTTCTTGTTGTTTGTCGCCATCATCAAACGGAACGAACAAATTTACAAGGCTATTTGAGGCTGATGTATCATGCTGTATTCAATGACAATAATAGCATCGCTGGGCTACTGAAGCGAACGTCTCTTGTGCAACAATGTTAAGGTGCTTTAATTTCGATTGTTTAAGAATTTGCTAAGTTAATAAAAGCAGAATCTTAATTGTCCAGAAAAACTCCCCCTCCCTCTCTATTTTCTCCCGTTCTCCATCCCTTCCTCCCTCTACCTTCTCTCTCTCTCTCTCTCTTTCTCTCTCTCTCTCTCTCTCTCCTCTCTCTCTCTCTCTCTCTCTCTCTCTCTCTCTCTCTCTCTCTCTCTCTCTCTCTCTCTCTCTCTCTCTACATTTCTCACCACACCCCTCTTCTAGCTTCCCCTCTCTCTAGAGTAATATATCTCTTTCTCTCTCCCTCTCTCTCAATCAATCTTGGTCTTATGTACTTGGGCGTCTTTCGTCTGGGCGAAACCTTTGAAGATAGTGTTTTACTGGATTAAGATTTTTGAAGCGAAGTGATATTCATTATAAGATTCTTGCACGCTGAAGGAACTATGCTCTGATAAAAACGACCAACAAAATCACAAGAGACAATCTTCTTAGACCAAAACAATGGCTGCTTTTGTTCAGTAGACCGTTAAGCCTTTGAAAATGAAGACAAATGTAATTAATATGGTGATTTTACAGGGCAATGGGGAATGCTTCATAAGCTCGGTTTGTGGATACGAATTTGAAAGTGACGAACATCATAAAATATACAAATGTATATCAAAATGGAAAAAGCATTAACGCGTTTCATTTTGTTTTCGCTCTCCCCTCAGGACGACATTGCGGTGGCCGGTACAAAGAATATAATGCAACATATTTCCTCAATTAGCAAAACATGTGCCTGTTAGTTTGACGTTAAATAATATATCACTAATTTTGTGAAAAATCGGCATAATGTTTTTTAGACAAAACAAAAATGTTGAAGGCATTTGAAATGAACGTGGCATGTATAATAATGTATACAAAGGTGGTTTCTGTTCCGCTGTATGAGTATCATTAAGTGTTTGTACTTAAGAAGCAAAAAATTATATAACACATATTCTTTGTGTGTACTGTTTGAAATGCCTTCGTGGAAAGTATGCTCGCAAAATGAGATCGCATTTGACAATTAAAATAGCATTTGACGACACTATGTTAGCACTAAAACTTTCTTATTTCATTAGATATTTCGTTCATATTTTAGATACACATATTAAACCAGATATGAAAATCGAATTTGGCTTATATACTTGTAAAACCATACAACTTTTACTTATCCAAACCTCGAAAACGTCTTATTGCAGTTATTGCACATGTAATACTTTGACATTTGTCGAGCAATAATCCTGGCCAATCTTCCAAAATGTTGCAAACACGACATGATAAAAAAAACAACAAACAAACATTGTAGATGTCGTACCGTTGCATACATTTGACCCACATCGAGATTTGTGAACAATGTCTGTGTTCCTGTAGTTCGCTTTTATTTTACTGCATGTTTTCTTTGTGTCAGCAAAACTGGCTTTCATTTTATTTCTTTTGTAGTTCCTTTCCAATGTCTCCACTAAATGAAACACGTGTGTTTATTACGGTGCCATACATTGTTGAATTAAATATATTTTCTATGTATATACAGGTTTAAGTATGAGGCACCGAAAAGCGGCCAGTATTCTGGCTGTGTTGACATTGACGCTGACCGGTGTCCAATGTTTCTCCGGCGGTGCTCCGCCCGACAAGTGCGGGCCGTCAGCAAATATGGAGCCCTCACACGGACTTCCGGCCCAAAAAACGCCCCTCCCGTACTCACTGAAAACATCAGCTACCAATGTGATGGTGGGACAGAACATCACACGTAAGTAATTTATGAAAGGCCAAGAAGGCGTCATTTTGTAGAAAAAACATCTGACTAAAAAAAGTCATATCAACTATTCAAATTCTATGAGAAATCAAAACATATTTCAGCATCGATTTTACTATATATAATTACCTGTTAATCCTGTTACTTCATTAGTTTCTGCATTGTCACATGTTTTATTTGTTTTCTGTACCCTAGCTAGACACTTCCCATTCCGTTTTAAACACATTTATCAAAAATCAATACTGAACATTTCTTTCTTTTAATGGACACATGTTCACGTGTATCTATGTATTGGTAGTGACCCTGTCCGGTGGCGGGGTGAACACGTTCAAGGGCTTCTTAGTTCAGGCCAAGACATCGGACGGGTCTGTTGTGGGCACCATGGTACCCGGTCATCGATCTCACGCGCTAACATGCGGCAGTGCCTCCGTAAGCAGACGACTTTTTGCTGACTGTTTTACTGATTTGATATAGAGCTAAAATATTAAACATCCCAAAATGCATATTTTTATTTGCATGAAGAAGTATTATTAAGAAAATTTTCACCGAATACAATTTGTTTAAACAATTATACACATTAAATACCTTAATTACAAAAGCTCTCAAGTTACTAATGTATTGAAGAAGTATCTAAATACAAGTTAAGTGCATAATTTGTACGTGTTGTTTGCATATATCTAATTATCAAGTACTTATAAATACATTATTTACTTGTCTATTATTTTTTGAAAAGCACTGTAAGTAAAAATTTTCGACCGATTTGTTATAAATGTTTTTCATCAATGATTGTCAGGGAGCCGGGGGCGTGACCCATACAACAAAAGACGTCCGATCGTCCGTGTCCTTCAGCTGGTTGGCTCCTAACCTACCTGGCCAGACCGTCAGCTTCTAGTGAGTCACTATCCTGAAAGGATCTCTTCTGTCTGTTAAGATGGTTAACTTGTCTAATAAAGATTCACTTGTGTCACATGTCCTTGTTGTAAATGTAAGTTTACATAATTCGTTTGTTCTAATGAGTCTTGCTGTTGTTACAAGACAACAAAAAAAAGCACACGACAACCGTTTGGGCAATTATATCTTAAGAAAGGGAAAAATACTTAATATTTAAGAATATCGTGTATACTGTTTTGTTGAAAGAGGAATCTTTTATTTTGCTTTAATACAATACTTTTATTGCTTTAATCACTGATGTCTACAACCACAGCGCCACCGTTGTCCAAGATTACTCTACCTACTGGGTGGCTCAGGAAGCGTTGAGGATCGTAGTTTCGAGCCGTCAAGCGGACGTCGTTGTGCCGGTAACCAACCCTCCCCAACCCCAGACATCTCCTGTAAGCATCACGACTGAACCCCAGGTAACCACTAACGACATAACCACACACTTACAACCTAACTCAACAATAACCAACACAGTTACATCAAAGAGTGCCCCAAATGTAACAAGTAATGTAATGACACCTTTTACAACGTTAGGCAACGGCGAAACGACGACAGAAAAGCAGCTTTACGTGTCAGACATGGCGACAGTAGCGGATAATGTGTCGAAAGTACAGGGGCATATAAACACCCTACGTGTTACCAGAGAGCCTAAAACATTGCCACAACCAAGCTTTGTACCGACAGTAGAATTACAAAAACAGAAAAACGATGGTGTATCGTTCATTACCACTCTTAATGAACACTCCATTACTGAAACTGATGTGTATCCGTCTACTCAGCCGACCAATGGTGTTAATATTGTATCATCTTCGATTGGTACACACGCGGAAAGTGACATTTACTCAGAAGAAATTAAAACACAGAGCAGTATACTAACTACCTCTACATATGCCAATCCGACTAAAGCTGTTTTGTTATTAAATGCCACTTCTAACAACGCATCTGAAAGCATTTTAGGTCAAGATATACAAAATAATCGGTTATCTGGAGAAAACGCTGCTTTTGACGCTGTAACTGAAACCGATAATGTGTTCAGTAACTCTTTACCTGAGACATCGTTGCCAACTGGACGTCATCTTGACGTGGAAGTGTCTGGTCGTGGGGGTGAGGTTTTGCCAAAATCCAATATATTGAGTAAGTTTAACACATATCATACTACAAGTTCTACACCAGTTATCTCTACAAAGAGCCAATCATACGCTCATGAAGTTGATTTAGCCACAGGCGAGGTGCAAACTATCGTGGAAAAGGAGGCTGAAGAACCAGTAGATACAATTAAGTTTACCGTTGACAAAAGGATATTGGTAGAAACAACGACTAGTGGACCTGATCAGGTGTGGAAACAGGCTCATGTAAAGGTAACAATCGTAGAACTAGGAGAATGTCAATAGGAGAACTGGTAGCAGGCGGCAGTAGAAGAGATGGCTGAGGGACGAAGTAGATTGCATGTGTAGAACATGCGGATAGTTCAGTACTTGCGGGCGTAGCGCTTCGTTGGACACATAGAAAACGACACGTACGTGTATAATAATGTGGTTGATCGTCAGTTTAAGGTCCATTAATTCTTTATAAACTAAAAGTCAAAAGCAGTACATGAAATGTCAATTATTTCAACAGATTGGAACATTGACTTTAATGAAAGCTTAAAGGATTAAGTAGGCAAATAAGATAAATTGACCTCGTGAAGTATAAAAACCTTGACACTATACGATAGTTTACTTCAATGTTAATAATTAACTCTTTCCACAACTAGCGTTCCTGATTACATTTTTTTGCAATTTGCATTTTTGCTTTAAGCGACTGATTTTTGCGCAATTCTGCTTTCAACTTGTCTAAGCATCAACAAAAGCCTTACATTCGCAATCTTTGGCTCACAGTTATTGTATACAGATTAGCCGGCAATAAGTGAAAAATGTTTAAAGCGAATTCGGCGTAAAGATGCAATGTCGTTAATGCTAGTCTAAATAAACTAAAAAAAACCCTACAAACATGACATTACGACAACAACAAACATTAAAAACACAAAACAATGTGCTTACGATAAATCCTGTATAGATGATTAAATGTCGCCGGCGAAGAGAATGTTTTTACGACTTACACTTAAGTAAAGAATAAAAATCCGGGTCAAAACCACATTTAACAGCTCAAATAAGCTTATGGAACATGCACTTACTTCTGTTAAAAAATAAACATTCCTACAAGTATGCATGTTGTTATTATCTTTGCCAAAGGCGATAAGCGAAAATTACAAAACCTTAAACGTAGCAAGCATAAGAGAAACATTAAAATCTGCTCAGATTCAAGAAGCGATGCATGGCTACTGTATATTTCCAACATTTTCATCTTGTTCTAATTGTTTATCTCGCAGTCAATGGTTTGCGACTAATTGATTGTTTAGAATAGTAACGTAGTTTTAATCACATGACTCCCATTCTCTGGCTTATATATTGATACCAAACTACTGAGTCCTGTAAAATGTATGACAAACAATTTAAATAGGTTACTCCTTCCAGAACCATTTTTTTTTTTACAAAAAGGAGACATTACCATATCTCGCCAAATACTTCATAATATTTCATTACCATAACCTACACTAACCTTCGTTCTAGTTGACTTTAATGGAAGTGCATCTTACTTTATTTCTTACTCCCTAATGTATCATCTTGTATGTGTACGTACATTGTCGTAATTAGCAATTCTAATGACTAACCGACCAAATAAACATGTCAATTTAAAAGGAAACAGCAAGAACAACTGTAAGAACCAGACCCCCTGTTCCTCCACAATACGATGAAGAAGGCGAGGAAACGGAGTCTTCTCAGAAGGTATCCGAATGTAATCTGGAAACTGAAAAATAATATTCCTGAAAAATAAATGGGAATGCAAGTCTGTAAATGATTGAGATATTTGAGAATATCAAAATCGTATATGTTAGATTTGGCCTGTTATAACCGCTAACACGTGTATTTACTAAGCTTTACATTTTGGCGTATGGATATTATGCATGTGCATCTTATTTAGTCAATTTATGCGCAAATTGTGTGTATGCATGGAACATTACGGGATTATACTTTGTCGTGTTGTCTCAGGTGATGTTAAGTTGCCTTGTACAATGATAATTTCCAGAAATATCGGGCAAAGGGCTAAATATGTATGTCGCCATCAGGTCATGCTTTCATGCTCTGACTGCATGTCTCTTTCTTTCTTGCATATTTTCGTGAAAAAAAGATTTAGAATTTGCTTGTTTTGTTTTGTTTTTGTTGTTGTTGTTTTTATATATTTTTGTAAATATTTGAAATATTTGTTGTTTCATTTTCATGCGAGAGATATTAACAAAAACAATCTAAAGTTTTAATGTATTAAGACGTTTACTTATTATTCTAGAAATGAATAAAGTTTAATCTCACTCACAGAAGTTTAGAAATGATATTTTAAAGAAAAACAATGTTTCTCCATTAATATTATTCTACGTAAAATCGTTATCAGCATAACAATATTGTCCCCTAGTTGTGATTTGTTCGAATTTCAATAAACATGCATTAAATTGTAAAATAAAAAACATTTTCAATTCTAGAACCTATTTTCAATATTAATACTATATTATCGTTTTGTTGTTGTTGTTTTTTGATATTGTTGTTGTTTTGTTTTGTTGTTGTTGTTTTTTTAAATATGCCTAAGACAGATACTTGATGTATTTCATGTATGCTTGTACTCAGCGTATAAAAGGGAAGATTTTAGAATATCTGCATGAATAATATGTAGTCTGGTATGTAAGTAATGGATCGTTTATTGTGATAATCGTTCTACTTCAACATTTTGCTTTAAAGAACATTTGTAAATTTGCCAGGGTTTAAATTAACAGAATATGTATGAAATAACGATTAATTTTACCCGTGATTAATTGTATATCGTTTATTATGAACGTTTGACTGTCCATCTTTAGAATGTGGTTAAAGCGGGTCAATACTTTAAAGATGTTTCCAGTATAACAATACATAAAGTAAGAATAAATATACATTAAAGTGTAATATTGATTTCCATTTTCTGCTTTTTTACATTGATTCTCTAAAATTAAGTCCGTCCTTAAATACATCAGCAACCACATGTTTTAAACATGTGGATTATTTGCTATAATCTTGCAGAAATTTCAGCTAGGCGTATAAAGTTCCACAGTTCCTTGATGCATGTTTGATGTACATTTAATTTTTTTTCTAGGACGGTTACAACAATCTCCTCTTTGGTTCCAAGCCAGAATAATGTATACAATATTACACTACAACAGTGTTGTGAAGATGATTTAAACTACATGTTCATTTGTCAATGAATAATTTAGTGATATTGTTTCTGTGTCGAAATTAATTTACGGAAGTAAACCTTAATATATGTATTCTTATAAAAGTATATAATATTTCGAGTATAATATATTGCTAAGAATGTTATTTGGTTCTGAGTTTATGTCAGTAGGCGGTGTTATCTTTTCACAATGCTGACAGGAATACTATTTGGAATATGTATTAATGACACACCTGCCGTGTTCTTTTAGGGAATCGACATCACTTACGACCCAGAGTGCGGTTCCAGCAAGGGATGCTTCGTGGAATGCCAAGGTCAGAAGTGCGAGTACATGGTCACATGGAGGGACCTAGGGCCTGCAGTCCAGTTCGAGATCTACGGTAAGGCCAGTCCAAGTGCACAGTCCGTATGGATAGCTGTAGGCTTCTCCAAGGATCAGAAAATGGTAAGAGTAAAGAGTTTCTCAGGGTAACATACAGGCATTCAAAATATAACATAAATCTTGGCAGATAATATTTATTAAATGATCTTTTTGTCCTTTTTCTTAAATGAACAAATCTTCGATTGTCTGTTTTTACTGGATTGTGTTCTATTTACGCATTTATCCTATTTTGTATTGATACCATACACGATCATGTATTGGAAATATTTTGCCATACAAACAAAATAAATTTTAACATGTATTTATATAGCACCATATACGACCAATTATTGTAAAACACTTTACTACACGCATAATTAGTTTTAAACGTGTATTTTTTGCTAAATCCATACACAACCCGTAACCATACGTCCGTTTACTGTACACACACTATTTTATTTTTACCTGTATTTTACTAAACATCATACATGTGGAGGGATGTATCTAGAGTAGAGATGGGGTATGCAATCCCCCCCCCCCCCTTTCCCCCACTAACCAGGTTTAAGAGCAGAGTTGTGAAAACACATACATGTAAGCCTAAAAAATACTAAGCTTTTAAAGTAAAATTTGTCGGTTGACTGCTCAGGTCGAAGTTAGGGTCCTTCACTGTATATTTATATATATAAATATAAATATACATTATTTACTGCGATAAAGTTGAATGGATTTTGATTCATATCCCCCACCTCTCCCACATTTATCCTACAACCATTTAATATGACAACCTTATTATATGTATATGGTACCATAATGTTTAACTTACATCGTTCACGTGACTACCGTTTATCGTTCGTTTATTTACATTCATTATTTTACCTCCAGGGAGACGACAGTGTAACAGAATGTGTATACGACGCAGGACGAGTTTCCGTGTATAATTCGGAAAACATTGACTACTTCAATAGACGTCTTGTTCCGGTACGTGTACTGTTTGGAGCGGAAGACTTCTGAAAATGTCTTTATGATAAAACATACAATAAGTAGTAATACAGAAGTGTTTTTCAACGTTCATCGTGTAAAATCACCCAACGGTCTACTGAAAATAATTAAGGCTTTCTAACAAATAAAAGATCAATCACATATATACTAATAAATAACTCTAACACTGTTCTCAAAATGGTTAAACTGTTTACTATGAACATTTTTGCAATAATTATTGATTTTTATACTTATCGTAAAGAAATTGATTCGCTGACCGTTTAACTATGCAACATTTCCTAGTCTATGCATTCTTCTGTTTCAGGCTCAACTCGGACTGTCCGCGATTCAAGGTTTCTATAGCAATGGCGTGCTAGCATGTTCTTTCATCCGCGACAAAGTAGTTCCACAACAGATGCATCAGGTGTTCAATTTAGAACAAGATTTCAACATAATGTTCGCCCAGGGAAGCATATTTCCACTCAACAGTAAGCCTTAATTTGTGTTTATTAAAAAAGATAGTGAGTGTATTTTCAACCGTAAATCTGTAATCACTATTAATAAATGAGTCCTTTATTGACAGACTGATGTCCATCTTTGACTTAGAAAATTTGACAGACCTACTTGTTATTTGTTTGTTCGTATAAACAGAATAAACATTGTTATAAAATGGAATGAAGAAAATGTTCAATAAATGAACAAAATCGCATTGCAGCCTTTATATCTGCATATTTTGGATAATGCTCACATTTTCAATTGTTTTAACTAAACTAGAAGCAAGATATGTACCTAATATATGATATATGCCTAAATTAACAGTAGAACCACGTATTAAGCTAATCAAATAAGACTTTCTTTGTAAATTATAACAGATAACTGATTTTTTAATATACCACTGTGTTATCAACCTGTAATCAGTGATGGTCATGTACATTACAGCCGGGTCGCTGACAAAGCATCTACAGCTGCCTAAGGTCTCCAAGAACCTAGTGGACTTTCAGTCAACGGCTGTTATTGGCAACGGGGCCGACTATCCGCTCGTCAAATTGCACGGTAAGTTACAAAGAAACCGCTTACATTTTGAATTAAAACTATATTTTATAGGAAAAGTTGATATATAAGTAACTTTGAAAAAGTATCTATCATAACTAAATATCAAGTGTACCTTTAGCCAATGCAATGGGTAGAACTTGAGTAATTTAATACTCGTAAAATTGTTTTACCATAAAATACGTTTTCGTAATATAGACCGGTCACTATTCTGGATCTGTAGTATTTGTCTATGCGCTGACAATTTCAGGCTTCTACCGACTATTAAGTTAAATATGTAAATTAATATTTTGTTGCCACGTTACCTTCCAGGAAGCCTGATGATCTTCGCCTGGGTATTGTTTGTGGGCATTGGTATTGTAATGGCGCGCTATTACAAGAGCGTCTGGGCGAACAAAACACTGTTTAAACTCAAGATCTGGTTCCAGGTAGGTTAAGTAACATATCATAGAACGGTCACAAAGGGACTCCATTCAACTGCAGATTTAGTTTCACTTGTTATGACAAAATCGACATGAAGATGTAATTTTGTCAAGTTAGCAAAAAACTCAAAAAATAGAATTTATTGACTGGTTATTGTATTGTTTTAGTGTGTCATCACTAAAATGTGGTTGTGTCTTTAATTCTAAGTAAAAGTCAAATTAAGAAAAAAACACGTTAGTTAACAGTTATTCAAAAGACAATAATTATTTTATTACTGCCTCTTTCGATACTTACTTAAAGTTGTGGCGTGTTATTTGTTATTGTTTATTTTTAGCTCCTTTGTTTACATACTATTATCACTGTATATCGTCTGTCTTAAAGCAAACAGCAATAATTAATAGTAACATATACTATTATAGTATTTTGTATTAGAATTAATTAATGTTGATGTTTTACTTTTTTTCCAGGTCCACAGAGCGTGTATGATAATTGCTCTATTGCTTAACATCATCGCATTCATCGCCATTTTTGTTGAAGTTGGAGGATATAGTCAGGTTTGAAATGGATTTTTTTCTGTCTTTATTATACTTTCTTCGAGCTTCCTTCGCGTTGAAGTTCCTTCGAGCTTCCTTCGCGTTGATTGGCCATAGGGTAGTTCATAGTTCTCAAATATGAATTTTAAATGAGTAAATATGAATTTATTCAAAGCTATAAGCAAGAACAGAAGACACATTTCTCTCGTGCGCTTACAAAGACATGTTAATGATGAAACTAAAAACATATCTGGCTATTATACATATTTTCTCTGTAAGATGTAGGGAAACTAGTATTTATATATTTTCTCTGTTAATTGTACAGAAACTATTATAATGTCTTGCTGGTTTACATATTTTTCCTCTTACAAATACGAAAAATTCACGCAGCGATGACGTATTGAGGCGTGTTAAATGGCTGCTATTGTTTTGATACATAATTTTATCTGTTTTGCATGCTAATATTTTGTTTACCTTTTATTTAATTATTTCAAAATTTAATTATAGTTTTATTTGTCAACATTTCCAGCTTTCTCAAAATAGCGGCTACGCTCAGGCACATCCTATTTTGGGCATCATCATCACCGTTCTGGTTATAGTCAATGTAAGTAGCTACTTGTATATAATATTGTATCTGTTTATAAAAACAACTTTAGTATTTACACAAAACATTATTTAAGTAGAATGTATATAATTTTCGGAGTTGAAATCATTGTTACCTTCTTATAACCAAAATACCGATATGCACTTACGTTTACAGTAGGCAGCTATTCTGCCGACTACCAACTTCTATGTGATGATAGAGGCGATATGTTGTTATATTCAACTATACACTCATTTTCCTTTCTTGGTTCCAGCCGGTGATGGCCCTATTCCGTCCTGGACCGGACCACGAAAGGCGACCGGTGTTCAATTGGGCACACTGGGCCGTCGGCATGATGGCCTATATCTTGTCAGGTGAGTGACATCGGAGTAAATATTCTTCAAATAGACTCATTCACATACTTTACGGTGTATACGCATATCAATACCATTGACATAATATACAGTGGGCGCTCTTTTCAACACACGTGGCTCCCGTTGTATAGTGGTCAAGTTGCCGATTGGTAACACCTCAGACTGCTAAGCTTCTTACAGCTTGGGTTTGAGTCCAGTTCCGGGCAAAAGACTCAATGTGTGAAGGTTTTCCAGCTGACATGCTGTGCTTCGGAGGTTATAGTCAGACATTTGTCTGAGGTCTTCCTCCACAAAAATAGCTTGATGTCGCAATAAAGTTTAAAAAAAAACAATCAAACTAAAAGAACAACAAAAACAAAAATTCAAATTTATTCGGATACTTTTCTCTCTTTTTTCCTAGCTGTGTGCATATGTTTCGGGTTCCAACTACCCAAGGCTCGAACTCCAGAATACGCCGTATATATCATGATAGTATACGTGATATATATCATCGTCTTCGATATCTCCTTTGAAGTCATGGAGTGTTTACAGAGACGGAAAGAGAAAAGTGAGTCAATAAGCTAACTACCCTTACATGCATGTATTTTAATAATTGTGTAAATTAATAAGGAACTCAATCTGTCAAGAAAACAGTGTGGCTCTTGACCAGATTTAAATACATGTAATTAATTCTTTCTTGTGTAAGCAGTTGTAATTTTATCTCTAAGAGCTGAGCTGAAAATGTGTGTATGGAAAAAACGAACACGAAAGAAGAGATATATATGTTTTCCTGGAATAAGCCAAAAATTTGTCATATACCTAAGCAATTATGACGTATTACATTTAGTTTTATATCGCACATTCTTCTATGCCGTTGGACCTATCAGACAATATCTGATTTCTTTAAAAAAGTATATTGCAATTATTTGAGTTACCCTTAAAATCTGGTTTGTTTATTGTTGTTTTATCAAGTTATAAAATTAACCCTTTTCCTCAACTTTAACTGTTCACTGTTGTTTTAACTTTTTTTTTAAAAAAAAGGAAATACATTGTTGAACTACATTGAATAATATCTAACATTTCCCTCTGAAAATACATCGAAGCGGTTTCAAGAATGTTTGTGGTGTTAACAATAGAAAATGACAGTGCATAAAGTGTTTGTAAAAGGGTAAATTGATCACTTAGTTCTGTCAATGAACTTTATGATGTAACATGTAAAAGCAAGTACATTTTAATACGGATCTTACCAGTAAATGATAGGTCTTTAATATGAATTGCTCGTTTTCAACAGGAAGTTACTCCGTCAAGCCGCTAGTGATAACAAATAACAACGGTAATTAAGACTTTTTCACGAAAACAGAGAAGAAGGCTTTTGCACTTTTAATTTTTATTTGCTTGCTTAGTACGCTCAGTTACAATCGCTCCATCCCCTTTTTCGCTTAAGTCGCGTTTATTGTTTATAACTGGGTAGCTCAAAATCAGCATTAACACTTCAGAAACATTTCTATAAGATGTCAACTGCTTGAGAAATATAGTCGACGAATGGAAAAAAATATCATTCTTCCTTTGTACTAAACGTTTTTTTTTCAGCAATATATTTTATATTTGAACCATCTAGACACATGCTCCAACTGACGTTTTTACGAGATTGTCAGCTTACTTCTTTGTGTTGGTAATTTTGTGCAAATATTTGGTACAATATTGTGTTCATGGTTTATTTAGCTGCTAAAATGTCCACAAAAGATTCATAATATTCGACCGATTAAATAGTATTTATATGCAAATGATCATTGGTAGATGTTTATGTCGACCAATCAGATGGCTTGCATAGGGTGTGAAAAAAAAGTAAACATGCCCTTTTTGAAAGTTATTTTTAAATAACCGCTTTTACAAGTAAATCTAGTTCTGGTTTTGCTTTATTCGGACGACGTTCTGTGCTTATGATTGTTTTAGCAATCTCGATTGTGTTAAGTAATGTGCTGCCTCACGTTTGCTTATGCGAGACAGCTTTGGCTGTGATGTAGGAAATTCGCTGTTGTTGCTGCTGTTGTTGTTTTCAGCTGTTCAGATGTGTGGATTAGTTTATAAGTGTGAGTGTAACCGAGTGCTCCCTGCCTTGACATACAATATAGTAATTCGTCACTAAATTAGCTCTATCAGATAGCTGAAATATTGTTCGGGATGATCAGCATAAAATGTATGATGTATATGTACTTATAAGTGACTTACAGTCAACTTACTTTAACTATGATTAAAACTGAAGTAAGAGTTCTCTTTTCTTTCTCGCTTACTTCTAACAGAAATTATTGGCTACAAATTCCAACAACAGGTGATCTTGAGCTACACTGTTTAATATTTTCGGTACAAGGAGGTATTCTGGAAAAATTCCCATCACAGCGAGTTTAAGCGAATCCAAAATAATATAATATTTTGTTTCATTTTTGTTTATACTTGTAACTTAAAAAGTAATTGTTTATAATTATAAGCGCACCATTAGGGTATAAACGTCTATATGTACTAAAATTTACAATGTAATTACACTAGTTAATGGCTTGGTAACTTTAATATGTGTTAAAGCACGAAACTATCAAGCGGTTTTGCTGAAATGTTTTGTTGTTGTTTTTGATGAAAAAAGGTTACAGATTACTTGTGACGCTTATGTTAATTATTTTCTGTTAGTCGTACTTTCTATATAACTTTATTTGCAGGTAAAGTAGAAAGCCACGAAATGACCGCCAAGAATGGAACAGACAACGGGGTGGCCAATGGCAATACACAGTCTAAAGATTTTACTAGAAAGGTAGGTTATACATGTACGGTTAAATTTACAGGCAGGTAAGTGGGCATTTATTGTTCACATCAGCTACTGGGCATCTGATCTCTAGTCTTTAGATTATAGTTTTCTTACTACATTGAGCGAAGGCGCTCATCCAAATAGCGATCGGTCGCAAAACGACTGACAAACAACAACAACAACAACATTGTGTATTTTATACACACGTTAGCAAGAACAACAATACGGGAAATATGGCATTGACCAACAAAGAGGCCCTCACTGCGGCTCTGAGTATGACTTTGCCGTTTCGCCATAATACCTTTCAAAATAATAAAAAGGATATGGCAATGAGTTAAGCTAAATGCGGGAATGCCAATTAATATTAAAATGCACATTCACACTTGTCCGTCGTTGAACAATTGTTTGAATATATCATCTGAATAAAAGCCAAAATGTATAAAAATACAGACAACGTAGTTATAGATGCATGATTGAACACTTGGGCAAATGTTATTTAAATGTAGTCAGTTGCATGATTATTTATGTAATTATCAATCTCGATAGTTTTAATATCTGAAATTGTCGATGGATTGATTGATTGTGACAAATAGCATTCACGACAATGTGGTGCATAGTGAGGAATACAGAAACTCCTTTATAAGATGGATGATAACAAAACATTTATAACACTCTACATGTATATACTTGTAAATGTATATACATAAACTTTAAATGTAATTTTAAATGGATTTGTTAATGGTTATGTGGTTTAAGCATAAAAGGCGATTCTCTCATTTTGATGCATGCCCAGTGCAATTGTCAATTAGTAAAAAGTTGGAAACAAAAGTCATAAGTTATTTAAAGATAAGGCCCTTATGCAGTCTATTTCTCGTACCTGTGCTGTAAGTTTTCGAAGCGAAGTGATGTTTTCTCATCAACGTTTATTTCTCACCGACGTTCATTCTTTTTTTCAGAACGACCGACTAAAAACCGTTCTCATCGCTATCCACGTGGCCATAACGGGTGCCTTTGCCGTTGTACTGGTTCTACTGGTGTCTGTTGGAAAGCACTAGACAAGCACGGTTATGATGAGTGTGGGCCTCTTGGAATAAGGTGCCAACATTCTGTGACACACATTAATACGGCTGTGTAGAGTCAAAACAGAATGTATGCTATCATCAAGTTTGATGCTATATCTTGTATATTTTGCCAAAATCGTGGGAGAGTAGAGTGCTTATAAATATAAGGAATTGACTCTAATTATTTAAGTGCTTGTCCTAATATATGCCCAATCAAATGCACGTATTTATGTTTGATCGAGCAATTAGTGTCTTCGCCGTGAAGAGCTTGCTTAAATTCTGGAAATAGACATTTTTCAATACTGCCATCTGATTGGGCAACACAATACTGTCATTCGATTGGACGCATTAATACATAATACAAGATAAAATACGATATGCCCTAACCGGATGATGACTTCAGTGACAGTAACTGATGTGTTGTGAAGCTAACTAAATTTTTATGTCATAGACAAAGTGAAATTATGAATCGATCATTTTTATATACAAGTATGCATTTTAGTTCTTATTGTTACCATATTAGACAGTATGGTATATTAATATTTGCTATTGAATTGTTCTTCGGAATTTTTAACATGCCAACTAGTATACACATTCTGAAGGACATTTTCAAGGGGCATGCATACGTATATTGCTCATATCATAGAATTGGAGTATCATAGAGAACACATTTTCTAACAAATGTTTTATGCCACATTAATTATAATTTAAGATGTTACACAAGTTAAATACATGGACTTGATCTTATTAAGCCAGATGTAATAACATTGTAAGGGTATATGTTCACATCTTTGTTCATTATTTGACTACACCATTTATAGTTCATCTATTTGTCATAAAGCTTTTCTCATATTGCCAATCTTTCGTACAAAGGAGTTGGACACTTTACCTGTATCTTCCTCGTGTAAAATTTCAACAAAAAGTGCATTCTTACTGTTTTATATCACCTGTTCTGAAATGGCAGGCGAATGCACACGTGGTTAAACGTCAAAAAGGTACGCCGTTAATATGTCGATCTATCAATGTTATATCGTCATGGAACATAAGGATTGTAATCAATCTTGTTCACTACGTGTATGACCACATAACATCATAGAACGCTTGATTAGAATAATATCTTTGTTTAACAGCAACACAACACAAATAGCATATGTTCATGCACATGTATCACATACAGGAAATACTGGGTAAAATAAAGCAATTTACATGTAGTTTTGTAAGCACATACAACTAAGCCGAGCTGTACTTATTAACAATAAGATTTGGCAATAATGATGTAACTGAATGTAGACATACATTGTATCATATTGAAACTTATCGTGCTTTACCGTTGCTATACTTATGTCAAACCAGGTGAAATGTCATTAGAAATAAGCACAAATACACTCAACGGGTTCCCAGTAGATGGCGTTTTACTCAAGTTGTACATTCATTATTATTTCTTTTTCTTTTTTTTTCAAAAGCTATTACGTATGTAAAAAATGTATCAGTCTCAAGAAGCATACAAAAACCACACACAATATGTATTAAAGACTAACATTTACATGTTGTACAATACTGTTACTTATAAGCCTCTTTTTATCACAACTGAATAACTTCTGGTCATTGCATTTTTCTAATCACGTACAGTTAGTTGTTGAATCATTTCAGAATTTTTTCCAATGAGTCACGGAAAAACATTTAAAAACTTTAAAATAACGTTGTCAGGATGCATTTATTTAGTTTAAAGTTATTGCGTTGGCAAGCTTATAATGCATGCTCATCTGTTTTAAAATATGTGAAAATATAGATAAAATGTTTGAAAACATCACCAGCCAATGGACTAAGGAACACTTTGCAAGACTTTAACTATGAACGCCAATATCAGCGTGACCTCGTTGTAGGTACAAACTCACACGTGACTGCTAAATTATATTTATTCATTTGTACATTAGTTTCATATATATTATATGTTGTGCATGATCCCTTACCAATATGATGTTGATCCTCTTTGCGTGTATGATAAATATACGAACTCTGTATATATGTAGAAATATCTGTTTTTCAATAACTTGTACAAATTCACGCAATACCATTTCAATGTTAATAAAAGATACAGACAAACCGGCTTTGTAGTGCCCTTAAATTACCCGTCCAACATCAAGTTATGGCCACTTCGATCATTGCGTGATCAACATTCAAAAGCCTGGTTACAAGCATAGTTATTGCGCATAACCACCAAGAACGGAAGCAACTTCAAGAATTCGATGTTCTTTTTGGCAGTAGATGTCAACATCACTGTTAACCTATTGGTTATAATTGATGCCAGCTTATATAAAATGAATTTAAAGGGACTGTCATTGGTAGAACGTGTTATCATATACTCACCTACACAAGAACAGTTCTGCATTACCAAAACCTCATCATTTTTAATACATCATTTGCGCAGTTTTCTATAGTTGATCTGATATGGGTTGGGTTTTTTTTCCAGATTAATAAGGTCAAGATATGATCTATTCCAACATATTACTGACTTACTAGAAATAAGAAACTTTATGTTTCGCTGTGTGGCTTTACTTTTTCCCCCCGATATATCGACAATAAATGTTGCTCATTAATGCATTACCAAAGCCCGTTTCTTATTGAAGATTTTTCTAGAAAGGTTTGATAATTTCGTCTGTAACGTATGTTTTGTGTCTATTGTGCTAGGATAATTTATTCAATGATTTACATTTGGCTGCATACATCTAAATTGTTCATGTTGAATACAAATGAGCAAAACATGTATACATTAATTTCAAGTAATGAATTAGTGACTGACATTCTCAATATTTATGTTTAGTCGTCTGTAATAATTTTATTATCATACACATAAAAACAAGGTTCAATGCATAAGGTTTAAAAGGTGGTATCCGGATTTGCCAATGTTTATATTTACCATTACCAAATAACTGACCATATCTTTGAGATTTTTATTTCAAATGCATTGGTTAAGTGTAAGTCATGAAGCACTCAATCTGACTTTAAATCATTTTGAATCTACGCAGTGGGGATTTCCGCTGAAAATACCTCCTGTTTGATCAAATCATGTTTTATTAATATAATTTTCCGTTAGAGTTATTACATTGAACAATATTTACTAACAATAACGGGACAATATTGTTACTTTAGAAGTGTGCTTGTGGCCAATCGGTACTTAACTCTTGTTGGCTGGTTCTAAAAATAACTTTGCCGCTTATGCAGAGCGGCTATTTACCCCCAACGAAATCATGTTTGTGTTGTTAGAATGCAACTCCCAAACAGTTGTATGACTCAATACTCAAATCAAGGGCATCAACAATCAGTAAAACATTTAAAATAAATAATGATGCATTTTCTGCAATGTTAGGTCTGGCTCAAAGTGTCTAATACCATCTGTAAAGGTAAAAAGGACAGAAAACTCAGAAATATATCTACTTTTTATTTTTCTTAATAACATTTGTTATTAACTTTTTTCCTGGACGGATTTACAGATTACAGACTTGTTTGACAATGTATTTTTGATATACATAAATATTTTACCAAACATAACAGTTCAAAGTAAGGTAATAAATACTTCCAACCTATCATAATTGATTATTGCCTCTTATGTCTATTTTTTTATGTTGACTCATAAGCTTTTCGAGATGATTTTTTTTTTATAAATGATCAACATTCAGATTCAGCTTTATTTTATGTACACACAATAATATAAAGTTATTTTAATAAAAAAATCATTGGTGCTTCTGAAATAACTAAAACATAGAATATAGTTGGAAAAAACAAAACAAGTTAGGTTGATTAAAATGCAATGGAGGTTCCTTATTGTCATATGTTAATAAATTACAATATTTAAAAACATATCTTTTAATGTTATTATAACATACAAAACTGGAACATTTTAAATTTTATTGGGATTAACAAAAGAATGAAATGAATGAATTTCACCATCTTCCAAGGTACATCCACACAATTTTTATCAGCTAAAAGTATGCTGCTGTATATATAACAATTTAATTAAACCTGACCTCAAAATTCTGCATTTGAAAAAGAAGAGCATTAAAAAATCATTATTGATAATTATTTACAACATGCATTTAATATGCAATCACTTTGAAAATTGAGAAACACATATCTAGCAACAAAACATTAATTAAAATTTTATGTGGCCCAGAGGTTAGAGCCCCATGATTGTGACTCACCAGTAATCCCTGTGGATTTCAGATGTTTTTCAGAGTGGAGCTAAATGTGCAAAATGTTTCTAATTGACCAACAGTGGGAGGGTGGTTCTGACCAGATATTTGAATTGAGTACTAACACCAGCAATTGTAGCTAGTTGTCAATATAATGACTATAAGTGTGTACTTTAAACACTAATTAAGATATCTGGTAGCTACAAATTAAAACTATCAACTAACAAAGTTGATTAACAGACATCAGACACTGCTGTAAAACTATACAGACAGACATCAAGAGGAAACTTTAAGCATTTCTTACAAATACATAACATTCTGTGGTAACAAAAAACTTCAATTTATACACACTTTATCTGTTCAATAACTTTGAGCAACTAAATATCATTTTAAATTTTTAGAAGAAATGAGAACATTATACTTATGTATATTCAGAACAAAATTAAAGCTCAGTTAAAAACCAACAAATTACAAAAATTTATAAGCCTTTAAAAGTTGGAAAACAGTAAATCAAAATACGTTAAAAAATAAATATCAACTGTATTTGCAGCCCATCTTGAGATTTAGTGTTCTCCCAAGCAAATAATCCACAAAAGCTATATACTGTTGAAGTCTTTTACAATTTGCTTTAACAATACACGTAGTTGGAAAAGCCAATATCTGACTATTTGTACTATCCTCTTCTTCGTTGTGGAGGTGTGCTTAGTGAAATCACTTTGTCATGACTTTTTCTTTTTTTGGTTCCCATTATTCAAGTCAATGTAGCTTCAATTGACTATAATAAATCACATCTGTATCACTAGAAATGGAAAGGAACAATAAGGCTGTGACAACCTTTAATGAAGTCCTTTCAAAAACTTTGAGTACCCCTCAAAAATTGCTTGTTGCAAGGATACATTGACATTTGCCATGCATTATTCAAGCAATTTATATTCTCAATGCCCAAAGAAAGAACTGAAATCATAGGTTCACATTATATTCATATGAATGAATTATCACAGAAGAACAGTAGGTGAAATAGGAGAGCCATGTTTCCATGGTTATAAAACGAATGTATCTGTAGCCCCGCCGCCACCTCCATAATGACCAGTGTCGTAGTCTCGTTCCTGAAACAGAAAAATAAAACCATAGTTTAAACAGCTTTTTGTGTCTTAAGATCTGCAGTTTAAGATAAATACTAAATGGAGTTTGAAATTAAAATTTTACATCATAAGAGAAAGAACTCTCTTGTTCTGCCACCTAAACATTCTATTTATGCCATGTGTTCTCCTTTGCCACTGTAAAAACAATAGGATACTTCTTAATTGAACAATTTATAGGTATCACGCAACTAAAACCAAGTTCGGTCCCTTACCTGATTGAGTTTCTTGAACTCCACGACCTGTGTAAAGATGTACTCTATGATGTGCTTGGCATCCCGTTTGTCCTGTGGGAGGTTTGCTGCCACACCCAAAATGTCTCCACATTCTCTCACATAGTACTCCAGATCATCATCAGTACCTGCAAGATAAATGAAAATATTATATGTTAATTCTAAGCATGCTCTTTTCCTCAGTATGCATATTAAGCATAGAGATTAAGAAGAATTAGTGAGATAACTGGTCTCAAAATGTGCATTTGAATATACTATGTTTCAAGCATGATTAAAAATCTTACAATGCCATTGTGCAAAGCTTGTTAAATAATATATACAAAAACAGAAATTTACACAGCAGTTTAGTTTTGGCTTTGAACATTGATAGTAAAGATACAATGTATGGTTTATGAATCAACATGTCAATGAATTAAAATACCATAAAGAAAGCATAATTACATTTGTTAGTTTGTTGTGCCAGTCTGACTTTTTCAGATGAGAACTGTTCATCCAGATCAAACAGATCTAGGGATGGTGGGGGCAGCTCTCGGAATGTTGGTGGAAACACCTGTGTAGCAGACACAATGGAATCAAATAGGGGAACATTTAAAAGAACATATGTACAGTCAAACTTGTATTAAAAAGACCACCCATTTGACAAAAATAAGAGGGTCTCTCAAAACATGTTTAATTTCTTTGCTGGAACCACAACATAAAATCAGAATAAATGTTCCTTAATAATTATGACATTTATTTTTTATTATCTTGATGCAATGATGATGATGATGATACATGAAATGATGATGTTGATTGTTGTGGTGATGATGATCCTAATGATGATGATAGAAGCTCATTTTTAACTGACATGCATTAAATTCCTTTGACTGAAAACAATAACTTATGTTCCAACTTTCAATGCAGTCACTATCTATGGTTTTATTAATAAAATAAAAAAACGTAACAGAATTAAAAAAAAAAACAATTATAATTTTTAGAGAAACAAGGAAATATTTCATAAGGTTACCATCTTCATAAGTATTTACTTTCATAACATTTAGGCCTTGCTAGCAGTCGATCGAAACAGCGACAACAACAGGTTGCCTTATTCACACAATTCGACCTACAAGACTCATGTGCAAACATTGGTTTCATTTTTGATTGCATAAATAAAGTTCATTTGTGTTTATTTCAATTGCAATTACAAACACTCATATAGACATGATAGCCATTCTTTATTGCAATGCACTTCCAGTCCGCCATTTTAGAATTCATTTACATAATTAAGCCATAATCTTTTCAGGGATCTTTCCTTTCAGTAATGGCAGATTTTAGAGAGTTGAGTCATAAATAAGAGCTGGTTTGGTTAAAAGGTGTGAAATCGCAAGTGACACTATGGCCAAGCCAATTACGGTCCTATCTCATTGGCAATGATCTTTGAGTGGTTGTCTAATGTGATCGTTGGGTGCATAGGCAGCTAATGAGGAGTAAATTAAAGAACGAATCTGCCCAGCAGCTTTTAAACGACTGTATAAAACACATATCACCAGTTAGGGACAGCTGCATGGTCAGGATTTACTGTATATTTTTTTATTTCCTGAATTATTTTCCTCCAGTTCCTTTCCTATAAGCTGACTGCTGCCATAATGACAATATTTGTGCCTGCATAACCTAAACTGGTACTTGGATTATATATATAAAAAAAAAATGAATACAGACATAGAGAATTACTTACAGCAGGTTGCAGTGGTGGTAGAGGGGTCTCAAACTGAGGTGTAATCAAGGACAGTGGCTCATGTTTGGTATTTAACTGTTCATATGCTCTGTAAATAGGAACAAAACATTAGTAAAAAATTTAATCATATATTTAGATGTCTTGCACAACAATACACAGGTAGATACCGTAAATTAAAAAAAGACCGATCATTGAAGAGAATGAGTACTCACATTCTCAATAAATATATTGAAGGGTCATAACTCTTTGTCAACATTAAGCCAGTTATGATGTGCAAGCAGTAAGTGCAATTTGACTTGCAGGCTTTTTTTTTCTGAAAAAGAGGATGTGGCCGCCGCAGGCCTTTCAGAAGAGGAAAATTTCAAGTGTTTAATTAAGAGAAAATGTGCATGTTTCACTTTTTATTTGCTTTCATACATGTTTTATATTTATTACAAGGCCATCTCTCTAATAATTTGGGTTCTTGAACTACCCCACTAGATTATTACAGTCCATTTCACTCGAGCTTCTAAGGCAGTCACTAATCTGCATCAAGGCAGGTTAATTCTCACATTTCGTCAATGAAATATATAACTTTATCAAAGTGGCATTTTAATTTTTAGGGGAAAAACTTGGCATATTTTCTAATGGAAAGGGGCCTGTAAATGGCCCCATCTATATAAGGTAAAATACCCCTGACTTGGTACTTACTAGTCCTGTGAAGTTGGCCAAAAAACCTAGCAGCTGCGATATTACGATATTTCTGACTGATATGTGGACAAGTCGCAACTATAGACTGACTGACCTGATAGATGGACATGACAGTAATATCATAATATAGCCCTATATACTTAATATCATTAACATTATAACCATCATCAGCCCTGTTATCCTCCTCATCATCAACCTCCTCCTTATAATCTTATCAATTGTTGACTGTTCTGATATCACTTTACATTATCAAATGTATGCCAGCAGGTGTTGTTTTTTTTACTGAAATCAACAGGCTGATTATGACTGTATGAAAAGGGTTAATATTCTAAGTCAGAAAATATGCTTTGCATTAATGGATATTTTGTAATAAAATAGATAATCTGAAAAGAGAGATGCGCTTACTTTGTTGTATTCAAGTACCATCTAAGAAAAATAACAACAAAAAACAAGAGAAACTAAACTTACTTTATAGCCTTTGGGACTAGACTTGTGTCAAGTTTGAACAGAGAGTTATCAAACAGGGCTGTGATATCTCGAGGAATGTCATCACTCTCCTGGAGGCATGTCTTCAGTTTCTCTGAGATCTTGGCGATATCAGGCAGGTAGTTGTAGTCTGATATCTACGTATATACATACATGGGTTAAGACAGTATCCATTCACAAAGTAGATACTCTACATAAATATTACACTGACAAGCAGATAAATGTGTGCATGTTTTATAGAAAGCCTCAAATGATAACTTCCGACTGATAAAAAATATCCTATTTCAACTAACTTGAAATAGTAATGAGCAAGGGTTTCAAGCAATGGAAACAGTTTTTAATATAGTAACAAGGACAGACAGACTGCCTAACAGACTGATCAACCAACAATGATTCCAGTAGAAAGAACTACAAAGGGTTATTAATACTGGATTAAATCTGTCAGGTATGAACAAGACTTCTTACCTCAGGGTCTTCCGCATCTATAGCATTGAGTCTGATCTCATCGGTGGTCAGTATACGGATCATGACATCCTACAATACAAAGTATTCTTCAGGTATAGGATGATAGATCAGAACACTAATTATCGAACAATAGGAATACTATGGGAAAAAAGGCTTCATTTATACTCAAGCAGTTACACTACATACATCCCTGCAGATACACACTGCCAGATTCAAATATGCCAACATTTACCTAATGATTTATAAATAACACAAAAAAATGTGTCAACAAATACTAATGATACAGAAGATACAATTTATTCTGAGCTCCCTAGCCAAGCAGCTTGAGTCACTGACTTGTCCTTAACCCCGCCTTGCATTAGTGAGGTCATGTCAATGATTTATGTGGGGAGTTCTTACAGAATGCTGATTTGTTTGTTTATTGGGTTAATTTTCCCACAAACAGTATTTCAGTTATCTGGAGACAGTGTCCATTTGAAGCAGATATAGTGCTGCCTTCACTGTGTATAGCATACTGTGAACACCTGGCACGATACCACACCCAGTCACATTATCCTGACACAGGGCCGACCAGTCGTGGAAATACCCTTATATTTGCTTGAGAGTTAGCAAGGGAGTTATACCACTACCATTTTTAATGACTATGATATGTCGAGGACCGGGATCGGACCTGGGGCCTTCCGTGCCTGGAGCCGAAGTCTACCCAGATATTTGTCTGGATTCTTTCTCAACCAATAATAAGCCAGACCTTGCCAATATGAACAGAGTTGTTGTCAGTGCAATGTAACAAAAAAAAATTTAAAAAAAATTTAAGAAATTCAAGTAAACTGAAAAAAATCATTACTTCACTGGTCATAAATATTATTCACTTTCAAAATGGTCTGTCAGTCTGTTGGGTTTATCGTCCACGAGGAGCATTTCAGTTATCTAGAGATGGTGTTCACTTGAAGCAGACATAGTGCTGCAGACACTGTGAATAGCAAGTTGTGAACACCTAGCATCATACCACACACTGCCACGTTATCTTAACACCAGGCAGAGGTTGTTGAACTACAATTATATCTGCTTGAATGTTAGCAAGGGATCTATACAAATTATACTAATTATAAATGATTTTGGTATGTTATGAATTTGAACCTTGCACCTCCCATGCCTGGCGCTAATGCTCTACTGATTGGCTATTATGTCTGTTCAGTCAAAATAGATCTACTGAATAAATATAATATAATGCTACAAATATGACTGAAAGGGTTACCAACCAATATTTTGCTATTCTCCTCCTTGTCAATATACTGGTCATGGAACATATGGACAGACCCTATCACAGACAGCCTGCCTCCAGTCTGTAAAATAGAATATTATGCAAATCAACAATCATATACAACATACAATAACATTCGTGGAAAGTTAATACCAAAAGATGATACAGCTCCTATTTTATTGGTTCAAAATTATATTAAGATTTGTAAAATGACCAAACAGGCAGTTTTTTATTATACTCTTGTAACTACTTTTTATCTTCAAATTATAAGCCAAAGAAAGAATTTATTTCCTAATGCAGTAATCACATTATATCCATGGTAATCAAGACATAAAAGATGCATATATCTATCAATGCAATATGAGTATGAATTTGTTTGGAGTAACTTTAACTCTATTAGAACCTTATACATATAGAGGCCCCTTATTAAAGGTCATCACCCACATCAGAAGGACAAGGATGGAAATAAAAGATAAGAAAGGTTTAGTAATTACGAATTCTGTCTGCGCATTTTGTACCTTAGGCATGTACACAGCACAGATAGGTCTGTTAAGGGGGAAGGAGACACTGCCTGTAGAAAGTACAGCTACTGACGGCTTCATCACTGTCACTGTGGCACCATATGGGTAGAGGAACTGTAGAGCCCTGTGGGAACAATATAAGCATTTTTATACCATCATCTTATTCTTGTACCCCTTGTTATTATCAGCGCAATCATATTTTCCCACCTTTTCTGTCTACTTCTGTCTTCTCTAATTGCCACCATCATCCTCCTCCTCATCAAAAACCATCCTTGCCGTCCCATACCCAACATTAATTTATAAAGTATGTTGTTGTTTTTTATATATATTTCAGTGTTTCCTTCAGGCTGTTGCATTTATATTTGGAAAGAATGTGCAACACATGACTAAAATATGAAATAGTATGTTATTTTTTTCTTTAGGAGACATTTTGTCCCTGTCTTTACTAAATGATAATTAATGGAAAAAACAACAACAAGGGCTGTCCACTGACAGCATGCTGCCCTTTTCTCAGTGCTAGATAGTACAGTGAAATATCAAAGTTAAAAAAGAAGCACAACTCTACCAAAGCTATTGATACGGTTACTTGTCTTTTTTAAATTGCTTCCCTTTGAAAGTGAATAGGAACAAGTTTGAAGGGACTAACAATGATTTTCAAGAAATTAAACATAACAAAATCAATAACCAACATTAATGCAGAGGAGAGCCCCACTTTTATTCTTTCAAAAAAGAAGATAAAAAAGAATTAGAATTAACTGAAGCCTAGTCAGCTCAAGGTTTCTGCATAATATACACAATCTAACAAACTTACTGTGCATTGTTTTCATCCTCTCCTGCCAGGCCATATGTCTTTCCTGCCGCCTGACTAATGGCTCTGTTAAGGACACCATTTGAGATGAGGCACTCTTTTGGGTGGAAATATTTGTAGTACGAGGTTCGTACAACAGCATCTGTGTTAAATAAGACATTTTTTTTATGGAAACAATATCAAAACCACAACTGTAGAAATAGGAGGCTTTCTGTAATTATAATAATGTATTCTGTAGAAAAGAAGATAATAAAAAAAAATGGGGGGGGGGGGGGGGGCATACATCTAGATTTAAAGAAAAATCAGGGGTTTTTTTTGTAAAATCGTTGTTTAAAATGAAAATAACCATAAATCAATATTTCTCTGTGACTATCAAGAAAATAAAATAAAATCAAATATCAAGATTTTATAACGATGCACTACAGGTTGATATAAATGTCATTTAAAAGTTCTTCAAATGGCCAGAGTATTTACAAATGTTACACATTATTCAAAAAATCATACTGACACAAAAAGATAACTATAATTACCAGACACTATATTTTGGATAATTTCATGATAACAAATAAAAATGGGTATAAAACAGATTATGACAAAACAACGGGAGAAACTAAAGAGTAATGTGCAACTCACCATTGTTAACATTGATTCCATACTCCTCCAAAAAGAAGTTGAGATTTGTGTCGAACCTTGACTCTCCTCCTTCGCCCATCAGAACGAGAATACTTCCTCCGCCATCTAAATACCTTTTCATCACATCAAACTGAAATGAGAAAAATATCTTCATTTCACTTTTTTATTTTGAAAGAAAAACAGAGAGGAAAAATCAAAGAAGAAACAAGTTTGATTATAAGACTTGGTCACAGTTTTGTGTAGATACATGACACATAACACCAAAAGATCTGCACTTTGATCCTTCAAACCTAAAAACAATCTTTCAAAGAATGCCATTGTAATATATAATCCAGTAATTATTATGCTTTTATTAGTTCACCTGAAGACACTGACTTTTAGAAGGCTCATATCTGGCATAAAGTGGATTAGAGTTATTTACTGTAGAAATCTTTGGTGAGGAGTGGGCCATAAATGCGGCCTGTAGTGTGTTCACAATGTTTTTATAAGATTTAGTCTAGTAACCTGGTTAATGACCCCACATGACCCAGTTATGAACTCATAAAGGATTTCTTGCAGGCAAACATTTTGACCAAGTTTTGTGACAATTGGATAGAAAGTTTAGCCTCTAGTATCTTCATAAGCAAATTGTTGATGCTGCAGGATGAGGTAATCATGCAAATATAACCAACTCAATATTAGTTTCTTTAGATTGTATCCTGAGTAAAGAAAGTAAGACAATAATGATATCAATCATAGTTATATAGTGTAAGGCCTCAGGATTAGGTGTATTCAAACAAACATTGCTTCCTTTCAAAATGTTTCTATTTAATCACCTTTGAAATATTGATATATCATCATCTTACTTCTAATGTCATTAGTTTCTGCAAGTTCCTTCGTTTACATAATCATTTGTTCAGGTAAGTGTTCCTATATCTTCAGGATCCATGTAATAAATTGTGAAGTCACTTAGTTTCATCTCATAAATCACATGTTGTTTCGTCAGACATTTTCATGTAGAATATTCCTTACTTATTGTCTATGCATATGAGCCTTTTTTTATTCAATAAGTTTACTCTGCAGTCAGTTTATATCTCCCTGCTATGTGTAGTTTTAGGAACCTGAATTATGATTATCCTGCAGAAAATGTGTGCAATATTTTTATTCTTTATCAATATGTGTTTAATTCATTTTTGAAAGCATATTTTCCACAGTGCACTATTTTTTTTTCATACAAATTTCTTGTGCATTTCATTTAGCAGTTTTTTTCGGGTGCATTCTCTCTTGCACATGATTTTCTGGTGCAATGTGATAAGTATAAATAGCTGGGATTTTCCTCAGTTGAGGACTCCAGCATGTTGTAGACATTAATTTAATTGGATCATATTTTTCATATTCAGCTCATAAATATTTAAAAAAGTGGAAATACCAATTGAAGAGTTTCAAAATTAGGGTAACAATGCTTCAAAACAGGGGGTTGAGGGTTCAAATGCCGGTATGGGCAAGCATCGTCAACTTTTTTTTCTTCCTTTTTTCCACTCTGACATTTTTTTCTTCATCTCTCTACCAGATGAAGGATAAAACATGTTGATTTTGAAATACATTGCAATAACCATTTAAGATCCTTATAGCAATGTCCAGATTTTTGGTGGAGGAAGACCCCAGACACATGTCCTAGTAGAATTACTGGCACAAGCCAGCTGGAAGACCTTCTCATTTTGCCCGGAATGGGACTTAAACCCATATGGTGAGAGGCTAAGCATTCAGTTAAAATCGGCGACTCTACCACTACACAATTGGTGCCCCAAAGAACATGTTTATGTTTTTCATTTTTATTTTGTAAATGAATTTTATTTAATTATTTTTGGTAAATTTTGATTACAAATTTATTGCCTGATAAATTTAAAGTATAAAAAATCGAAACCATGTGGTAAAATTATTTTATATTTTGCAGCATCAGCCAAAATACTTTATAGAATATTTTAGGCAACTCTGAAACAAACCATTATCAAGAGTTTGCGACTTTTTTTAATAAATCACAGTCAGCAGAACAAAATGGTAAAATCAGCCTAAAACATGTTGAGTTTGTAAACAATTAATTACTAATTTGGGATAGTTTGAGTCAAATCAATCAAGTAACATGTTTAATTGGTTTGTCTAATGCTATAATTTGTTCCCAAACAATTCCTTAATAGCAAAACACTTCTCCTAAAGAGGATATAACATAATATTTGGAATTTTATTATTTCTAAGAGAAGAAACCTTAAATACCAATTTTAGAAGAGAAAAAAATCTATAAATTTGAAACTGGATTTTTCTTAAAATTTGGCATAAGTATACAACAAAGTAGTTGCGTTATATTCTCTATAACACTTGTTACCTAAAGCAAATAAGATTACTCATACTCTTACAGTTGTAAATGAAAAGTGAGTTTATATTAGTTATTTGTTATTGTGCGTTTATAACTGATGCCTGTATGATTGTATATGTGGGTGTAGAATTTTTGCAGCAGCTAAATACTTCTAATCTCAGTAAAGAAGTATCCTGACATTTATTGAATTTATATACTTTAACGATTTTGTTAAATTGTTTATTAATTAATAAATCCATTATTTAGTTACATTTATATATGGTTGGTAGCTATTTATTATTCCTTGTAAATTAAGCTGGAGTCCAACCAATAATACAACATAACCATGGTGCCATAACAATATCAAATAATATCTAAGATGTCTGGTTAGTCACTCATATCAAATTGTCCCAAACCTTAAAGAAATAATAAAGAAAAATCAACATCAACAGTGTACCTCTGCTTGTGAGAATTTTTCCCTACTGCCTCCAAGCACAAATATTCTTGCACCAGCAAGTCTGTCATCTGTGAGCTCTTCTTTATTTCTGAAAATAAATCAAATTGCAATACTTAACTATGAAAAAAGTCTATGCTCAATGTCTGTTTAATTTTTTTTTCCATTTAGTATTTTACCCAAAACTTTATAGATGTTATTCCATAATACTGCTTGAAAACACCTAATAACTACTTGCATACATTTATATAAATTTTGAAATATTTTTTTTTAACGCTATGCTTTCTTACATATATATATTACATGTGTTTACAAGTCATCTTTTTTTAATAATAAATCCTAAATTAGTAAAGTTGTAGCAAAATAGGTACAGTAAAGTTTTATTGATAAGACGCACACGAAGATAAGATGCACCCCCTCTTCGAGATCTAAAGTCAAGAAAAAAAGCAAATTCTCAAAGACAAGACGCATCCCACATTCATTCATCCATCTGGCCGCCATTAAGCAATTTTCGCGTCGCAGCATGGCTTGATTTGACTCAAGGGAACATGTTCCAATTGTTCCATAAATCTGTGTTTGCGCCGAGGCCTTATTATTCTCTTAGTATCTTGAATAACATGTCGCGACTGTTTGCCTAGAAAGACCGTGTGTATTGTGTAACATTATGACACTTTACCCCAGTAAATCGTTTACATGCAAGACAGGTTATTCTTGAGGCTATCCCAGCCCTACACAATTGAGAGATGAGAGAACATCCTGTTTCACGCGGCAGCATGTCATAAAAACAATTAAGTTCTCGGCCTGTAATTAAGTTCTCGACACATGGGACAAACACACAAATGACAATTAAAATAACAACTAAAGGCTTTTAAATGTTCATTTTCACACCAGAGTATTAAAGTGACCGCTTACAATCAGTTAGTTCTATGCACCTGTGTAATTACTTACGGATGATAGACGATCTATTAACATCAAAAGAGATGTTAAAATTCATCTGCACAAATAGCCAATGCACATTTTATTGTTGTTGTTAAGTGAGTTTTTAATTTCAACTTAAAAATAATTCGTAGTTAATACTCAAAATAAAACAAATTTCAAATCAAAATTGATCAAGTGAATAATACCATATTACTAAGACGATGATAACAGCGTCGTCAATGAATACGTCCGTTTTAACTAAAACTCAACAACTGTTTCCGGATTATGAAACTTCGCCGATTTTGTTAGAATAAAGTGATATTTATGCAAAGATTTATTGCATATTGATGTTGTTTTTTATATAGA
Organism: Sinonovacula constricta; assembly: GCA_007844125.1. NCBI lineage: Eukaryota > Metazoa > Mollusca > Bivalvia > Cardiida > Solecurtidae > Sinonovacula > Sinonovacula constricta. The sequence continues at coordinate 42,551,010 of CM017562.1, forward strand.
AATGAATTTAAATGTCTCTTTTAATGGTAAATGTCAAATTTTAGGTAAAAACAAAGTAAGTTTTCCCTTAAAATAGCAAAATACAGCTGTCTATGGCCGATACTATTGGCGATAGTCTCTGAGGTTATATTAGTCTAAGGGTCAATTTCTGTCTGGGGATAAAAGGGGATGGATAAGCATGGATAAGACGCACCCCCCACTTATTTTTTATCATAGTTTGGGGCAAAAAAACGCATTTTATCTATAAAACCTTACAGTATTTTAAATAAAAGTTTTAATTTTATTTACATTGAAAAAAAACAACATAAAACAAAAGTAAATTCATGTGACAAAGGTGATAAAAGAGTAAAAAGGTCTTACATGTTAATTTTCCAGGTTGATCGTAACTTTCTGTTTAGAGTTTTAAAACCATTGCTTGGAGTGAACAACTCCTTTTTTGACCCATTAAACAATATAATGTTTCTTTGCACCTTTTCATCCATACCCTGAAAAGAAATAAAACAATATTAGGAACAATATGCCAGACTTAAGGAAGGAAGACATGTTAGAGATAAAATAACAGATTGGTATGGATTTAAAATAGTTTAACTTTGGTGTTGGGGGAAAGGTCGATGAGCCCTCCTTCAGCAAGAAATGGTATAGTTAAAAGATTATAACGGGAAAATATGAACATTTAGTATACAATATACAATACTGTTCAGAGCAGGGTCTCATGTTTACAAGCCCATTGACAAAAACACATTTAATTTCCATTACATAAAATTTGGTGTCTGTGCGACCACTGTCATGAGCAGAATGTCCAGTGATGATCTGGTTTAAAAAAATATCACAGAGTAAATATTACCAGGAGACCGTTCAGTCTGATTGCAAGCTAATTTGGAACACACTGAAAGAGTAACTGGTAAGCGGTAACAAGTAAATTATGTACACAGGTTCAGAAATGAAGTATCAAGACAATTGCACGTATAACACAATCTGATTACTTATATCACATAGTGTGGTTTCTTCAACCTAAAGAATTGTAAATATGAACAACTGCTTCTAATTTGACAAAGAAGAAAAAAAAAACAAGAACTATTCTGAATTCTTTGTGAAACAGAGCAGTGTCAGTGATAACAAATCAAACAAAAATTAATCTGTTCCAACAATGTAAACTAGTGAATCCAAGACAGTTCTAAATGATATAGGTGAAACCTATGCAAAGAAACTCCCTCAAGTTAACAAAGTAAGCATCACAGGGAACATTACCCAAATCTACTGGCACCAGTAGCTCTGGCTTTGACAGGCCCAATCCACACAGCCTATTGTGAGAGTGGCTTCAGTGCCCAGAATGCAACCAGAACAAAAGCCAGGAAAGGCTACTGGCTAAGACAATCTGCTTGAAGGGGGGGGGGGGGGGGGCGGGGGGATAGATACAATAACAGTAGGAAAAATAGCAGATGATATAAATAATGCACAGGGTTAGACATAAAGGCCCGACCGAACGACATTCACAAGTCGATCGGTTGTCCAGTCTAGCTTGTCTTATGCTAGTCCACGGGGGGATAGATACAATAACAGTAGGAAAAATAGCAGATGATATAAATAATGCACAGGGTTAGACATAAAGGCCCGACCGAACGACATTCACAAGTCGATCGGTTGTCCAGTCTAGCTTGTCTTATGCTAGTTGGACTGACTGGTTGTGTTCTAAATCAGACAGAGTTTGCCGAATATCCGCCAATGAATGAATCAAAAGGAAAAAAAAATATTTATAATGGTTTAACTCGGTCAAACTATTGACCCTTTACCGATACAGTTTCTTGTGAAATGCCTTCACTCACTGGCTGGTGTTTTCAAAAGGCTCTTTCCCCACACACTTGTCAAATATCGAATAGTCAAATATAGTCATACAGACAATTTCAGAATTGATAATATAAAGGGGCATTCTGAATCAGAATCCCATAAATCTCAACAACGAAAAATATGAATCTAAGTACAGCTCACCGCTCACTACTTTTGTTGCATTCTATACTGGGGAAATAAAGCAGGACCACAATCAGTCATGTGTGTCTAGCCTGTTCAGTTGTGTGAAAATGTCTAGTCATGTATGTATGGTCATCTTAACTTTCTAGTCATATAAGTACCAATGTTTAATACCTATATTACACTAGAAAAATAAGTAGAATCATACCTAAGTTGCATTAATAGAAAATTAAGTTTCATACTGATTTTCTAGTAATAAATGTCTTATACTTAGTTATATAGGTATGTTATTGTAACACAATGCTTGAACTCGTATAATAATTTGATTTAAGTATGCTTGTATGTGCATTATGCGTTCTACATTTTGGTCTAGTCTAGTTTAGGTCAGGTCGAGTAAGTTTTCCAAGTTACTGGACCACTGGTCCAGCTCTCGAAAAATGTTAACGTTGAACCCTGTCCATGAAGCAATTTTGTGACAGTGAGACCGCCAGTCTGTTTTTACATTTTTCTGGTTTCTTTGATCTTTACAGACTCTCTCTTCTAACGTCCCCCCCCAATTTCTGGGCTTGTATTGTGCACACAGGACTCTGCTCACATTATGTTTGTGTAAGAGTAGTGGATGAGAAAATGACACATGCGTAAAATACACAGTTCATAAGTATTAAGCTTTTCTGTGTATATTTCCATTCACTGACATTTTGGGTTTTATGTGCTGTTTCTTCTGACAAGGTTAAAAGAAGTAAAAAATTTATATCAATATCAACAGGTCTATTCATTAACTAACTAAGTAACTTTTCAATACAAATTAATTAGTTTACATTGCTTATTAGTCAAATCCTGTTTTATTTATTACCAGTTTAGGCTAGCAATTAAGGTGTTAACTAAGTTATACAAACAATTACAAAGAAACTGTCACTGAGACAGCCCAGAGTGAGCGATATGTTTGTGCTCATTGCTCGCAAAGGCATAACATTAATCTGTCATTACTTCCGTTTTAACTGCATGGACATGCACTTCTTGGCTGGAGAGCATATAAGAACACATTATTCTGTCAATCGCATGCATTCATCTTGTAGCAGACTGGATTTTTGTACAGCTTACTCTGGAAGTAATTTAACAAATGTGGTCAGTCAGATGAACATTGACCTCGCTTTTTTTGTTTTGTTTAGTTAAAAACTTTACATTGAATAGTTTTAACAGAAATGAGAAAGCATTGCTATCAGTTTATAGGCATCTTTACTATTAAAAAAAAAAAAAAAAAATACTATCAAAATAGATCTTTTATAAGATTTGTGGAATGAGCTAGGATTGTTGCATGAAACTGATGTGTTACAGTGTTGTATGAAACAGATGTCAATATTCAATGATATAATTGCTACAATTGTGACCAGCCATTGATCATAGATAAAAAAAGCTGCTCTTGTCAGAACAAATTGTAACCGTTGAATGACACCCCTATTTCCTCTGAAAGCATTAAAAAAAGTAAACTGATTGTAAAGGCTAAAATGATTTAATTAAAGACTTTTGGGTAAATGATTTCGTTTTGACAACACGTAAGCTAACTCTTTTAATATATATGAAATCTATATCCGAAGTAAACCTTGTTTAATGACAATAACTAAGATGAAATATTCAGATTGAAGTTATGACATGTTGACGTATGGCGTGCCTAACTACGGAATATATTTTGCTATCATCTATTTATATGAGCTTATTTCCCAACCCGTAACGCAAGTCTTTAGATAAGTATATGTAAAAAAATGTAAACAATACACTCTAAGTGCATTTTATTTACGAACATTTAGTTAATGTAATAAGTTTATTTTTTTACCTCTGCTGTCGGCGCCATACTCAAATATGCAGCTGAATTGTGGGAAATGTTGTTCCAATTCGATCCTCTCGGCGTACTAAGCACAGCGATAACTCTAGGTGCGCACCAAATAAAAAATCAAAGCTTTGAAAACCCCGTGTAAGAATATTTCAATCTCGTTCGCAGTGGTCTCCCTTGCTGATTTATGCATGTGGTTTAAACATAGACCTTCTACAATTGTTGACGCAAGGCTAGCCCGAATGAATATCATAGCGACTCGCATTGATAAAAATTCCAAATAGCATCATATACCGTATTGTTGATCCTTGGGAGTGTATAGTTATTTATAAAGTTATTAAAGTCACAACAAATTCTAAATCAATTCGCTAAGTATTAGTGTGTATAGTGCATTAAATGCCACTTCATTCTACATTCATTTAAAACAAATCTCTGCTATATGCCACAAAGCAGATTATTCACTAACCGCTTTGTAAATTTTAGTGTCTGTTATACGTGAGGAACTTCAGAAGTATTTGGCTCATATGGAACAAGCGACTGGATAAACATGTACATCTCTTTCTCTCTCTGTCTCTATCTCTCTAAAAGATCTTTCTTTTTAGAAATATATTGTAAGAGGTTATCATAAATTATTTCCAGTGTCCCCGTCAATATCATAGCAATGAAAATTGAAAATACAACCATCAAACTGATTAAAATAATATCTTGTTTAAATGTTTTCAAAAACATCTATCAAAATTATTTCAATAAATATTACTATAGTTTGATTAAATTTTACAAAAAATATTCTAAAACAAAATGTTTCGAAGACCAAACATGAAAGGAAGCGGACAAAATCCCTGCAGCGAGAAATCTCCATTTTTGTCGTCTTCCCTCGCATGAATTTTCCATGGCAGACAAAATCCCTCCCGTAAATTTACACAGCGTACAAAATCCACACCACAATCACCTAAAATTTTAGTTTGTAAATAGATGACATACATACGTTCTAAATGGGATCGGGGCATGTTCCCCCAAAAGAAAATCCATAGGGTTAATTGGTGCAATTTAAGTATCTATCATTGTCAGTTAATTTGTTTACAGTTTATTAAGCATACCAATTTCCTTTAGACAGAACAAGTGTATATTAGGACACAGTCTTAAACAATTGTACAAAACTGTAATGATTTGGCGCATTCTGTGTAAAGCCTGTATTGAATGTTGGATCAAACAAAACACAACTATAGTTATTTTTGTTCCCGAAGACAGTTAGCTGGTAATTTTGGATAATAAAAATATAACTAAACATTTCCAAATTAGGAGTGTTTTCCCCCAGACCATTCACTGTAGTTTCGGGACAACATTCCAAGCAAATTGTTTTTAAATGTTGGGTAAACACGAAGCTGATTATGTATACATCGTCAAACTAGCATCATTTCTGTGCCCAACTCCCACAAAGGATAGCTAAATAGCTTTTTAAATTAGTGCCTTTTCCAGTTGTTATTTTACAAATTTTGAATCTTGGTTTGTTTGCAGGAGGTACAATGAACAATTTATTGACAACTGTACTTTTTTAGACAAAGAGACTTGGCAAATGACTTGTGGAGGGATTTCACCTAACAGTGAAACAACTGCTATAATTATAAGGGGTAATGTTAACCTGCGCCATGACGGTTGATCAGCTTCTTTCAGTACTTGCTGTCTTAATGGAAAGGGAGAGGAAGCAGAAGAGCCCTGGAATGGAGAAAATCCCTTCAGGAATCCCTTTCGCAAAAGAAGAGCAGAAGGCAACTACATTAACTCCATGTCCACCCAGTCTTCTACAGAGATGGGGCACATGGCAGTTCCCTGTAGAGAGTACTGACGGGTAGATGCAAAATAAATTTTTGGGGTTTAATTTTAACAGTAATTTAGGATGACGCGCATTCACATTTATAGAACTTTACCATATACTCTATTGTTTGTTATTTAAAATGCAATCATTTGCATGGAATACGTGTTACGTCAGTGATTGCACATACCGAAAGTATTAATTTTTGTTCATTATTTACCTTATTTGTTTACCTTATCTGTTAACCTTTATCTGGCAGCTAACATAGACTGTGTAGTGACTGCTCATCCTGTCTTACAATCTAGAGGGTGTACTTAGTGTGAAAGGAGTAAACAATCTGATGATGAGTGCTCAGCTAAAGATGTCTACATGAGTAGAATATTGCATCGTCAACAAAATACATAATCCTGTATTACATAAGCTTTGGGTAATTACAATATCATTTTAGTATGTAAAATGGTTAGATGTAAGGATGACAAGAAAGATAACACAAACTTGTATTAATCTATTTTATTTTTTTCAATTTCATAAAATATACCTTTCAATGTTTGTGTTTGACTTTTAGTATAACAGTGTTCCTCATTGCACTAACAATCACATTAATCCATTTGTGAATAAACAAAACGAAAACAATGATGAACAACAAGAAACATTTACAGTTCCACTTTCATGCACGTACAACTTAAACTTGAAGACTATATTTACCCTTACAACAAACTGATTTATGTAAACATTCAAAGCAATTATGATAGATTTAGGAAAGTACTGAATCAAAAGTTCAGCAGCAGTCTACATTATGTCAGGGTATAAGGTTTATTTAAGTTTTTATTTGGCAGAACTTCTACTAACAAGCAAGTATACCATTTCACATGCAGTAGCTTTCTTGTGAGCAGACATAGGACAGTCATTTGCAAATAAAATTATTTTCAGTAATAAATACCGAATTGGATTAGTTTCATTTAAGGAATTATCAACTCACTCATAAACAATCAGGCTTAACAAGTACTTTTGTACTTAAAATGATAAACAATAGAAACTTATGTTATAAATATTTCAGCAATGATACATTTGTTTAAAATAAAGAGAAAAATATGAGTGTTTTTTAATAACTACCATACAATCCTCATTCTCACATTTCTTAACAACTTACTAAAAGGTTCCAAGTAAGGGCAATGGGGACTAGAAAATGTCAGCAATTACACTTTATGAAGTTTCAACAATGCCTTGGATGTGACTATTGATGGATTACAATGTCAGTGGCTTTCACATATTTGTGCACCTTTCAGAGTTCACTGAGAAAGTCATGTATAATTAATACATGAATCAGATGAGTTGAAACCTTTTAACACAGTAGGTTCTTACTTTGTAAAAAAACACTGAGAAAGTCATGTATTATTAATACATGAATTAGATGGGTTGAAACCTTTTAACAGTAGGTTCTTACTTTGTAAAAAACCCTCTTATATCATGATGTATCATGATGCCTAATTACTTACACATTGTTCACATACTTTTTTTCAAGGCCAAACACCTCCATACATAACAAGAATCATGTAAATAAATATGCTCGCCAAACCCGATAAAAACATGATCTCACAAATATACCTATTGTAACATGTAAGAAATTATGAGCTGAGCTGGAAGAAACATTTTAGCACAAAAGTACTAGCACACACTTATGTAAGTGATATCTGATAATCTATTTCCAAAGGACATTTTCATATAAAAATGAAAAGATTTGTATGCAGTGAAAATTGTGAACATGATTTTATAGGCTGACAAATAGTTAGCATGGAAGGAACAAAAAATGATGAGACAGAGTTGATGCGAAAGTAGTATTTGTATTTTCAGTTTACGGCACACAGACACTTTATAGGTCATACTTCGCTAAATACGATGAAGTGTAACGCAAATGTTTAGAAAGTAGACTGTAAGATGAATAAACTTTTTATATTAAATTAACAATGCACATGAATTGTTGCTTAACAAATAAATAACACACTACAAAGTTTAAAAGAAGAAAAAAGTTTTATTTTAAACACTTAATGTTACACCAAACTCTAGTTATTACTAATTTTTTTGTTTGTTAGTATAGCCTAACCCTTCTGTTATTGGAAATACCAAAATAACTAAAACTAACAACTGCTTATGTACACAAATATTAGACAATTACTTCATTTAAGTTCAAATTTATCTGCCATAATCTTTTGTAATAAACATCATTTATGTATTTATTACTAATATATATAACTTTGAATCTGCCTAACAAAACCTTAAATCAGGATCTATATAAATAAAATATCAATGCTGATATGGAAGCACTTTTTAAAAGGAAACCAGTAGATATTGAAATAAATAAGCACTGTAAACAAAGATGGACAAGCACTGTGACAATTAAGGTTGATTTTCTACGTACAGGTACTAATGAATTATTGAAATTAAAAACTATATATCTCAGTGGAGATTATGACCTCTGAGTATTTATGAAATCCACAGCAGGGAAATATATTTTGGCATAACATTGCAAGTTTTTCAACAGTTTACTGGTAATTGAACACAGCCAGAAATTTCACACTTTAATATTCAGTGTATGTCAAAGGACCTCATTTCTAACATCCCATTACGATGGTAAAAACGTTACCCTTAAAAGAAAATGCAGTTTTACTAACATTTCCCAGCCTTATCTCTAAGCAACCATTTTTTTTACTCTATATGCATTTGTGCGTGTACATTTTAATACATGCTTTTGACCCAAGTTAGGACTGAATGAACAATAATGTCAAAACCTTTTTGAATTTTGTTTTCAATTAACTCTTGTGCATTTAACTGATTCACACCTATGAACATTTAATCTTTTTACAGAACACATGTAACAATAAGAAAAGGAAATCAACATCAACATAAGATCACTTGAAACAAAACACACAATAATGTTACCAAGTCAGTAGTGTTTACTGATTAAAATGCATGACACTGAGAACATTTCAATGTACATAGCATTTTTACAGTTACTCATTCTTTTGAAGTTTAGAAATATATACACAAGCTGTTGTCTTTGGTGTAACTGAAATTGCAGCCATACTGAAACAAAATTGGTCCCTTTTCAATGGGCTGTTGACTTTAAATGGCAATGAAAACATATTGCAACAAACATATAAAATTGAAAAAAAAAACCAACATATAATGATGGATTGATCATTAAAGCTGTTTGGAAATGATCAAACTCAGATTACAGCAATTTCAAAGAGACATAAGTTTATTAAATATGTGAGTTTATGCATATGTGGTTAAATTACAATACAAATTAAAAAAAAAATATTCAGCGCAAATCTGTTGAAATAACAGATAAAAAGTTTTTCCAGTTGTTGAAAGTTTCAATGAACAATTCCTTACAAAGTGGTATTTAAATAACGAGTCATGTCATAAATATTTTATACTTTAATCATCAGTAAACAACAGTAGTCTCAATAAATTGGGTACTTCATGGCATTCATGGAAACAGTACATATTATATAACTATAATTGTAAATAACTATCTTTCATACCATACTTACAATAAATACACTAATATTTAAGTAAAGCATTAAATTCATGAATGTTTAAGTCAATGTATTTGTATTTTGGGTTTTACGGCACACCAACACTTGATAGATCATACAGTGCTGAATACTAAGTCAATGTGTATTTGTATTAATGATCTTAGTACTTCCCACCCAGTCACTTAAATGCTTCATAGCATAAACACAGTAATATTTAGTACAAATTAAATTATCTTGCTGAATACCAATATACAAATGAAGAAAACAAAGAATTAAAAACACAATGCACACATCCAAGGTACCAATTGCAATTAATTACATGGATATTTTAAAAACTTCTTCAATGAATAGATCATGGTACATTAACCCCTTGCTGGAATCTGCTTAAAATTTGTACACTGGTATATATATTTAAAAACATGTGACACTTCCACTCCTTGAAGTTCAGATGAAAGCTGGAAATGTAAACTATCTCATTTAAGGCCAAATCCTGCCAAACAATGCAGCATAGTGCTAGTACTGGCTAATTATGTCAGCCTGTATAGCCTCAGAAGGAGTGAAAAGATCAACACTGATTAAGGGTGATTTCAAATTAGAGGCAACTTTTCATGATGTAGGGATGTGCATATCTACGAAATACTGATTTGTAACCAAAATTGAAGCTGAAATCTCTGTGCACATAATGCATGGATGCACATAATCAATAGCTTTACAATATCTATTTGCAATTTCCCTCAACAATTCTAGTTATGGTTTCTACTGACCCCTAGACTATATACCTTTTGTCTAAAACTAACTGTCCTATTGATTTCCCCACCTTTGTACACTACCTTCTCAATTGCAGGAGAAAACACTATAATCATTTATACTGGATTGCAAACAGATCAGTAGCGCTTGTTTTCATCAATTCAATCATTCGCTATAAACATTATAAACAAGTCAGGATTTTATAACTTGCTATCACAATTTTAATGCCAAAGTTTATGTTTATAAGCTGATATATTACTTTATGACAACTTTACATAATGATCAATGAGTATATGGCTGATTCTGTAAGTTTCAAAAATCATGAATCAATATTGCATTTTTCAGTGTTTCTAGTCTGTAAAAGTTTAAGCATACAGAAAGCACCACAAACCATCATCAATGTTAGCTAAGAGATGTCAGTTGTTACAGCTGTCTTAATTTCATTGAGTACATTTGACAGAAAGGTTTGATCAGAACTCTTCCCATCCACTGTCAGCTCACCATTCACCTAAAACGAAAAAAAAATAATGTAATTCATATTGGAAATAGACAAAAATGTAGGTTAAAAAAACACTGTTAGAAAGATACTTATGTATTAAAAAGATTTTAAAACTCTTTGAACCATTAAATTTCATTTTGTTTTGAGTCATTTTAGCCACATTCTTCTATTTTTTTGAAGAGGAAGCCCAGAGACAATTGTCTAGGAAGAACCAGCATAGGTCTGCTGTGAAGTCTTTCCCACTTGAGAGTTTTTCTGGAGAGTCAAAGGAGTTACAAGTCAATGATACTACCCACTTAGCCACAAAAAGACCTAAATCAAGAACTGATTCTTCAGCTTCGATTGTCAAATGAGTTGTGTAAATAATGGATAAATGACAAATACTTTCAAAACGTCCAAGAATATTTAAGTTTATGATAGGTCAGTCTTCTTATTTACTTCTTACATTATACATTAAAAATAAAGAATCTTTAACTTGGTCTTCATAAACAGAGATTGCAAGGAAAGCAATATTATTGGTTAAGTGATGTAAAAAAACAACCTGTACACACCAGTTTGACTAACAAGCACACATGGTGTCCCTGGATAGAGCGACTATACAGTGAGGCACTTTGATCAACCTTTTCCACAACTGGAACAGACAAAAAAAACAAACTCACATAATCATAGTGAATAATAGAAACATTTCTGAATTATACAATACACATTATTCTATAAAAAGGGAGATGATAGCAATTCCTAGTGCACCTTCCAAAATGGGACTTCTGTAGGTTGCAACAAACACAACAACAGAAGTATTTACATCATCAGGAGAAATTTCACATTCATATATTCTTTTATATGAGGTTATATTTCTGTCATGGTATCAATGAAACATATTGAGAATTATTTCTGTATTAAAATGTTATCAATAGAATGATTTTGATGCAAACTTACCCTTAAAATGATTGTAGAAACATATACGCATTAGACAGTTGGCAAAATTAGCATCTAGTGGGGAACATTTCATGGTTGATTTCTCTGTGAGGTCCCCAGAACTTAGCAAGGATGCAAAGTCTGGCCTGGAAAAGGATGTACACATAGTTGTTACACTTAAGTTATTCTTTATCCTTGACATTAAATTCATAAAAAAAATAAAAAAATTGTAACTTGCTCAAAAGTACACACAAAGGTTACCTAACATATTACAGTAAAATTGACTTTTTCTGTTCAGATGGCTCTTACTTAATTAACCTTGCTAAGAATAGGTTGATTAGTCAAGATTTACACTTATTGCTACTTAAGCACCTTCAGTGTGTCTAGATTCTAGTCTAGATAGTTAAAAATAAAACATTTAATAAATTGATTCATCACATAAAGCAGATAACAGGTTTTCATAATATAATGTCTAGTTTACACACACATGTATATATATATAACCTTAACCTGCTAACAAAAAGTTTATTAAAGGCAAATAGTGTAGATCGAGATCAGTCAGCTGCTGCCAGCTGCTTTCTGATCAGGATCTGCACTTACGAATTTATTAATGATGTGGGCTTTGGATAAATTTTAAACATTCTAAAATTGGAACTTTCAGTGTCTTCACTTACCCTTTACAAGGGACAGGTACAAGGAAAGCACTGCAGTCAATATTTACACGGAAGTCCAGTTTATCATGTGTTGAACCCTCTTCTGACTGAAAATAAACAAAAAAAGTGTGACAATGCAACTCCCCAACTCAAATGAATATTGTGCTGCTATACTGTACAATACAGACATATTGACAGTGTAAGATACTTAATATTAATGAAAATTGATAAGAGATATATAAACTGGAACTTCTACACAAGGTGGTCTGTAGATACGCTGATTCCGTTAGAATGCTGAAAACCCATGGCTCTGGAAATAACGATAACTTTCTTTACCACATCTATCAACTTTGGTGACCTGCCAACACTGGAGGAAGATTATACATGAGCAAATCACAGCGAATTCATGTTTTGCTCAGTTTCACACATCAGCTGTGCTAATACACATGGTGATCAGCCAAATCAGGGGAGAGAATAAGCAACATGTAGATAATCTAGTCTGACAGTTAATGCAAGAATCAAGAAAGTCCTTAAGGGGGTGAAACATGATAGATGTCAACAGACATTTGCTTAACAGAGCTCACTAGAGAAGCAGTTTTATCTAGTTGTTAATGACAATTGAAATTGTATTGTCTATGTTTTACTGCTTCAAAAAGTTAATTATTTGTAGGTGATTTACTTTGTATGTCTTTGTTTGATTGACTTTTATGTCTTTATTTAACATATTAATTGCAATAAACAGAATAGATGCATAAATACACATATGCAATACAAATTTTACACATGTGCACCTTTCACATGCACTACTCCTACACACAAAAATTGTGATAGCAGTCAAGTACACATAATGCAAGCAGAATTTATGGGGGAAAATAGAAGAAAGCTGGTCAAGATCAAAGCAGCCAAAAAATGTGTCAACTCATTGAAAAAGACCCACTTTGTGATTAAGAAGGTAAGAGGTTTGTAACTTTTAGAAAGAAACAGTCCCCATAAAGGCACTTTTCAACAAAAGATTATTGATTATACATTGGGAACAAATGTGTATTGGTAATTCTGTCCTCCTATATGCATGTAAATACATGTAAGAAGAGCACATGTAACTTTCATTAATAATACAGTTCTTTATAGCGCTGATGACAATGTTGTAATAGAGTTCCAGTGTAGTTTACGTCTAAAATATAAATATTTGGAACATTGTAATTATTAAACTTCAGATCAAGCTGTAAACATATGCTCTGATAAATAATAAGTATTGAACTTTATCTGGATATTCATCAATGCTGATGAAATCAAACATATAATTATCTTGCAAAGAGAACTTTAAGTTGCTGAGATTAGAAAAATAAATACACAAGTCATTTAACTTATTAATTTCTAGCTCGAAAGAAAGAACAGAAAAATCACATTTTGCAAAGCTTAACTAATTGGTGCAAGATTTGACTCTATCTAATACCCAATTAACCAACCAGATTTTGATGTCATGTGGAACCTGACAATTGACTAAATGGTCACAATTCAAAAAAAAAAGAAGCCTAGGGGCCACTTATTCAAAAACTGTGATACTTTTGCCACTTGGACACCAATGACAAAAAAGAGTAATACCAAATTGAATCAGATGTTTCACCTGATTTAAAAGTATTAATGCTTATGAATTGTGTTGATAACATTTTATGCTTCCTTTGACAAATAGAAAAATGTGCAGATACTGAATGTGGTTGTTCTATGGATCAAATGGATGGTTTTATGACAATTCTATCTAACAGCAAAGCAGAAATCATACTGTTTTTTTGTTTTAAACTCATGCTCTAAAAATTGACTCTGTCATAATAAAAAATCCACGTGACTTTGGATGTTATCATGTTTTTAGCAATTACCAATTAAATGAGTGTTGGTGTTGACAATGGAGTTGTCTAAGGCAAACTTAAACTGGCTTTTTAGACAGGTAAATATTGCTTTGTGATTTTTGTTTTGATTTCAAGTACTAGAATAAGTTGCTTTGACATCCCTTAGTAGTCAAGGTAAAACATCAAAAAAGTTAGTAGAACCAAAGACATCCTATTTTAGGTGAACACATCTAAACATATTTGCTCAATTCAACTCTTAACCAAAGGCAACTCCCCCTCACTGTGAGGATAGTAACTTTTAGCCTGCTAAGCATAAATTAATCAGGTTTATGGAAATATTATAGTAGCAGATCTACCAGAGGCAAATGGGTGCTGTTTAATCAAGATCTTCTCTATTTTTACTATATCTACCTACATTGAATTAAGTTGTCATTAAATATCTAAGAATTTATAAGGACTTTCAACAAATAAAAGTTATAAAAAACAAACTTGTAACTAAATATAAGGTTTGCACCTACCTTGATCATAAAAGTTAAGGTTCCTTTCATCCTGGTTGGTTGACTAATACTGTTGAGAGAGAAAGCAAACTGACCCTCATTGCTCACAGAGGGAGGGAGAACAAAGGGTACACGCACAGCATCATGGGTAGTCTGACCAACCTGTTAAAAAGAAATTGCATGCACCATTGCATGAAACATCATATATGACAAATTTATAGTAGAAAAATAAAACAATAAAAAAAATGAAAACAACTGCCACAAAATCCCTAAGTAATCATATTTTTCAAAACTCTCAGACCTGACGTAATAAATAAGCTTGAAATAAAAGGTTTACAAAGTTTATATATATATAATGCAAAAATGACTTACTTTAGGCAAAGAAATATCTTTAACAGTTTTTCTAATCATCCATCATATAGGACACCAATGGTCACCCACAATATTAGCAGACTCAATATTTTCCAGGCCCTAATAAGATACTATTATTCCAATCTGGACATCCCTAATAGTACTTACCCCTCGTATGAGTTTAGTGTTAAGTGTATCCATCACGTTCAGCTCCAGGTTGTTGATGTTGTTGTTGGTCAAATTGCTGAACACCATAGACACCACCACCTGATCTGATCGCTGCATATTGGCTCGGGTCTCACATGTCTTACAGAGAATGATTATAAAAATTTATGATTAATGTTTGCCAGTTTTATTGCACATAATGTTTTTCAATTGAAGTGGACATAAGGCCCTTGTACAATGCAAGCATGCATTGGAAACCTGACATGATACCATTTCCAGTCACATGATCCTGACAATGGGCAGGCCAGATGTTTAATTATTCTAATAAACAGAGCATAATAATACATTTTGTTTTGACAGCTTTATGTAGCAACATGAGAAACTTCTGTACATAGAGCAGACATTCTACTCAATGTGTTACTAGTTACTTTACAATTGGATTATTAAATTATATTTATATTTTGTTCTAGCTATTAATTAACCTTACTTACTAAGCTTATGACAATTTCATGTATCAGAAACATGTAATATCAGTAAATTCTTCTTGTTGTAAAACAGAAAGATCAACTTACTAGTCGTATACAGGAATTTTCAGCTAGCAGTCTGTAACTTGACATAGGCTGTAAAAGGAAATGTGACACAAATGACAAAACCACCCAAAACAGTTCATTTTGAAAATGGTAAAGAAAAAAAAATTAATGGATGAACTACAACACAATTAAAACTTGTGAAAATAGGAATGCACATGTAACCATATTGCTTTAACTTATACACTTTTAGGGGTATGTTTTCAATTACAATGTTGCATACTGACAAAGAATTAAAGGTGGTCATACATACATGTATCTGGATTAGACATGTTGTTTTCCTTTATGTTGGGAATACAATAGGAACATACAGACTAGTTCTTTTTATATGAATTCTCTTGGTAATGTTTCTCACAACCCTCTAAAAATGGCTATTTCAAAAAGCTAAACTACCCGATTGGTTTACATCCTGTTCTTGGCAAAAACTGTCTGAAGTGTTTCTATGTTTCTACCCAGGCATGGATCTTCATCAATAAAAAAGTTTGTCCTTAATTTGTTTCATCCTTTTTTGCCAGTGTGGCATACATAACAAAAATAAATCAAAACCCAATTAATTTAAAACCAATGGAAGTCATTAGTAACCTTTGTATTGACTGGGGTATCTTCTTGTGAGGGTGGTACTTGTTCCTTGGAAGGAGTTGTGATACCGTCAGCCTCTTCGTACTCAGCCTGAAGGGCTAACTTGTTCTTGTGCTTTTTCTTTTCTTTCTTATCCTTTCTCTCTTTTTTGTCCTTTTTCCTTTTTTTCTTTGTCTAAAAGCAATTTTTTTTTATAAAATAACAATCAAAGATTATAGGACAACAAAGTAATTTTATATTTCAGAATTTGATGTTTACACAATATGAAAACTAAGTTCCTTAAAACATAGTTATCGCTGATACCATAAGGTAATGTTCACATGAAAAATCAGCAAAGCAAACCATTTATAATATTTTAAGAAACATTTTTATGAAATACATTACTTTTATAATGATCATTAACAGTAGCACCAGTACAGGAGCCCAAAGCTGTCCAGATCAGATTTTAAAGTAAAATAATGGAGACCTTCGTTGTCTAAGTTAAATTGTATGGTATTTTCTTGTTGTATAAGCACAGCATTAAAACATTAACATCAACAGCATAAATCTAGCAGGACAGTGCTCCCACTTCATAATAAATAAGAATAATAGGGATTCTATTACACACATTGATCAACATGCTGAAGCAAATAGAGAACATCCAGCAAAGACAGGTACCTACTCCTACTGTGAGTTATATGACCAGCACTGAAACTATTTTTTGCCAAGTCTTGCTCATAGCTCAAAAATAATAATAAGCAGAAAACTAAGAAAACTAAGAATGAGTTAAGCTTATTTACAGTTTTAACAGGTTAAAGGTAACAAGTTTTATTATTTACTTGTGCAGCAAAAGATTTCAGACCGTTTAAACTCAGCATTATCACTCACCTTCACCTGTTCCTCGTCTTCCTCAGATATATCAGCCACTGGTGTTACCTCAACCTTGACCTCTGTCTGGTTGCTAGTGGCAGGGGTCGTTGCTGGGCTGTGTTTAGCATCATTGCTGGACAGCCAGAAATCCATGTCATTCATCTGCTGACATAAGTACAGTGAATCAGAGTTACAGAATCTTATTAACACAATTATGCATAAAATTTAACCTAGAGTTAGCACTTGAACATAAAATCCACAGTAAAGAGACAGTTTGAGATTGTCATTGATTCGTGAAAGCTGCATAAAATGGTGAAACACTGTAACAGAACGTACAAATAATAGTAGATTAACACAAAAGCCATGTAAAGGTTGTCTCTACCATTCAGTCACATTAAACTTTTGAATGCTTAGCTGTCTTAAAAATGCAACAAAAGAAACATAATCACTTAATTACCTCTTTTGTGCCATTCATTTCTGCTGTTGTAGCAGGAGCTTCAGTCTCCCCTGGTGATGTGGCAGGTGTGTTGTCTCCACCAATCTCCTCATGGTCCGCCTTCATCAGACTTGGTTCCTCCTCAACCAATACATCTGGCATAGACTTCTTCTTGCTCTTTTTCTACAGTAAAATGAAACGAAATTGATTAAAACACAGTGTCTTTATAAAACACAGTTACAATAGAATGTTCGCTTCATGTGTTAATCATTGAAAGAATTGTGGTTGTAATATAATATCATAATACAATTACGCCATAATTATAAAATATAAGGTCACACATACAATACTCTGCATTTTAAGCCAAGCTCTATGTTCTTGGACACCTCTATTTTTTAATCACAATAATTATTATTTGCAACTCTTATCTTTTGGGACAATAAACTTGGGTCAGAAAATCAGGTCATTAAAGTTATGATTTATCAGAGACAGTCCAATCATGATACTGTGAATCACAATCGCACAAATGTATAGACTACTACGAGTACAATCACTGGTCCTGTCAGTATTTCTACATATCTATCACTGTGAAACCTTTGCCAGACTCCCATCATCAAGTTTGTGTCAGCTGGCACAAGAAATGCTGTTTAATACTGTGTACACATGTGTATACAGTCATTATATATACAATGATACTGTCATAGATGTTGAACTGTGTGCTACATTGTGTTATAAAAGATGAACTTATACATTTTACATTACTTGTTGTTTTTTTGGGGGGTGGGGGGGGTTTAGGGCACACCGACACTTGATAGGTCAAACAGCGCCGATTTACATCACTGAGGAATGTTGTAAAAAAGTCACTTACTATCTGTTGCATTACTTGTTTATGAGGATGAGAAGCAAGGTGCTTTTTATAATAAATATTGATGATTACATGCAATTTTTATTAATGTATATACAAAAAACAATAATCTTGCTTACAATGGCGAACAACTTTAACAAGACAACAACTTTATTAAATAGAAACTGGTTTATGGTAATAACAATGGCCGACAGCTACAATCAGCAATGTCACTGTGGTAAGTTACGATACTTCGGATTATACGATCAAACTAGGTCAGGCTGATGGTCATCCATAGTGTCTTGATTGGACTGTACTTGTTACAAAGCAGTTACCATACATCAATGGTGTTGTGTTTATCAGCTTCAACTGGCAAGAACGGTAGAAATGCTGTAGCTTAAAACATACGACAACCTTTGGAAAGTAATTGAATTGCCCATGTGCAATAAATATTGTAACAATTCATGCACACAAGACTGCTTACTGCAGGATATCAATACTGAATTCACCCATGTCAAAAGCATGTGAAGAGAACAGCGGCCAGTATCATTTTTGGATAGATAAGTTATTGTGGCACAAGCCTAGCTTTCCTCTGTTCTATGTTGCGATAATAACGTATGTGTATATATATTTTCTTTCATTTTTTCAATATCTTGTCTCAATTATTTTAAGTTCATTATTAAATATGAGGAAATGAAAGTTTTTAATTACCATTAAATGTGACACAATTGGTTATTTAATGGTACCATAACAGATTGCTGAGAAAATTGGATATGTGCTGCAAATTGCACTTGTTTATCATTCTGCTTTATTTCCCATCTCCATAGAAATTCTTGTGGCTGTAAAAGTATGCTTTTGTTTATTGGACCGTGGAATGTGGTGTCAAAATACAAAGAGTGAATACAGTATTTTGAATCTATCTCTCATGACAAAACATATACGTCTGGAAGCAATAAAAGCAATCATCAGTATTTGAATTACTTACTTTACTCTTCTCCTCTCGTCCCTCTTCTTTCTTTTTCTTCTTGTCTTTCTTACTTTCTTTGTCTTTTCTATGTTTATCTTTTTTCTTCCTAGGAGAGTCTTCAGAATTTTTGGAAGCTTTTTCAGTGACAACTCTGTGGGTTCTGACAGGAAGTATTTCATCATCTCGGAGTGGTCTGAAAAGTAAGCAAGTTTACAATGAAGCCAACAGTCTAGTTATATATAAAAACCAAAAAAGAACAAAAAGCAAAAAAAAATGTAGATACTTAAAGTGTTTCTGGACCACATGCTTCAACATATACATGTAACTTTTAAACATACTAAAAGATCCATATTTTCGAAGTATCCCGTGATAAAGATTATTGAAGAACAGTGGTCTGATTAACGCTGTTGAATGCAAAAGCTGTACTTTTAACAATTAGCAAAAAATACATTATCATAAAACTAAAAACAAAGGTACAAAATGTTAACCATTGTAAGCAAATTATAGCATTTCAATTAATGTCTGAATGTTCTGAAAGGCATGTTTTTTTGTAAAACTAGAGCTATCATTTAGAGTTATAAACCCTACTATCCAGCAGTTAAGTTTTTGACATTCAAGTATGACATTGACTTTGAGCTAGCAATATGGTTCTTGTATACAACAGTCCATCTAATAAGGCAAACATATGTGGCAAATAATTTGATAATCCAAAAATCCTCTGTGAAAACAGAGTCCATGCAAGACATTTTAAGCAATTTTTAACTTAAGACCTGTGATTATGACATAGACCTTTAAGCTGGCAGTTTGGCTCTTGCACATGACACAATAAATAAGGTAAAAATTTGTGCCAAATCATATGAACACCACTAGGTGTAAAGTAAGAGCCTAAACTTTTCTGTCATTGAATCTGCTGCATGGACCCTGTTTTACTTATTTATAAGAAAACAAGTGTGCCAAGATATCTGAAAATCCAGTCATTCTTTGTGAAAAAAAATCTCAGATATGTAAATCCACATTGGTTTGAGTCCCGTTTGGGGGGAAGGACCTAATGTGGGAAGGTCTTCCATCTAACTTGCAGCTTGCTGGTGGTTCTACCTAAACATTTGTTTGGGGTATTCCTCCACCAAATTAAATGGACATCGCTATAATGACCAAACAAACTAATATGCCTGATAGGTATGTGAAACTGCATTCTACTTTCAACAAGTGTAAATCAGTCACTTACTCATCCAAGTTGATATCCAGTTTCTTGTAGAGATCATCATTGTCTTCATTGTCATTATCACTAGCATGAGCACCCTAAATGAATACAGAATGTCATCTATTAAAAAAATTGTCATGAATTAAAAGTTAAATAAGAAAAGTAAATGAGAAAAAGATTGAATTTTATGCAACATTTTTAATCAATATTATATACATGTGTATCTAATTCCAAAAACCACAGTAGCTGATAAAATCAGTACCGGTATATAACAATTAAATCAATGTAACAATAATCAACATTTGAAGACCATTGTGTTAGTGAAAGAATCATATAGAAAACTTCCATTTAAGCAATTTTCTTTCCAAAGCAGAAATGTAATTATTACCAGCATCCAAGAACATTAATTTTATCAAATGTATTCATATATTCCTGCCTACCTCAGGCATTTCAATGACATTGCTGACTTGATGAATTGGTACAATGCTGTCCTCATCCTCAGACTCATCATTGGCATGTCCATGCTTCTTACGCTTCTTCTTCTTTGTCTGTTTCTTCTTCTTCCCTCGTTCCGCCTTATCCATCTGCATGTACTTGTCAGATGAAGCCAAGCCTTAAACAATGAAGAAGAAACAATTTAAAATGTAACACAAACAAAACATGACTGACCACCTTTACTTACAGTTGTCATGATTTGTATACAATTAGAAACAGTTTAAGAAAGACTTTATGAGTTTTTAAAAGCAAATGCTTAAACAGCGCCACAAAGCAGGGCATTATATACACTAAGGTCAAGCCACATATGCTCCTTAATGTGATTAAACTTGAAGAAATTCCAATAAAAAAAATAAAGGAGAAGTTGTCCACACAAGAATTGTCCAGAAAAATAACAAGGGCAAAAACTGATTTAGCTATCTTTGTGAACAACTACACACCAATAAAAATCATCCTAAGACATTCAGATTCAAGGTGGAGTTTTCAGCAAAAGAAATTACTAACAGACATAATATAACTTGATATGGAAATATAAGAAACAAAGAATTTATATTTAAACTCTCTACATGTATTATCAAAGAAATGAAACCTTATACAACGTTTAGTAATTACACTTTCTCAATTCTTAGTGATTAAATATCATTTAAATGCATAAAAAACAAAACATTACTTAGGGCTTGGCATCAAATAGGCATCAAATAGTGGGAACTGACTAACCTGAATATACCTGATCAATTCTCACACAGCAGGCTACAATGTAGCACTTGCTTGAACATTCATTCATTATCCTAAAACAAAGTAAGCACCACCCAAAACCTTACCTGGCACATACAAGGGAACAGACAAGTCTATCTCTGTTACTGGAATGGCGGACCCACTTGACGACTCATCTTTCTTTTTCTGAAGTTACAGATTTACAATGTAGGAACAGTTAAAAAAAAGTTATAAAGAGGTTCGAGTTAGAATGCTTTTTCCTTTTATTACTTTTAAGTTACTTGAAACGTTATCAAAAACATCTACTAAAACGATAACATCACATAAATATTTTTATTGAAAATGGACATAACTAGAAGTATTGCACTAATTAACAAGGACAACATTAAATAGGGCAAATAATACCTTTTATATACAATTAATCTATCAAAAAAAAAAAAAATGAACAGCTTTTTGCTTTACATTCAACACAATATTAACAAGCAGGTACTGTAGCTCAACAGTGAAATTGACTATATATGCATTGTAGATATTAGTCATGAAGTAGGCTTGCTGTGTTCAATGGAAAGCTTTTAGTCTATCTCACCTTGGGATTGGTCAGTTTGAGGTAGTTCGGATTATGTTCCTGTTCAGCCAGTCTCTGCTCTCTTGCCTAACACAAGAAAATCATCATTTATAATATGTGTTAATAAACAAGTGATTTGATATTGGCCCTGTTCTTCGTCCGAGTTGTATGGTCCATATATCATTTTTTGGCCCTGCCTTAAAAGCCAATCAAATTACTTCAAATGGAGGCTGATATCTATATAACTTTTCGGCCTGGCCAAAAAGTAATATAGATATTAGCACTGTCTTAAAGTAGGCCTTTGTGTTATTGAATGTAGCAGGTGCTTATTTTATAGGACTAATAACATATTGTTATTTAATAATAAAATATAATGACATTTAACTGGTTTATTTCCTAAAAACACAATTTAAAAATGTTAACATTAATGTCATTCTCATTACTTATATAAGGCATGCAAGTCTCTGCCTCTCTAGCAAACACTGTAGATAGAATGTAAACTACAAGTTTAATTTCATATTTCAATAACATGGCAAGGAAAGCAGTATAAATCTGACTTACATATGTTTTGTTTGTGTTGACAAAGTTTAAGTTTTGCATATTTCTTTTTAACTCAATCATATAAATAAAAAAACAACAACAACAAAATGACTTAATAATTTGTTAAAGTGCACATTTTGTAAAATCCATAAAACACACTCATAAATCAGCCTTAATAAAAGCATTTTTCCACATGTAGTACATTGCAGAAAAACTTGCTAAAAGTCCTATTAGTACAGTTCTGTATTGTAGTTTTTTTTTCTTAAAGACAAGTATTTAAAACATATAACAATGTAAGTATGTTTTGTAATAAAATAATGACAATATGCAAGAGCATATGGGTGTCTTTTTTACTATTTGCAAAAGCTGTTGTGTGAATACCTTTTCAAGTTCTTCAACTGACAGATCGTGCGCCTTTGTAGATGGTTCACTGGCATAGAAATTTCTAAAATATAAGGAAATAATTAAAAGATACATATTTATGGAGGAAGAAGACATCAGAATCCCCCGCAATAGGGTCTTTAAAAAATAAGATCGATTTATGACCACACTTTGCTTTAATTCTAAATTAAGTCCACATTCAGCTATTTTTGTGGAGACAAATTTCTAGGTTAAACCAATGCGACACTACAGGTCAGCTAGAAGACTACACACTATAATGTTCACTAGTGATAAACTTTGTTCAAATGTGCTATGTCATGTATCTTAAAGGTACAGATCTGTCCAGTAATTTTTTTAACAGTTCCTGAAAATGCACAAACTGACAAGGGAACCTTTTTCAATGAACACTTGTTTCGGGAAGTTAATAAAAATCATCCTCCTCCTTGATTTTTCTGAACTTTATAAACATTATATTTTTGGCAAATCTTGACCAAGATTTTGACCAACTAGCAGAAGAGACCTATAAAATCTTATCTGAAAAAAGATAAATGGCAGATTAAGAAAGTTCTATAAAAAAGAAACTATATAATGTACTGAAAATAACAAAATGATTAACATGCTGTTATGCTGTTTCCAGTTATAACAGAATTAACATTTGGAAATAGTAATTTGTGTTAACAGTTAATAAGCTATAATGTCTTTTGAAATAAAATAATTTTTAAGAAATCTCAATCCCCACCAAATGTCTCTTCAGAAACCATTAGTGAACAACAAGTCTTACGTGACATAATACAGTACAATTACTATCATGAACATGCCTTTAGTCTAAACAATAATATTTTTGTTTGAAAAATATGCTTACTTGTGTTCATCATTGGAGGCAGGCAGAAAGATGGACTGACCCGCACGGCCTGAATCATCATCATCAGAACTCTCGGCTGGTGGGTCGTTGATCCATGCATCCAGATCCAGCCTGAAACATGCACACAGTAGGTTAGTACAATAAGTGTTGGGAAAGAATGTGTAAGCAACATTTTGACACAGCTGATAAAGCAACTGCCTTGAAATAAAAACATGTAATAATAAAATACACTTGCCTTGTTTTTCTTTTTCTATTTAGTATTGATATCTATGCTATTTATCAAATACATACTGAAATTTAATTACTAAAATCTGTCTACTGCATGTCTAAAATTTATTTTCATAAAACTGAACAAACATATGGAGAATCACAGAATGTCTGGTCATTTTGCTATTAGAAATATCTATATGCTTTACCTGCATAAGAGAAAAAAATCATAAAAAGAAGCTTTGTGGGTTAACTAACTCAAAAGAACAGATATTATTAATGAAATAACTCTAAGTCAATTCTTTCACATCTTAACTTAGATATTACTTACCCCTCTGGTACTGGAACTTTCTTCTGAGCTTTGGGTGCCACTGGGTTAAGGTCCCCAGAAAAGAGGGCTGTCACTTCCTCTGACACATTGGCTCCCTTCTCATGTAGCTTGAGCACATACTTCACCAGCTGCAGCATACAGCATGCCTGCAATGGAAAAATGATAGGGGGTAATACCATTTCTTTCATCAGAATGTTCACAAAGCCTGGTGCTGATTGTGTTTTATGTAAATTTCACCAGATAAAGGATTAATCAGGCATAAAAATGAAGAAAAGGTTACTTTTATTTCACAGAACTCTATGTATAAAAGTTAAATGGGTCTCTCTTTAACAGAAAATAGCTGTACATTGTATAAAACATCTACAAAGGCAAGTATTCACTGTAAATTGCTCCTAAGCTAGTACGAATGTGGGTGGTTATTCTGTTTGGATTTGGATTTCGTTCACAAGCTTTTGCAGAATTTAAACTGTATAATTTTACCCTCTCTTGGACTTCCAAATCAGAACTCTGTATGAAGATGGGCAGTTTTTCTTGGAGCATCTCTCCCACCTCCTTCACCTCTGTCCTACTGCCCTCCTCCTCGGCCCTCTTCACAATGTTGGCATACAGCTTCATGATGTTCTGCACATAAACACTCTGAATGTGGCCAGGTAACATGGTGATCTTTGGCTTCAGCATCGAGTCTAGGATTGCCTTCGGGTCACTCAGGTGACTGAAAGGTAAAAACTAAATACTTGCATCATTCATGCTTAGAAAGTTTGTGGGCTAATAATTTACTTTAAACCTGTAACTTTGTAGACAACAAGGCTTTCAATAACACTTTTAACAACAACTTTTCGACGACTGATTTTTAGCTCTACTGGGCTTGGAAATATTATTGGAAACTTCATAACAAATATGCTATCTTCTGCTCAGTTAAAACTATGACGGGACATTGTTCTAGGACTATACCAATTATTAAAAGAAAGGAAATGCCAAAAAAAACATTTCTTGGCTTTATCCCTTCACTGTTCAAAAAATAATTTACTTATATTTCCAAGCTGAGAAGTTGAGACCTTAATGATACCATTCATAGCTTAAGGCTAGCAACACTAATGCACTTACCTGTGAAAATTGCCACAGTGCTGCGCAGCAACATACACTACTTCAGATACCATTCTTAACTTCAGGCTAGCATAGCTTGGGCACTTACCTGGGGAACTCACCACACAGCCATGCGGCAGCATACAGCACCTCACAGATACCATTCCGCTGGGAGTTGTTGGACAACACATGAGCATTCTCTAGAAGTAGAGCCTAGACAAAAAAAAAACAAGAGTCACAAACATTTCTAACACAGTGTTGCTAAGTATATCTGACATTTTTTTATTTATGCACTGATGACTTACCTGAATTCCAACCCTCAAATTAATTTTCCCTGATTAGAAAGTAGTTGTTTACAGTGTCCTTATGTTAAAAAAAGTTTAATTTAAAATATCAGCCTTGTAATAATGTGCTTTACTTAGAATTATTAAAAAAGATGTAAGTATTACAACAGTTTAAATTATTCAACAAAACATGTTCCTCAAATCTTGTCTATATTTGAATCAGTTTAAAATTAAATTTTCACTTTTGATCATTTACTTCAATGATTTTCAATCATAGTCTTAACCTGTAAACTGATTCTAGTAAAATTACCACCAAACATCATGCTTTATAGTTTGACTAAAGAAAATAAATATCCAGCTGTACCATTTGCGAGACAGCGAAGGGTCTGATGGCCTGTACTCTGATGGCCACATCCAACATTTGGGAAGCGATCAGTCGACCATGGCGGGTCCCCTCCATTCTTGTCAGTTCAACCAACACACTCACATACCTGCAACCAACAGTTTATGTTCATAGCATATTGAGTGGGATCTACAAAAATACCTACATGAAAATGGGGATATTATCCTGCAACAACCAGGTATTTAATTCTTAAAAATTGCAATTTAGTTGACATATAGCACTGTGAAGTGCCATAAATAGTTATCCTCATAGTTACTGAACCAAGTTTAATCAGTATTTTTGCATATATAGTAAACAGTTCTTTGCATTTACTCTTATAATGTTCGTTGATAATAAATTGCCACCCAACCTATAAGGGTTTCTTCTTTTTGTGTAATTTCTCATCTCAGTGTTTCTGTACATTTTTTTTACCAATAACACACATGTTTATACATGTCTAGTGCTAGCTCAAATTTTAATAAAAGATGAAATTCTTATTGGACCTGGTCATATCTATCAAAACTCTAAACGTTTTAGTCAAGTTTATGTTTGGTTTTATTTATTATCGTAATGTTACATTAGAATCTCACACTCTATGACATTTGGTGCTATAGCTGGGACTATGGCTGGTGCTATGATTGGTGAGATGGCCAAAGGATGAGCTATGAACAATGGGGAACTTAAACAGCAAAGAAAAACATGCAGATAGTTAACAAGCAGGTATGGGTTGTTGTTAACATCTGCTGTCAGTGTCAGATACCATGTAACCATGGTTTTTAAATTCCAGGTTATTAGGCCATTTCCATTTAGTTACATTAAAAAAATTAATCTCTATTTAGGCTTATTCTTACATGTCAATCCTCAAATCCTGGTCATCTTAAAATATTTCTTAAATGTAAAATGTTTCTTAAATGTTAACCATTTTTCTCATCTCTTTCTTGTACAGTAAGAATTGTTATGCTGCAAAAATCAGCTGTGAATCAGTTGTGAACTATAAATATTTATTTATTGTCTAAAATTCTTTTTAAGATTATTTCATGCTAACACATTTTACCTCCACATGCAATCTGATTATAATTGTAAGTTATTTCAGTATTTGCTCATTTTGTGTTTTACTGTTGTTTCTTTGAATATTATCAATCGGGCCTTACAATATATATTAAACATAATTTGATGCTTCCCTTAGTTCATACATTCACTTACCATTCAAAGTTGGTGACATATTGGTAGTTAGACTGGGAGCAGATCTCAATGATCTTGGCCAGCAGTTCATCCCTGTAGTTGGTCCCCTCTGCCTTATCCATGTGAACCATCAACTTCTTCACTATCTCCATCAGGTTCTTCTTGGACACCTGCAATAACCAAAGGAATGTCAAGGGCATAAAGTTCTACTTACAGTAACTGCCAAGTCAAGATTGTCTATATGTAGGCATTAAGTGATAATCCAGATTCAGTGTCTATTCTAGGACGCATGATCACATGATCCCACATTTATAAGCTAACATACAATTGTCTTGCAATAAATTGTAAACAGATAGAGGAAGTGAGAGCGATACAGAGAGACAAAGAGTGAGACACACACAGCGTGATGTACCACTTCCAAGTTTCATTTGGTAAAGGGCGCAACACTTGTTTTGGGGAAAACTGATAAAAAGGTACTACTTTCTGATATCCGTTTGATAATGAAATGACAAACACGGTTTTTTAAACGAATACTGCATACAAACATTTGTATCGATACAATAACCGGTACTTAGCCCTAGCTGAAGGTATAATTTTGTTTATCAATTGGATTATTGAAACTGGTAAAAAGCTCTAATAAATAAAGCTGGACATCTGAACAGCACTCTTGATAGCACTAGCTTGGAAAAACAATGTGCTAAGTGCAGTTGTCTGACATTATGATATCATTATAACTCAACATGTTTGTACATCCAGCAAAACTTTATTCTATCTTTATCAAAATTATATGCTTGCATTATTTGTTATATGTAGGCAAATATGTACTGTCTGTAATGTTAACTTATATTATACTATCACCTAGGAGGACAGTCAGCCCATTCTTACCATTCCATAGAGTAGATCCAGGGCTCGGAAGCGGATAGATTCATCCTTGTCATCTAGACACTGAAGGATGAGGTCTTTGTGGGTCTGAACTGACTTGGGATGAGTCTGAAGAATCTTGGACATCGCTAGTAGGCCCAAATACTTCACTGAAATAGAACAAAGTCAGACTTTAAAGGTAAAACCAACTGGAAAGCCAATGTATTCACACAAAACATAATACTAATGGCTCAACATGGAAATTCTGTAACAACTCAATGGTCGAGTCTATGTACTTTCATCAGACAAACCATTGGGTTTTGTTTTTCAAATACACAACAGCGACCAATTATGATCATTATGGCAACGTCCTGCTATTTTGGTGAGAAGACAAATGTCTGGGTAGAACCACTGGCACACTGTAGGCCAGCTGGAGGGCTCACATTAAGTCCTTCACCTTAAATGTACAGGGAGGCTTATGCAGTCAAAGGTGTCACAAATCATTGACACTACTACTATACCACAGACGCTCCATGTCCGAACCATTAACCTGTCATACTGCGAACATGACTATAGCAACTTACTGGTCAGCCAATACTGGCTGGATCTGGGAACATTCACTGTGACAACTTTAAATAAAGCCTATAATCTTCCATGAACATTTCCATTTATCAGTAGAGGCATGGACCTGTTTAATAACTAGGCAGCCAGCTTCACTGAGATAACATTGACTAGTCAGACAGGTACCGTACTTACTCACTTATAAGACTATTCACTTATAAGACGACCCCCCTACTTCACCTGTGAAATTGCCGGTTTCTGCTTTGGCCCGCTTATAAGACGAGGCGAAAAAATAAACAAGAGCGTCGACCAGTCATGCTGTCTCAACAAAAGGGTTAATTGGTAAAGAGTGACTGTAATTTTCACACGTTGCGGGATGTTTCTAGTCTCAGCTGCAATGGTATCCTGTAGCTCGTGGCGGCATGACATTAATTTTTTTGATCTACGTCACCAAGTCTGGTATGACAGTAGAAGATATATAGGGGAACAGTGCACTGTCCTTGTGTACATGCCACCAATTAATAATTTCATGGAGAAATGTAATCGGCAGCCGCTTATAAAAACACATCTTTCACTCCCTCACTGTCAAACTGCTCAAATCGATATCACCTTGACAACAGCTTATCTCAGAGTCAGTCACTTGACCTGTGTAATGAGGCAAGTCTACACAGAAACGCCAAGTAAACTACAGCTTGGTGTATTTGGCAGACTGTAGTTGAAAGTTTGTTTCAATGTTTACTGACGGATATTAAGCTGTGTTTCATGCAGAACAAAAGGGAAATGTATGCGAGACAGTTAATCGTTGACCGACAGAATTCAAAGTTCAATAAAGGTAAGTTATCGGCGGGCGATAATGACAGCACGTCGGGTCATTGCATAACTGCTAACAAGTTTATGTGGTATGTTTTCGCCCGAAAAAAACAACATGAAAACTTTTTGCCAGGTCGCTAGATCCCGCCTATAAGATGAGCCCCACACTTTGAACATGAAATTTAAATGAAAAACCCCCGTCTTATAAGTGAGAAAATACGGTAACTTCATTGTGACAACTACATAGCAAATAATATGTAAATGCTTCCATGAACATACAAAGTGATGGCAATACAGAGCAATTCAAAGACAGAACAATTAACTATATGACTAACAAGTAATAAAAAAAAGTGTTCCATTAATCACTTTTAAAATAATGTCAAACAAATCATTACTCTGAGGATAGAATTTACTGAAACTTAAACATGAATCTGACAAAAGGACAACTGTTCACCAACACACCAACTCAATTACAATTTTTGTAGATGCATAAAAGTTTATAAGAGGAAAAAGATCCTTACGGTTCTGGTCTGAGTCTTCAATAAGAATTCTCAATTTCTGTACACACAGCTGCAAAAAAATATACAAGTTCAGGGCATTGTTACAAACACTAATGTCGGAGATAATATAGATAGATATACATGTATGGCAACACCATAGTTTGAGTTATAACTGACAATTTTAACCTAAATGTGATACTTTAATAAACAGAAAACATTTTGGCAATATGAGTTCTAAACAGAAACAAATGTGAGCATATTATTTACTGACATACATATTTTGAAGCA
The DNA here is from genome assembly GCA_007844125.1 of Sinonovacula constricta. Taxonomy (NCBI): domain Eukaryota; kingdom Metazoa; phylum Mollusca; class Bivalvia; order Cardiida; family Solecurtidae; genus Sinonovacula; species Sinonovacula constricta. The sequence continues at coordinate 42,581,332 of CM017562.1, forward strand.
GAATACACTGCAGAACAACATCATTATCTAAGGTTTCACAATGAAAACTGATGACATTGTTCCTTTTTTTAATAAAACAAACATGGAAATGCTATTCTGTGGATTTAGTTAACATAAAATGGCATTGAAATTCAAGAAGCCTGATAATAAATGAACCCAAATCAAACAACAAAATGTTTTATATGCCAATATATAATAAGTTAACTTAAACAGCACCCACAATAAATATATATATATAGGCTATTCATTTAAAACAAAAGTTCATTCATGTAGCATTTGTTTTACTGTATGTCATGTAGCATTTGTTTTACTGTATGACTGACTGATCAACATACAATTGTAATCATTTATGGGGAGACATATCTAATGCAATGAGCAATAAAATAGTAATGGTTTTGAAAGGCTATGGATTGCAACATTTCTCAAGATTTGGGGCTCAAATCATACCAAATATCTAAATATCAGAATTCAATGAAATTAAGTCCAATGCAAGAATTATCTAGGCATTCTAGAAGAAGACAAAACTACTTTATACCAAAAGTATACTGACTGTGGCTGATTTAAATGCAATGTATATTTGAATCTAACCTTAAGAGGTTTTTGTAGATTTCTACTGATCAAGGATTGTATTTGAAAAAAATTTTTTTTGTTAATTCCTAGAATCATTTATGTTTTATAGTTATACTGCATGGTTTAGACAGATGCAGACGGCGTAAAATACAAGTAAAAAAATTTCAATCATTTATGGACCATTCCAAACTAGATAATTTTAACCTTGCAGAAAGTGACTATGTATTTGCCCCTTTTTAATCTGCTCACAAGAGAAAGAAGGAAAATCTCCAATACACCCCCATACTCTTAAGTATACAGGTTTCTGGACAGAAATTATAAGAAAAATAACATAACATCAGCCTTAAATCACTAGATATATTAGTTGGGTCATAAAAAGTAAAATTTTTATTTATTTCTGTAGGGAAGGAATTTACACATTGAGCCTAGCACAATGTGGGCCATTTTGTAAACCTGTAGTTTTCAATAAAACATCACCATTGTAAGATAGCTGAGTAGACAGTCACAGTTACAATGGATGTAGAACAGTACATGTCAGTTTGCCTGCCTTTTCCTCAAAGATGGCTTCCAGTGACAATATCAAACTTGCACATTAGTAAATGTTGTTTTCGATTCTAATCAACAACTGGCTGACTAAGTTGTAAGTTTTTTTTTATTTTTACCAAGAGTGTTCCTTATGGCCAACATAAACATGGTTAAAATGTCATGTAAAGTGTTGCCTCATTATACTATTAAATATAAATATAATTTGGAATTTTTTAGTCTTTATTTTAGAATGAGACTCGAATGAGAAATAAGCGACAGCTTGACTGTTTGGGCACTCTTTCATCTAATACCACCAGCTCAAAAGTATAAATTTTATAAGGCCTAAAATTATTCACTCAAAATTTAGAAAATAAATATCAAAAGGAATTGCCATACCAAGTTAAATTGTTATTATTTTTCTCTTTATCTTTAATCTGTAATTCATTTACAAGCAAATGAAGTCAAGTAATATAGTTCAAGTTTTTCTAACTACATTTCAATATTAAAGAATACTGCTTTAAAATGTTCTGTTTAACAATGTTTGGAATTAAACAGTAAAACAAAATGGGAAATAAAAATTATTTTATCAAATGCTTTGTCATGTCCCACTTTGATATGTTAAAAGATAGACCAAACATGCAATTTAGACTTCTCCAAATCACCCAAAAATATTTTGCATGAAAGATTTTTTTTTCCATGCTGATTGAAACAAGGCCCATTCCATTTAAACTTTAATCGAAAGTTTAATCATACAGTTTCCACTTACCGGAGCATCGATCAAAAGTTTATCCTTCTACAAATAGTTAGCATTTATTAGTAGTCCACAACTTATAATTTATCTATTCAGTTAAGAAATACATATAGAAGATCCAAATGCGTAATAATCTAATTGTTACTAAGGATACAAATATAAATCATTTATTTTATGTTGTATGGTTTTCTGAGAATGTAAATTTAGAAATTGTTAAGTTTTTCATCAGTGCAATTATTGCTGTAAAGAATCTAACCACCATAATCTGTGTGTTGCACACTGTACATTCACAAAATTGAAACAGCAGTGTCGCCCCTTTCTCTATATGACATCTATACTGTAAGCAACATAGTACAACTTCCAAGAGACAATATTCAACTCTACCTTACTATACAGACAGAGCATTCAAGTGAAAATAGGCAAACCTGATTCAGTAGTTACATAAGGCTAACAGCTTCAAGATATTATACATGTATATTGAATGTTCTGACATGTTCTGACATAACATGTCTGTGTAAATTTAAGGCAGTTAAAGTAGCAATTATTAGCATTGATCTTGTCATTTGTGCTTATATGCATATATATAAAGGCAACACTTGTAGTAAATGATAAGAACACAATTTTACCACAGCTGTTGTTAATAGGTAGACACAAAAAACTAGCAAGTCTATTATTATCTACTGACTTAAATCAGATATAAACTTAAAAAAAAACTCCCAGTACCTACACTTAATACACTAAAGCAGCTGTTCGTCTTGCGACACTAGTAATTGAAGTTGTAATGATTTTTAATGTGTTAGTACTGAAAACCCATGACCTACAAAATACAACAACCCATATTAATATAAGGTGAATAAATAAAGGCTATATAGTACTTTTTGCTTTGACAGTATCTAAGTAATTTTTAGTACATTAATACATTTTACTTTAAAATTTTGACGGCTAGTATAGTGGGCAAAGCCATATCCATTTTTTATCTGTTAAACCTTAAAATGCTTAAAAAATAAGGATAAACATTTGTAGATTTTTTTCCATATTCTTGAAATATTAGGAATAATTCAGCTTACAAAGAAATGTAATTGAAAGATAATAACATACTGGTTATATATAGTTATTTGTAACATTATAAGCCTAGTTTTTAAAAAAAAAATAATTTAAAAAATGCACCAGATTTGTAGGAAAATGGCCAACTAAACAAGATTAAATGTTGTTAGCCTTACTTTTTTAAACCTGCAGCTTTGTGATTTCTGTATTGGTATTAATCAATTTTTTTTCGAGATTTAATTTTGTATCTTTTAAAACCATATAAATATTGTTATCAACAGTATTATTTTAATTCTACATCAGCCATAATGAATATATTTTTAAGCAAACAACAAATGTTGTTGTTTTCTCTAGCTCTATCTATAACCCACGGGTTAGCAATTGATTTGTCTGTTAAAGTTTTGCTGTAATTTGGGATAAAACAGTGTAAAGCTGGAAGGCAGAGTAAGCATGATTTATCAATGAGTGCCATGGAAATATATACAGGTTATACAAGAGGCAATGTCAACATCAATCATGCCATACCAAGTCAAACAGTCTCCAATATTATTATCTATTACAAGAAAGCTTGGATGGTAACATAATTATCCTCTACTGTATATGGAAGAGACTTATATTGCATACAACTGCACATATGCAAATTTTTTCATCTGCATATATGTAAACGAGATGACTTATTTTAAATACAAGAAAATAAAATAAAAAAGCCAAGTCATATCTGTCAATTCCAATTGTTATATCTGAAATCAATGTTATATTTTTTTTTTTTTTTTTTTTTGACAGCTTAAATGCCAGAGACTATTGATGTTGGGTTGGCTTGGTAACTGACGTAGATTGAACATTTTATACCTGGATGGATGCGTCGTGGTTCGGGATGCCTGTAGATACAGAAATGAGTACTGTAAGTAAGAAGAAACAATCATTTGTCAGCGATGAGCCTTCCACAGGGGGAGTGTGAGGGCATTCAAGATAGTGAGGTTTGTATAGAAACACAAGGGGTAAAAGCAGTATCGGCCAAATTTTATGTTCAGTCAAAACAGCTACTAGAAACTATGTTGTCATTTTTTCATAGTCAGGCTTTCCATATATTTTTAGTAAGCAATAAATATAGAATGGCATTTGTGCAGGCCTGGTTGCATTTTGATGCAAATATTCAAGCATATTGAAGCATACACATCTAGTGTATTGCATATTGATAAAACATGCTACACTTTACAAAAGGAACATATAGCATAACTAGTTAAAAAAATTATCTAAAAATTTAAAGCAATCAATGTTAAAGACTTAATGGTCAAGTACATACATGTAGTCACTAACTACAGTTGCAATTTCTTTTATGATTCTTTTTGTATATGCTTAGTCTTAGTGTAGATAGACTAACAAGAACTGGTAGAAACCAATCTAGTAACCCACGTGGCCATGAAAGTTTGTCTGACACAATAATGCTAAATTAAAATAGGATTATAAAATATTAACAGGGTTGGCAAAAAAGCATAGTCTGTGGAAGATTATATGGGATCATATAATGGTTCAATCTGCTTTTTATCAGTAATAGCCCTTAAAATTTGTTATTGTACCAAAACTGCACTATTGCTATATGACTGAAGTAATTAACTCTTACCCTACTATATTTATAAGCAATCTTTTCTAATTTCTGAATTATTGGCTTAATACAGGGTCAAAAACCTTATTGCTAGAGGCTCAGCAGCCAGTAGTACATATCCTGAACATACACCATGGAGCCGGCTGATCTGGATCTACATTCTTTTCCTTAGCCATATGGATATGTGCTAAGCAAGCTAAAGGTTACAACGTATTATTTGTTTTACCAAATAACACATTACTGCTATAGCTGAATAGGTCTGGAGTTATATCCAAAACATAAAAGAACCATAGCCTTTTGATTTATCCAATAGCAATGAGCAGTGATGATTTGAAAATATAGACATTGATAGAAACATGTGCTGTTATTATATTGGGAAGTAATTGCTTTTTAACTACCTTCTTTAATTAATAATAATAACTAAAGAAAGTAGATAAAAAAGGATTTATAAATATAATCACTTTGTTAGAAAAGTGAGGCAAATCTTAAGGCATGCAGCACATGATACTATGAGCCTTTCAAGCATTATATCATTATTACAAGGTGACATGTTTAAAAGATATTATATACAAAACAACATAACATTTAATATGTTAACCATGTAATCTTCAATTTAACATGATTGAATTAAAATTCTTTTTTGTTAAAGTAACATCTCATATATGCAATCTAGTAATGAAGACACAGTTAAAGTACATGCATGGTCTTTCACTTAAAGCAGTGTCAAAAAAGTAAATTGCATGAAAACAAACATATCATAATTAAGTAAAATATATTGCTTTAAAATTCAATGACATCATATAAAAAACATAATATCTCAATTCAATAAAATTATACCCTGGCCAAGACACATTTTACTTTAAAGTGCAACATTGATCTTTATTCTACAATATGGCACATGGTTTCATAATGATCCTTTGGTGACTTTTAGAGGGAGACCCCAAACAGATGCCTTTCCACATCAACCTTGATTAGAACTTAAACCCACACATAGAGATGCTGAGCATTCAGGTGTTACAAACTGCCCTCAAGACTTTTAGAATAATGTTCCGGAAATAAAAGAGGCATTGGACAGTACTGATCTTACATTTCTTTATATTTGATAGGAGATACTTTATTATAACAAAGTAGTTCATGTAAATAATATCGTATGCATTAACAATAATTATTTTTAGTATCATTATACATTTGTTCTTTATGTTGAATACATACAAAAGAAAGTACCCAATACAGACATTTTAAAACTATTAATGAAGGCAGCGGTAAACTAATTACTAATTAACTGACCAACCTCTTCACATTCTAGATAACTGGTTATGAATTCTGTAACCTGTTGATTGCTTTAATACAAATTAACACAATCAGCTAGATAGCATTTTTTTCACTTTTTTGTGAGTACCTATCTATCAAAAATCGCTAGACGAATTGATAACCCCATCCCCCTCCAACTCATTGGTTAATTATCAAGTAATTGGCAGCACAGCATATCAAGATATAATAAACTATCAGCACACAGCCCATCACTGCTTCACGAGTGTTGTAGCCCCTTCTTTCTTCCTTCCTACCCATCTGAATGTATCTTTGTCCACTTGTGGTTGCCTTTACTTTGTACTTTTTTCACACAAAAACAATAGAAGATAGAACATTTGCAGGTTATACATTCTGATATATATTTATGTGATTCCAGTTCATACTTATCATTTATTGTGTGAGAACAACCAGAAATGGTAAACCAACAACAAGTTGTATTTTTTTCCATGATGTTATTTATTGTTGCATAACTCTGGACTACCAGTGTCAAGATACATAAACATTGTGAAGGACCTATCTCAATCTAAGTACCTGATTATATATGTGATTTTGTTAAGGTAAACCAGTTTGCAAACACTGGAAAAGGTTAACCAGTTACTGAGTTCATAACTCTTGCCTTCCCTACTCGAAACATTCAAGTGGCTAAACCGAAGCAGTAACATGTAAATTTACAACAATTGTCAACAACAAAAGAACAGTACTACTTTAATCAATTAATTTATGACATTAATGTATAAAATATAAAATGTGTGATTTATAGGCTTTGTTAAGAAAAGTTACACATACAAATAATTAACTTAATCAAAGGTAAGGATGTACCTAAAATTGTAATTCCTAAAGAATTGTCTATTTGATTAGACAAGTTCTAGCTTTCAAAAGAAAGCTACTTAAACAAGAGTACAACATAGAGCATACTCAACATTTCTCTGTCCTCGATAGTGTTAGCTCAGACTTAACTCTAAAATGTAACTGAAATTGTCAGTCAAGAAAGGTACCGTGCCAAATGAACTTTAGGGTCACCAGTCTTATTGATCGATATGTTCTGTATTCAATAGTGAACAATTATTTCAAGTTTAAAGTTAACATCTTTCACTGTTTCTGAGAAAAGACCCTCATAGAACTGATAAATGAACTCGAGGGTTATGACAACAGCCATACTTCTTAAAAGTGGAGAGTCAAAATCGTTACGTATAAGTTTAAATGATGTAAAAAAAAAAGAAAAGAAAAAACACTTCAAATTATACCAAGAAATTAAAATCAATGTTTCAATCTACAATAAAATCATCAGAGCAATTGAGTTCTCAGTTTTACATGGACTGAGATAAATATTCAATATATTAATAGAACAGACTGATCTATTTAAATATATGAACAAAAACAAAACAAGTTCTATTAAAGTATATAAACAAAAACAAACATGAAAATTTAACACACTAATATGAATATGTATATATGATGTGTCAATTGTTAACATCTACTGTAAAGATGTGAAGATTTCTTTTTTTTAAAGTTACATTTCACATAAGCTTTATGTCAATTTAAAAAGACAAATTGTAATCATCATTCAGTTAAGAGGCATCAAACTTTTTTTTATAAATATCATTCATTTGTATATTTCTTTTTAATGAGATTTAACAATAATGAACAACTATAAACTGATTATAATATAAGTGTGCTTTTCAGGTAAGCAACAGAGGCTCCCACTATTCCCAGAGACAGATTCATGTAACACACATATATAACCCACATACCAGCTATCACAGTGTTGATGCATTCGTACAGGAGGGACATTGCTGAGGTGCTGAAAGGAAAGAAAATACATAAAAAATGGCTTTGTTTTGTACAAAGCACAGTACAACTCAAAATTAAAAGGAGTGTTACGCCAATTAATCATAAGTCAGATAATTATCAACAAATGCCTCACTGATGTGAAGATGATGAAGTTTTAGTTAAGTAATGTAAGATAAAAAAGAAACAATGGAGTTAAGTTTAATTATATGTAATGCTGCACAAGACTTCAAATAGTTCTTGATGCAGAACTCCCATACATATGTCATTTCTTGGTTTAAACTGAATTGACTGCTGTCTGACAGTTGTCAAGACTGTTGTCATGATTGTTGTTTGACAGTTGTCATGACTGTCATCTGACAGTTATAATTAAGTTTTTTTAATGCTTACTATATATTTTTCATCTTTAACAAAGTTAAAAAGGTCTCAAACAAAAGAAACATGGTCTTAAACAATGAGGGCATGGTCTCAAATAATAGAAATACAATCTCATCCAGTATTTAATATTTACAACAAAAAATTACTATACATGTTATTCAACAGACTATTTTAAACTGAGAGTCATAATCTTACTGAAGAGTTATAGTTGCAAATGTCAACCCAAGAATACAATAATTAATTAAAAAAAATATGATGCTTTTTTGTTTACAGCTTTAAATATTACAATAGTGATAATTTACCCTTTGATACATATATACATGCAATAATTATTTATAATGACAGTTATCATTAAATATAGATTTCTATCTATAGGGTTTTTATAAAAACTCATGAGAAACCCGTGAACAAAAAAACTAACTAGCTTGATTGTTTTCTCTTTCCAATTAAAACACTTTCTATAGAATACATGAAGCTTAGAAAAATACAGTAGCAGTTACCTATGGATAAGGTTGGTGAGCGGCTCAATAAGCTTCTTGCCCAATCTGGGTTCGAGAGGAGTGAGAGCACCAAACTGAAATAGACACATTGAGATAACATGAATTAATGAACAAAAATAGAATGACAGAATGAACTAAGCATAAAACATACATAAACATAAAACAATTTTGATTGCAACAAGTATAACATAGAAATTTATCGCAATACAATCAACAAATATGATATCTTTACTTATCAATGTCAGCAAATACAATAACCGACAAATGATATTAGGAAAAAATGTTCATGAAAGCATTTCTATTTCATCTTTCCTTTTTAGAGTAGGCTTCCACTAACATTAAATTCTAAATGATTTTTAGCAAGAACTCTTGCAATTACTAATTTCGAGTAAAAAAGAATGTAGTGATCTCAGTCTGTAGTCAGCGTTCACTTGTAACTTACTTTAAAATACCGTCTTTGCTGGATTTCTGCTAGTTATATTCATATTAAAACACATTTTATCTTTATGTATATTAGACAGAATGTCTGAATTTAATCAAGTCATATAGTAAGTATTTCAGTATTCTTTCAATGAAGTTGACACTTAACATTCAATCTTGAAACATATTTTGTGATTTTTTCCTATCATTATTATGCTCAGAATCTCATGCCACAACTTTTAAACCAAGAGATAGAATTTAATTGAAATTAAACTGCCTTGGCAGGACAAGCTCCCTCTCTCAAGCCATGAATGAATATCTAATCATGTGAATCTTAATTTTTGTTAATTCAAATAATCTGTTTCCAAACTTATCAATGTTTAACCACTGCTAGCCACATGTGTGAAAATTCCAATGATTACAAATAGCTCTTCACAAAGTTATCAGGCCTTGATAAACTGTTGATTTATATCACAATATAAATCTTATTTAAATAACTGATACTGTAATGCTGACATACATGCTGTGTACATTACCAGTTTGATAATTTTGATGAGGACCCAGTTGTTAGTGGAGGACGTCATCAACTTGAAGAAGAGAGGAGCTAGAGACAGATAGTTCCGAGGGTTCTTCCTGGCTAGTTCACAGATCACGTTCACAGCCGCAGACTGTACACCTGTGCATAGTAGAGATAAGAAATGTCTGTTTGTTTATTGGGTTTATCGTCCCACCAACAGTATTTCAGTTATCTGAAGACGGTGTCCACTTGAAGCAGATATAGTGCTGCCTTCACTGTGTATAGCATGCCGTGAACACCTGGCACGATACCACACCCAGTCACATTATCCTGACACCGGGCCAACCAGTCGAGGAACTACCCTTATATTTGCTTGAGCGTTAACAAGGGAGCTATACCACTACCATTTTAAACGACTTTGGTATGCCGTGGCCCAGGATCGAACCCGGGGCCTCTCGTACCTGGAGCCAACGCTCTACTGATTGTGCTACCAGGTCCAGTGATAAGAAATGATATTACATAAATGGTCAAAAATATGAACATTGTATTTTCTGATTACTTTTTTTTCTTTTGTTAAAAACCCCACTAACAAGTCAATCAAAGTCAATCTTAACTAAATGCATACTGGTGCCTTTACTGTGGTAGTTTATCATTAACATTTGACATGACATGACCCTAGGTCACATTGCATTTGGTTGATTTCATGTAGTCTTAAAAGTAGGCATTTCATAAATTCATTAATCACAAAATGACATGTTAAACTTAAAAATTAATGAATCATTCATGTCATTTTGTTGACATGTCCATATAAAAATGGTCTGCTGGTCAGGTTTAAGTGCATGCTTTTTCTGTGCAAGTTTACTACAGGCCCTCTCTCTGAATTTCCACTGACCAGCTAATCTACATTCAACAAACAAGCACACTCAAGCACTGGTACCATAACAACTGTGGGTCATTTAGATTGGGCACCAATGTAGCAAAGGGAGATAAATCGGACCCAGGACACTTCCCTAACAGGAGAATTTAGACAGAGCTAATCAGACAACTTACTCTTTTTATGCCTATCAACTAGCTACAGAAGTACAAAATACTCTTCTCTTAATTTAATGTTTAAGACTGAGATGAAATCCTGACTAACCCTCCAATTAGACTAAGAGATCCATATTACCATTGGCATAATCAAGGCAAAATCTTTTCTCACTTAGCTTGCTCTATTTGAAGGTTGAAAAACAAAAACAAAGCTCAAAAAAAAAGTTCAAAGCCTGCATGTACCAACCATTTATAACTAAGTTGAGTGTGGCAGCTGATGATTATTGAAATTCAAGAAGTAGAATAGAAGGTGTCCATAAGAAGAATTCAACCTATTTTGAAAAACTTAGATGATATATCAGCAAAGCAGTATCAAGGTTAGGTCAGGATGTAAGAGGTTAGCAACTCAAGAAGTAGATCAGGCATCTTAACTCTTAGCCTGCTAAGCACTACTTGATAAAGCTAGGAAGATTGGTGTAGATCCTGATCAGCAAGCTCCCACTAGAAATATCAATTTGGATATTTCACAATTTATTTTACCAGTTAATCCTGAAATCTTAATATAATTGAGAAAAAACAGCAACAACAAAATATTGGGTATCAATAAATGTAGTATGATAAGAATTAAAGGAATTTTACAGTGCCTATATTCACTGACCAGGGTCTGGGTCCTCAAGTTTCTCCTTCAGTCGTGGGAAGGCAGGTCGCAGAGCCTCAGGAAACTGCAGGAACACCTTGTACATGATCAATACTGCCTTCTTACGCAGGTATGGACGGGTGGACGTCATCTACAATACAATTTTAAAGACAATCAAATATTAATCATATAATCCAGTCATCACAAGTTATTTGACTTTTTTTTTTTTACTCTTTACAAATCACAGTGGTAAGATAGAGCACTTTTCCAATTATTGTGTGTACAAATTAACAAGGCATACATCATCAACAAAAATAAGTAAAACAAAATTCCCATGAAACAATGATTATACAGCATCTAGTTGACGGTGATATCAAGCATGATGCATGATTACACACCCAGTCAGACTATCCTGATATCAGGTCTACTACTCCAAGAAAAGACCCAGCACTAACAAACGATACCACCAGCTCATTTTGAAACATTTAACTGTGTATGTGTAGGCTGGTGATACTACCTACAATCTCCTTTTGCTTAAGGTTAATTTTTCACTTGACATACTATTACCAGCTATAAGTACTTACCAGTGTCATGATGTCATTAGCCAGGTCTCGTGCACATACTATTACCAGCTATATGTACTTACGAGTGTCATGATGTCATTAGCCAGGTCTCGTGCACATACTATTACCAGCTATATGTACTTACGAGTGCCATGATGTCATTAGCCAGGTCTCGTGCACATACTATTACCAGCTATATGTACTTACGAGTGTCATGATGTCATTAGCCAGGTCTTGTGCACATACTATTACCAGCTATATGTACTTACCAGTGTCATGATGTCATTAGCCAGGTCTCGTGCACATACTATTACCAGCTATATGTACTTACCAGTGTCATGATGTCATTAGCCAGGTCTTGTGCACATACTATTACCAGCTATATGTACTTACCAGTGTCATGATGTCATTAGCCAGGTCTCGTGCACATACTATTACCAGCTATAAGTACTTACCAGTGTCATGATGTCATTAGCCAGGTCTCGTGCACATACTATTACCAGCTATATGTACTTACGAGTGTCATGATGTCATTAGCCAGGTCTCGTGCAAGGTCACAGGTGATAAAGCAAGACAGACCATTTAAGGCCACCCCTGCATCATACTGGTTCTGACTGCTGAGATCCTGAAGAATAAGAGTGGAAGTTCTGCAATCACTGTGGTATACACTGCATGGGAAAAGTAGCTGTATTTTCCAATGATGACAGCTAGTGTAGACAAAGTGCCATACATAATGTTTTGGTTAGAACTGATTGACAATTGGAGAATAGGAGAGTAGGTCTCTATGACCCCATGCCGGTTACACTGCAGTCTAACTTTGTTAATTCCATTTTCAGTTGATGGCCATAAATACATCAATAAGTCCATTGTACGAGTAATGAAATGCACATTTTTGTCATTTTTACTTAAATTTTAAAAACAAGGATACCATTAAATGGTAATTAAATTATTACAAAAAATCAATATATATTCATTATTTATATATTTAAATATTAAGAAACTTTTACATCAGTACATGTAGGCATATTTCTTGTAATATATAAATATAATAACATTTAATCAGTAAAAACAATGAAAAATAATACATAAAAAACTATTAAAGGGGACCAGTAAAAATGAACAGACATGAAAGTCATGTGAAATGTTCACAGTTTGTATATCATTTTGTTTATCAGTGTGTACATTTGCCAATTAAGTCTTTACTCAATTTTGGTGGACATGGTGACAACACCTCTGATCATGGCGTTTATAAATGTAATTACTAGGCAACACTTATCCCTAGAGCAGGTACAATGTGTATCCTTCCAGTTACATTAATTGTTTTTTCACAACTTCCTGAGTGCATAATCCAATCAAGGCTAATTGACTGATGATTTGTAATTAAGTTACAATATTGATGTTGGATCTGGAAAGTAAGATTGGGTAATGAAATAATAACAATGCATGAACATTGACATAGCAAACAAATTATAGAAGTAGAAGTTGGGACCATGAGTCTGCATCAAGATGTTTAAGAAATATTACTTATCCAAGTTCGAGATAAGGAAGTTTCAGTGTTTATGTTATTCCTACAATCTCTGGAGGGGTAATAATTTGTAAATTTGAAGTACATTTATTGTTTTATTTTATAATCATATCTGCTTCTAATTTAAACTGGTTGGACATGCTAATGTAAACATTTGATGATTAAGTACTGCTACAAAATTTTAACTGGAATTCCCTTTTGTTTCATGTTAATCATAGAAATATGTCGGAATACTATATGTCATGTTGGACTGTGGACTTTGTTGGCTTTCTGTGTCAAGCAGCATCTCTGTGTTCACTGCTAACACAGTGAATATGAAACACTGCATGAAACAATAAATTAATGACATATCTGTTTCTGAAAAGGTATTTTAACTCACTGATTAAATAAAATGGATTTAAAATATATTACATCACCAATACATTGATGTTAAGGTGAAGTTGTTGCTAGGTGCAGAGAAGGGCAAGGTTATAAACAATTACCAATACCATAAACACAGTAACGAAGCTGTTGTGAGCAAACTGACCTACCACTGGCACTTAAATTTCATCAGAGTAAGTTCTAAATGATTTCAACAAACTTCCAAAAAATTACATTAATTAACAAAAAGAAGGAATATGCATGAACTAACAATGGCTAATGGGAACATTTTCCTACAGATTTGTCTGGAAAGACTAAAGCCAGGTATGGACAAACTTTCTAGAGGTGTTTAAGTGATGTTTAGCATTTAAGTGCAGCTTGGTATACCATTATTAAATTCTGCTTTGTTAATCAGACATCGTAACATTTGATGTTGTCATTTCAGCCAGCAGTGGGTGTAACAAAAGTAGAGTCTATGGGTTACAAAGAAAACTATCAATGATACCTTTCTGATCATGTTGGTGGTAAGCATGAGAACATCTGTCCCCTCATGGAAACTTTGTGATGCTGCAAGGTAGCCAATCCTCTGAAAACATCACAATGTTTTGATATGTAAGTTGTTTAGATAAGGTTTGTTCATAAACCATCTTATAAAGTATATATAAAATAAATTATCAAAAGGATATGATTATTACAAATACCTTTGATTGATGTAGCCCTCTTTATTTGAATTATGTTTAAAAATTCAGACATTTAAAATTGATAAAAATGTCTATATAAAAGCAACAGTATAGGATGGTGACATTAGCAAGAAGAAACGTACATCTTATTCAAGATAAATGTTACAATTCTGAGCTAAACAACAGTATGTCTGATCTTCAGAAAATGGTTTTCAGTTCGTCTATTAAAACATTTCACTCAGAATACTTACCTTAAATGTGAACTTTGGAGAGCTCATCACCTCAATTATGTTGAATGCTGCCCAGCTGATGTCATAACCAAGCATTTGTAACTGAGAATTGAGACAAAGCAGCATTGTAAAATAAGATAATAAGTTTGAACAACATATTGCAAAATTTTATGACTCACACTTCTGCTTTAAATGAAAGTAGTTTAAGTAAGATAATTTAGGAATACTATAAAGACAATAAAATATAAAACAGACCATAAACTTTCAATGCATCTTGGTAGTATGGAAACATAATGCCACTCAAGCCCATTGGGAAACATGAACCATCAGCCCATTGGGAAACATGAACCATCAGCCCATTGGGAAACATGAACCATCAGCCCATTGGGAAACATGAACCATCAGCCCATTGGGAAACATGAACCATCAGCCCATTGAGAAACATGAACCATCAGCCCATTGGGAAACATGAACCATCTATTAGAATTTAGAGTGGTTATAAACCTATCCATCACATATCACTGAGATTTCCTAATAAACTAGCAAAGTAAGAAAGCAAATCTGTTATAAATAATCAACAGACATGTTGTAATGCTTTTGGGAACAAAAAACTTCAATACATATTCATTTAAAAGTCTATCTATCCAGTCTTTTCTGCACGTTTCCAACAAACAGAAAAACAATGTGTTCTGTATTTGATAATGCACACTCAACTTTTTCTAATGCTCAACCAGAAGTGTATGCTATACATGTTGTCAATTAATTTTAATCCAAACTTCATACCCATCTTAAAATGTCTTTAGCAGAAATCAGCAGCTTAGGATTATACAAGCAATTTAAAAATAGCACTGAATATTGAAGAGCAAATTAATAATGAAAATTAATAATTTGAAGCACATTGAGTCCTAATAATATACTAAAAATAAATTTTAAAAAGTCAGTAGTTCTAAAAAGCTTTATATTTGATAAGATATTTACCTAAATATTACAAAGTTAATTTTCATCTTTTTCAAACTTAAGTCACTGCAAATGAGGACTCCATTTGTGGCTTAAAATGAACTTACGTAGGTGAGTTTGTTGACTGCAATGGCTTTAATGGCCATGTTTTCCTGTCGCAGTTCTGACTTGATCTCATCAAGACATTCTGCCACATACTTTGCCTGAAATAAAGGATTGTTTATAAATGTTTTTCTATCCTGAACATACAGTAAAATATGTGCTTAATTATTATCCCTAGGTTTAATATTATACTGAACAGAAAGCAGCGGAAGCCTCTTATCTGTCTCTCCTCATTTTATATAGCTTTAGATTAGACAGAAATAATAAAGATCAGTTCAAGAAAAGCTTTCTTGGCAACATTAATTTTTTCTTTGTCTTTTATTTATATTTTTGTATGGTATAGATTATTTTTTTATTATAAAATAATGATGAGATACATGATTGTGACAAGAAAAAAAGTTTCTAATTTCAAAAAGAAGAAGAAAGACTAAACTATACAATGTATTTCCTGCATACTTTGACTATGGCTGTTCAGCCAGTTGGGTTAGTTAATCTGTTATACCTGGCTATGAATCAAACTGATGTTTACTTTGATCTTACTTTAATATGAGTAAATTATTTGTAAATGTGAGAATGAATATCAAATCTGAAAATAATAATTATATTAAGAGCAACTTCGTTTATAATGGTTCATACAATGCAATAAGTAGTTGATCAAAAAATTGAAAAGTACTTTAATTTACAGATATTTTATGCGATTCCTATTTTTGTCCATTGTTATCAGGTAAGACAGTATATGCACAAATATAAGCATGAACATAAACATGTGGACAATAATCAATAAAACAGAATAAGTTTCAAATACTCTCAACTGGTACCTTGATAGTGCAACTTTCTATGCAAATGTTTGAAATACTTTATGTTTCATAACTAATCTGCATTGGGCATATAAAAATTAATGTATTTTGGGTGAACATTTAAAGCAAAGGTCATCCTTGATGTAAGTGATCAACTCTAAAAAATATCTGACTTATTATTTAAATGCTCCATACATATATGCCTGATGCTAACAAGTATAAAATAAACAATCTTATTCTCATTAGAATTCATAAAACCACATACATGACTATGAATAATTGCAGATATTCACGGACTCTCTGATCTGCTAAATCATGTTCAATCTCCTGTCCACGACCTCAGTTGAGAACAAAAGGTATTGTAACTATGGTTGTAGTAAATATCCCAAGATACATACATGTAGTATAACTATACACAATTTTTAAATTGGAGAGATCTTCAATCTTATCTATAATTAGTTTATCCAGATATCTGTCTGGGGTCTGTCTTTATAAAAATAATTCCTTTTTGTCTAATGGGTCGCTAGTGGCTTAGTGGTGTACTTGTAACTCCTCAGCCCTTCACTATGTGGGTTTGAGTCCCAATTTGGGCAAAAGCTTCGTGTGGGGAGGTTTTCCGGCTAATTTATTGCACCCATATGTTCTACCCAGACATGGGTATGGGCTCTTCCTCCACCAATAATTTGCTGGACATTGCCAATATGACCTTAGTTGTGTCAGTGTGATGTAGCAAAAAAGAAAAGAAAAGCTTCTTGTTGCTTATTGTGATGTATATGAAACAAGAACTTTGGCTGACAGCCTACTCCACTTTTCTCATTGCTGGATTATATAAAATATGCTGTTAGTAACCTTTTATACAGAATGTTCTTGGTTGGAGAAAAGTACATTAATGTGCTGAAATAAATTTTACAGTTGAATAACCTGCCATACTTAGATGGTTTCCACTTTCCATCCACAAGTATTTTGAGTATGATGAAAGTATGTTTTGATGGTTTTCAAGAAATGAACCTTCACAAAACCTCAGCCAGCACAGAGCATAAAAGGAGGCATAACTAGGCCAAAATTAATTTTAGGATGACCTTCCAAGCTTTAAATGAATATCTGTGATGGTTTTCAAGAAATGGATTTTAACAAAAAGATTAACCAACACCAACAAGGGTCATGACAATAGCTTCTCTTTTTTTAACATTAAAAAGTGAAGCTAAAATGAAAATACATTTTTTTTTTACACAGTAGAATCAAAAGCATTGTAACGATTTTCAAGCTATTTAGTTGTTGTTGATTTTTAAATTGCACTGACACAACTATTTTCACATCCAGCTGGTTACTTCTGGAAGAAGACACCTGACTTATGTTAGGGTAAAACAACCGGCACATCATTGGTTAGCTGGATATCCTCATCAACATAAAAGTTCTTGCCCAAACTGGGACTCGAACCACAGCAGTGAGGGGCACAGGAGTAAGCTATTTAGAAGCTTGTGTTTTTTATTTGTAATCAAATATGGATTTATATCATTGTATAAATTGTACTGAACTCTCTTGGGGTTTTTTAAATTTTGGCAGCAGAGAATTCAGCGGGCCATATTGCGTAATTTTTTAACGTCAGTCATAAGTACATGTAGTACAGTATCATTCTTCAATGGGAAATATTGGCAGTATTTGATCAAAGCAAGGATCACTTGAGCTATCCGATCAGCATCTGCATAATTTGCTGTCTAGCAAGACAAAAATGTCCGAAGTGACCACTGCATGTTGATGTAAACAAAAAATAATGAATTGGTATGGCTTGAGAACAATATGAAGCTCTGTATAAGGTAAGGACTGCCATAATTAGTTGCATGCGATGGCCCTTAATAACAATGAGAGAACCTCATAAGGGAAGCAATATAACATGATAGTTGATTAAGACAGCACATGCTATATACTCACCAAACAGTAGTTGGAGATACAAGGCAGATATTTTATTGTTGTTGTAAGAAAACAATCTTTCAAGTCCTCAAAAATATATTATACACAAGACACATAATGCAGAAGGAAGACAATGTTTGTCATTCACACTCAACTAATGTTTGATGTAGTAATCTTGTAAACAATTTTATGTTAAAACATGATTATAGAATAGCACATTGCTCAAAGAAAGTCACAATTTTAAGAAAATATCTATGTGTAAACAATGTATATAAGAATAACACCAGACCCATTGTTAGATACAGGGAGGTGGGGGCATGCCAATATTATATAAATGGCTACATAATTTGAGGTTTGGTACTTCACCAAAATAAGGTTTTCTGACAAAATAACAAAGAACAGTAACCATTTAACAAAAGTACTTCTTGATAAACACTAAATAGTGATGATATTTTAGTCTACATATAAACAGAATAATTCCCAACTTAAATGAAAACAAAAGCAATGAAATGGAGAAAGCACTGAAATAAACATTGATTCCAAAAAGCTTCAAATGTGATGAGTAGGTTTCTTTAGTCCAGGATTAGAGGACAGATTGCTACATTTATTCTTACCTCATAGTACTGCAATAAGCAATAAAACAACATTCATTTTTTTTAGAAAAACATGTCCACATAATTGTTCCTTTTGATAAGTTGATGAACACCATCAAGTTGTTTGTTTTTGAAATGACAATTATGATCATTATAGTGACATCCAGCTTTTTGGTGAAGGAAGGCCCAAGACTTATGTCTGAGTAGAACCCCAGACACACTGCAAGCCAGTTGGAAGACCAAGTTGTTTCACTGAACTAATATCAAACCATTATGTGAGAATGGTAGTTCAATGCCTTCCTGCCCATACCAATTTCTAGTTTATGTTTCTCTGCCAAAATCATCGATGTTTCACTACCGCAGTTTATGATAGGATGTGTCTTAGCTTTAATGTTTCACCATCAATCTTCAAGTTCTCTTGAGATCACGTCCACTTGAAGCATTTAAAGCATTTACTTGTAACAACAAACAACTAATTGCTAAACATGCAAAGGTGTGAAACATTATGGGTAGCAAAATTGCAGGTGGTACAACATTTATTTAAATTCGACAAAATATAGTTGAACCTTCATAAGAAACAAACAAAATCAAAGAATTATTAGCATAAAACAATATTGGTCAATATTATTGGGAAGCATGGATCCTGAAGGAAGATTTACGAACCAGGTCTGCAAATAATGACTGAAACACAGATCTTAAATTGTTATACATAGTAACCCCAGTTGAAAACATTACTGGTTTTTCGTCCAGGAGTTTATCAGACAGCTCACATTGTTGTTCACTTTATTTCCATTTATGTTGATGTGTCTGTAGTGTAATATACATGTACATATGCTTGTGGATACAAATTAGGTTACTGTCAATCATCAACTTTCTTAGTGTGACCGACAGCTGATCATGTGTACTCTGACCGAGTTTAAAAATGGGTCAAGTTGACCCACGTTCTTTACTGCTGCCTTAAAAATTTGTTTTCATAATGCCTTTATATTTCTGAAACTTACTGTCATTGCTAAATACACAGAAACATGATTTGAAATATAAAAAAAATGTTTTGAAAATTCAGAAGTCATTGATACATTACAAAACACAGCCCAAGAACCATGCTATTTGTTGGTACCGACATATGGTAATTACTCGCAGTTTTAGCTGTGAAAGAAAACACTTTGACTGAGAAGCCATCCTAGAACAGAATAAGTATGTGTAAGGTTCAACAGTAATGTTTTGATTAGCCAAGTTTGAATCAGGCTTAATCAGATAACCTTTGAAAGTATTCAGACATTCGATCATACATGCACATTTTTCAGACACCAGGCTGCTAATCAAACAAGTCGATGGACAACAGTAGGTGAAGCATAGAGGTCAAAAATCAGGTCAGCTTCTGTGGGATTTCAATCAACACATTATGAAAACAAGTTTATGATGAGAAACGATAAATTCATGGGCTAATCTTACGCAGTAGGGAGACTGCACTATGACCATGCTTTAAGCCATATAGCTGTATATCCCTCAGACTTCTTGTCCTTAAAATCTCTGCATATGCTGGGGATTTATGAATGTAATTTACTTCTGTACGCCCATTTACAAAGCTGTTTATCAACTAATTGAATATATTGCACACAAATTATAAATCTATTGAATGTAACATTTTTTCAATATTAAAAAAAGCTACACATTTTCTTCTATGTCAAGTTGTTAGTAAAATGTACTTCAGTCCTAACAAGAATGTGTCCGATGGACCCCATCATTAAAATATGTCGTCTGATGAACCCCATCTGACTGTCCAATATTACCTCTTACCTGTTCCCAAGCTCTGATGGCAATCTAAAATGTCTGTTTTTATTGAAAATATTGAAAAGTGTGCATATCTTTTCCATATCAATTCTAGGTTTCAATCCTCTGGTCCAAATGCAGCCAGCATACAGTTGTTATATTAGAATTTAACAAACCGGTGTAGTGAATTCCTGGAAGTGTCCAATAATACCTCAGGTTACTCTAGTCTATGAACTTAAAGATGCTTAATTCATATAGAAAACAAAACCACAATCCTTGACATCTCAAGTGTCATAATTTAATCATCGATGTGATGCAAATGTTCAAATCGTGTTTCCGATAATAATAGCAAACCTTCTGCAGTAATGGTTGCTAAGATGCTTATTTATGTTAGGTCATTTTTATTCTTGGTTGAGTTGTGCAAAAATGTTTTAGGGTTGATTATGACTTGTTTGGGGGTCATTTTCTCCAAACACTGATGATTATACATATAAACTTAAGACACTTCAATTAGCCAATGAACAAATCTTGCCATTTTCTAGTGGCACAACCATGACTTGCTGACAGCACCAGCTGGGAGGCTCTCTGGGCAGTCAAACTTTCTGAACATCTCCCTTATGTACAATATGTTCAATGAACCCCTGCCCCCATTTTTGCAAACTGGCCATGGATGCAGCTTACCTCTCCAGTCACCTATTGTCAAACAACAGCATAGTGGATGTTAGCGATGTTAGGTTTGTGTGTTGTCTACACATCTTTCCAATTTTTGTGTGTATAGGTCATAAGTTTCATTTCCATGGGGCAACGACTATGTATATATATATATATATATATATATATATATATATATATATATATATATATATATATATACATACACATAAAATATTTTTATGTTCCTTTTATGCAAAACCTCATAATATCTATCAGCTTCAGGAACTTATTTCATTAGCTATCCAGGCTATTATCATATTTTATTGAATCATATTAGAATAGTAATAACAATGTTCAATGATTAGCGTTTACCCAATATGTGTTTGACTTATAGACAAGCTGTAATGTTACAGAAAGCAATGACAGCTGTCAAAATCATTCAATCTTCAATGACCAGGACATCTTTTCTGCCTCATACAGCTGTCAAGCCGGCCAATGAAGCTGGGAAACAGTACCCGCCCTCTTGTCATCTCGTGACTATATTTTGGTGATAAATATATATATATATAAACGTCCTAAGTGTAACCATAAGTATGCTAATTAATACAAATAAGTTGAATCATGATATTTATAATACGTCTATGATGCAATACTTATGCTATATGTTAAAATATGAAGAGTCAGTACGACAGTTTGTCAATTCTAGATGAGGATGTCAACGTTATTGATCGATGAACTCACTTCATTTTCCTTGTGATTTCGTATTCCACGCACAAGATCCTGAAGATTTTTGTCAAGAACCCTTTCGAGGGTTCCTTTGACTTTCCGCAGTGCCATTGTCACAACTTGGCACAAAAATAAAAGTCAGGAAAGTATGAAAATCTGTCTATACGTCACTACACAGGTGGAAGGGGCTCCATTAAAAACATGGCTTCCTATGCGGTCATGTGACCATTGACGTGTAGCCTAGTCGCGTGTGCTATTTTAAGACATGGTCATGGCGGATAACGAAAAGCTAAAAAGAAATGGTTGCCCGTTATTTGTGGTTGGTTTATGTTATTTTCCAGAAGAATACGAAACACCACTCTTATTGTATATTCAGAGTCAGTAAGTTTGTCGAGCGACTGTGTTCAAGTTCATTCCACTGACACAAATATTGATTTACAAGGTCTGCAAATATTGTTTTTAAAACACGTCGAAAGCGAAAGTAGACTTTATGTGGATTGAAAGGATGCCATTTATTTAAGACCGCAAAATATCAACAAATAACATGAGATCTAAGTGACCTTTTTCAGTCGACTATTCATGTATTATTTATTTAATGTAGTAAAGTGTGTTAAAATAAGAAGTCTATGTTAAATTCCAAAGGTATGGACCAAAATTCGTTCTTTTTTTAAAAAAAAAAAATATAATAATCAAATAAGTCATTGTTACCGAAAAACGTCTTGTTGTTCATTTGTGACCTAAATGATTGTGAACAGAGAAGCATAAATCCGAAATCGTTATCGTAAACTGGTATTTCCTTATCTATCTGTGCCCCGCTGCAGAGATAGCTATTTTTAAATACAAAGAAAACCACGTGACCCTTTGCTTTCGAGATCTAGTCTTACATCGTCATCCGAGTAATCCGCTCTGACGTCGATATCTATTTTTATTACAAACCACTATGTCGCTTTTTACAGATTTGGAAAAAAAACACAAAAAAAACATTTAGATAGTGTTTTGTTGTAATTGTTGTTGTTGTGTATTTGTTTTGTTTGTGTTTTTGCGATAAGTGCTGTCAGACGGTAAAGTTCGTGTTCAAAATACTCCTTATTGAGGCTAAAGTATAAGTTTATGCAGAAATTATACCCTTATTTCCCTAAAGATGTAGTTAAGAAATGTTACATATATTTGGTATAGGCAAACCACCGGTACCACCTTCAAGCCACGAATGCTTTCAAAAAGAAAAAAAAAATAATTCCACAAATCCGTCTATAGATAAGTTTATACATGCTAATGCTGGAGGTCGTGCGATATTTATGCTTAAATTATCTTTGCAGAGAAACATACACATTAACAATATGAAAACGAGTACGTAAAAAAAAAATTGTAGAAATTTGCAACAATTCTTAGAGCACAACTATGCAAGCAAATGGAGTATTTACAATCTTTACCGTTCTAAAAAGACATGAATAAATAAAATTTAAAAGTACCTAACTCTGTATTCTGTCTAGCATTTTCTGTGAGTTAACTTCGCAGGACTTGCGCAGCAAACTTGAAAGATATCTGTCCAGGTAGTTTGGTGGGGGCGGAGAATATTAGAATATCCTTATTTTTTTTTTTTTGTTCTTTATTGACTCTTATATGTTGCAATAGGTTTTAATAGTATTGATCTTTGTCGACAAACTCAGGCAAATGGGAGTTTTGCTTTGACTAAGAGTTCTTTATATGAAAGTTTGTAATCATTATAAACAAACCATAAAGTTCTTTTTTGTATCTTTTCTTTTACTTTGTTTCTGAACAAAAAATGCCAAACTGAAGAACAGAAATTGAAACTTGACAGTATGACTGACGGAAAGAATCCAGTGTTATTTAAAAGCACGAATGACTGACTCTGCATGACCTGGGCAAATATAGTGCGTAATGTGTGAAATTTGTGAAATCGCATTTTCTTGTTAAAGACCGTCTTTCTGAGTTTTGTACATATATATAACAATGAGTTTTGTTTTCTATAGCCTTGTTTTAGAGGGGCTTGTGTTTTCTGTAACTTATGATACATCTTTTTCGAAATGCAGATATATTTGGTATATCTGCAATTCAGTTTTCTTCATAGAAACCAGAGTAAAGTTGAATATTTTGCAGATCTGACATATAATGTTCCTTCTGAAATTGCCAAAAACTTGTATGCGTAAAATTCTGCATTTGATAAAAAGAAGTTGTTATATTTATGACAGTACTGATCATATTATGGCAGTTAGTTACACCTGTTGAAAAGAGTTAAAACTGAGTCTCATTGAATTAGCTAGGAATACGTCAAAAAGAGAGGGTAAACATTTTTTGTTCTTTTAATATGTTGTCGAGATAAAACAGTTCGCAGAGGTTTAAATGAGGTTTTCTTTTTGTTTCTGATGACATGTCAAAATTTCCAACAACTAAGCACTTGCTCCAGATTCTCGAGAAAAAAGGGAAATTAGAACTTAGCGACGATAAGCATGAAGGAAACACCAGTAAAGATAATTTCGAGTTTAGAATATTCTAAGTTGGTTCTTCTTCAAGATTCTTCCACCATTTTGAGTGTTCCGGTTATGTCTGTGAAGCGTGTAATCTGACACTTAAAGGTGTTATTAGACAGTTTGGACCAAATATATTGTTGTAAAATAACTTAATAAGTCATTGATACACGAGAAAGTCATTTTTCAAACATATAGCTATTTTTTAAACTAAGTAACCACCTGACAACTTACTTTTAAGATCACGTTATATCGTCATCCGGGTCGTCCGCTCCAACGACGATGTCAATTATAAGCCAAGATCGCTATCATGTTTATTTATAGATTGGGACAGAATGAACATTTAGTGATTTTTTTCGCAATTTGTACTGTTTAGCAATATAGGTGGCATTCACAATCTTCTCAGTTGACACTAAAGTATAAGTTTATGCAGAACCTATGCTTAAATTCCCTCAAACAGTGGAAAGAAATATTGTTACAATATTGATATAGGCAAACTTTCGGTTGTCGCCTTTAATAAAATGTGACTGGTTGTTATGTTTAATGGTTGTCTATTATTTTGGTTGTACTTGGGCTCATTTAATATGCCATTTTATATCACAAGATGCGAAAGTGAGTAGTCGATGGATCCTGGCATTTGTTCGGCTACATCCACTGCAGTTCTTTTTCATAGGACCAATATTTCATGAATAATAATAGGAAGCCTTAATTGGTAAGATTTTTCTTCTATTAAGTGTAACATTTTTTTTAATAATTTGACTAGTGTTAAAAATACGAAAACTTAAGAGTGATTTTATGAAGACATGTATAAAAGATAAACACTTTTAAAGACGTGTACTGATTTGTTCTTCAGGTTTTGTAATAATGTTTTATTATTACATACACAAATACAAGCAATATTTTAGCTTTATAATGCTATGAGAAGAGATGTTCTGCATATATATCTATTTCTTATGCACCTTTTTATCGTATTTACAAACTTATTGTCACGAATTCGAAAAAAGTTAAAGTGACTTCGCTAAACAAATACAATTCGATTTCATTAAAAATCGGTTATATTGTGATGAGAGCTTGCAATTTTGCACAAACATTTACATTTACATTTCTTTAAATACAAGAAATAGTCCTGTTCATGTCCAAAGGCGACCGTCAAGATGCGTAAAATATTATAATAATCTGTATACTCATCCATGACCTCACTTATATTAAAATATTATTGTAGAATCATTTGACATATATACTTAACTGTTCACTTCCTTTTGTCGAAGAATGTAAAAAGAAAAGAAGAATATTGACATACTAGAATGTATTTATACTCAAACACTAAAAGATCTGCTTCAGCGGGATTTTACATCACCATAAAAGCAACAGATGTACCTTAAACCTACTTTTGTTGACACAGAAACTCATCACAAGCTTTTGTGTATTTTGTAAAAACTTGTCTAAATTAATGAAAATTGTTTAGTTTGCTTATTAGTTGTTTTAAAAGATAAGGCGACACATTTCCCCTCAAAAGTCTCATTGATCTCATTATCTTTAAAAAATGATAAGCAACTCCCAATATTATTGTATATAAGTGCAGAAAGACCTGAAGTGCTGCAATTCAATTGTCATGATAAGGTTTGCGGTGTTCTGAATTTTATTATAATAAGTACAACGATTCTGAATTAACCCCATTTGCTTGTTTGGAAACTTTGGAGGAAAAATGTGACATGTTATCTATCGCGTAATGCATGCCCCGAATAACCTTAGCTAGTAATATATGGCTGAAAAATATCATCAAAAAGGCCGCCGACTTGTAACTCCTCAGCTCCTTATCGCATGGGTTCAAGTCCAGGTTGGAGCGAAAACTTTCATGCGGGGATGTCTTCCAGCTTAACTCGATTGTTGGTGGGTTTTACCAATAATTATGCCTGAGATTTTCCTCTATCAACAATTAGTTGGACGTAGGCAATATAACCATAATTTTGTCGTCCTATGTAGCTTAAAGACTCTTGATGGTGTTATGTGTTTCCTAGGTAGTTTTCCCCGTTCTTCTAATCGGTCAATATACTAACGTGATTTTCTTACTAACATCTGTTGGTAAGAGACGATGATTTTTTATATTTGATTTCTATGTGTTGTGATAAATTGATCAATAGTATCTGTTTCATAGCTATTTTAATATAAGGAAATATTTGCTCAAATGATATATCAAAGGTAACGTGGGTATCCTACTTCCGTGATTGGGATTTCTCTTTATCCAGATCAGGGGCTTAGCCAGGCATGGTAAGATGTGTGCGCATGGCAGCTAGGTGGGTTAGGGGACATGCTACCCAAGAACATTTTGTATTTTCAGAGTATTTTCAGACAGTACGTGGTGGCTTTTGGGTAGGTGTCAAGATATAACTAGAGTTTAAGAAAACTGTTATGTAAGAGACATTTAAACAGTATAACAAGAATTGTACTTAATCGTGAGAAACTTCTTTAATAAAACAGTATAAACTTGTCAAATACCAAATAAACGGAGCTACAGAAAAGTTACTACATTGATAAGCAATTTACAATTTTGTTCATGTTGAAAATAAGGGTAATAGTTGATAAATGTTCACATTACTCCTACTAGGATAAGATTTTTTAGTAAAGATTGTTTATTCTTTAATTCTTTGAGGGCAGTATGTAGCAATTGCGTATTGTGTTTACAGTCTGCTACGCGCCTGCAAATCAAGAGCAGATATACAAAGTACCGACAACGAAAGAAGCTAAAGCTTAGTGATAATTATCGTACATAAGAACGAGAAAGAGTCCAAAAGTACTACATGTCAGCCGCCGAGTTAAGTTCGAAAAAAAACGGAAGGAGAGAAATGAGAAGGCAAAGGTGAAAAATAGACTGCTAATAGCAAGAAAGAATTAACATAAATTCTTGAAAGGTAATCCGAGTTCGCGAATCTGGCGGCGAAGGACAAAGTGATACTGGATATGATAGTATAAAAGACCTCAGAGTGCCACGAATGAAAAATTGGGTAGTCAGGTTAAAAGCGTAACAGCTGCTGCAAGAGCAAACAGCAAATAGATTTAACGCGCGTGCTATTGCAAGGGCTGGTAAAGCGACCAACTCAATAGAGAAACAAAAGGAAGATATTGAAAGATTGCTGAAAACGAAAGCAAAGCAGTTAGAAAGATTGAGAAAAACAAAAATTGTGTGTACAAACGTACCGATTGAGACACACGAGACAGAAACAACGACAACACCTAAAAGTAAAACGAAAAAAGTTCAAAAACTACACCTGACGTCAAGACTTACGTTTCTAACTTGTTAAGCAACTTCTTCTTAGTAACGTTTTGTTAGCTAAATAAAGAAAGCCTAATTCATAAGCTTGTGATAGAAATGTGTAGTGATAAGAAATATAGTGACTGGAAAGATTGCCAGAAAGTATACTGATGTATGAAAGCCAAGAAGAACGTTGATCAAATGCCAGTTAAAGAATATTGTTTAACAAAAGGAGGTGAGAAAGCATGCAGGAACATGTACGCCAAACAGAGGCGCTTCTCGACAAAGAAGATAACCTTAGGATTCAACCGGGAACATCCGATGTGAAAAAGGCAAGCAAATCAAGGATTTTACACATTGCATGGCTTTTGTCAAAAGTTCTGCGCAGAAAATCCGGGATTGAACATAACAGCATTAACTTTTTGCCATATGCATGTACATGTGACCTCGACACATTTTGCTAGCAATGTTCATATCCTTTAATGCCTGTGAATGTCTCAGGCATCGAAACATGACATTTAAGGTAGAGGGTATGTGAAAGATCGGAATGAAAGTTAGCGAAAACCCAGAAAACATATGTACACACAGAATCTTGAACAGCTCTTTGACCAGACAGACTGCACAACAGTGAAGTTTACTATGTGAAAAAGTAGAAACCAAAAACAAAATGAAGAGAACTATGGTTGTTGAAACGTAAACAGGGCAGACTTTGTTAGCCATGTTAAAAGGTGTAAGTGAGTTTTATGAGAATGTAGCAAGAATAAGCATGCACTATAACAAACTGTAGATCAAAAATGAAACATTACGAGAGAACCATGCTATTGTGCAGCTGGATTTCTCAGACAACTTCACATACCGTGCGTTAGACGAGGTACAGACAGCCTTCTGGAGCTTACCATTTCTGTAACATTATGCCCTACAACAGTTGTATATTGTGAAGAAAGGTATTCCTTAAAGCACAGCAGTCATGTAGTGGTGTCAAAGACATCCATGCGTTCTGCAAGTATTGTTGATACATTCATTGATGCCATTGTTCCAGACAATGTGTTAGAACATGTAACTCCTGGACTGATAGCCCCTCAAGCCAGTACCGACACACTTGCCCACCACAAGACATCGTATTCTTGCAAAGAAACTTAATGCTGTAGCAGTTGATCCAAATGAAAGTTTAATTAGAACAAGAGATACGTTTTCCTTTTGTGATTGGTGTTGGCAATGGAAATTTCCTTGAGAGGTCGCTAAAAGGAAAATATGTCTTTATTTTCG
The DNA here is from genome assembly GCA_007844125.1 of Sinonovacula constricta. Classification (NCBI taxonomy): domain Eukaryota; kingdom Metazoa; phylum Mollusca; class Bivalvia; order Cardiida; family Solecurtidae; genus Sinonovacula; species Sinonovacula constricta. The sequence goes on from CM017562.1 coordinate 42,610,272, forward strand.
GAAAGAAAGGCGAGAAAATAGATAGAGTTTAACTCCAAATATTAACAGAAACATAAGAGATGAAGTTCCCACAGTGCCAAACCCAGAACGTGAAGAATTGGTACATTACATATTACATTCATGAAAAAGGCCAAATAATACCACAAATGGTCCAAGCGAGAAGATATATGGGTTGATCAAGAATATATCTTAACCAAAATACAAGAACACAAACTGGGGAATAAAAAAGATTTAAAATTTAAAATACGGGATTACGGTATGAAGATCAAGTTATTTTCAGTTAGTAAGACTGATAAAAGATGACAATGAAGAGCTTTAACCAGTTAAAAAAGTTACCTACGTTACTATATTAGTTATATGAGATGTTGGATACAGTTTAATAAAACTATGACTAAAGCTGTTCTATGCTGTGCAATACTCCACTATAGCACTATTCCAGTGCAATAATTAGGAAATAGATTTTAAGTTTGCGTGATCTCGTTAGAAACCGTTATGTATGCGGCGTTAGATCACGCAAACTTAAACTCTGTTTTCATTCTAACACATTCTGCAAGAAATTTTGACTTATAAGGGACACAAATGCGAACTACAATTTATGCAATGTTGTTAGGTTGTTTCCCTTGTTTGGTTGTTCCCTTTCACCTTCGTATTTTCCAGGTTATTTCTTTTAAAAAGAATATCAATAACCCACGAAATTGCATATTTTATTTATTTATTTTTTATCATAATAACTTATGTTATTAGTCAAGCCAGGGCGTTACTTTCCATCATATAATGTCAGATTGGCCAACAATACGAATAGGGGAAGGTAAAAGGAACAGCTATTCTGTTGCAGTAAAATAGTCCCGATTTATGCCGTGATAGATTGTTTATTTTATTATGGCAGAATGCTTCTTTGTTCATCGGGGTAGAATATTGAGTGTTTGAATGCTATCTTATTTGATATACAATAACCAAACGTATACATGAAGACTTAGTAGATATCCATGTATACAAACTGTTAATTGTGGCAGTATTTGATGGTTTGTAGAATGCATTACTGAGTAACGTTAATTAAAAAATTAAAAGTTAATTAAGTCATTCTGTATTTATGTTTCCGTGTGTTAAATTTTGTTTATTTACATTCTTGACCGATTAACATTGTTTGACAATGACACATACTGTTCGATAATGTTATATTAACGAACTATTCAAAAGTCGTATGTTTAGACAAAAGGACTTCAACTAGTTATTTTTACTTGGAATATCAAATCATGTCTCAATATTTTGCCCAAAGACATATCAAGTATTACTAAATGATATTCTGTTATTAAAATTTGGTTTTGTTTCTATTAATCTATTTACCAAAAGTAATAAATCAAGTCTTCCCTATTGATAGTGATAATGAGTAAGAAGTATCTTGCAGACTGAAATGGGATGTAGACAGAAACAATCTTTTGGTGGTTAACTGTTATGAAATTTACTTATCACGTTTGCTGCAATTGTTATAAAATTTCGAAACTAGATATGCGTGTCATTTAATCCTTTCTATCAGGAGTGGCACGTGTATTTTCCTTTGACGCATATTGGACTTTCGTACTTCAACTCCATCTACACATGAACAGGATGCTTCAACAATTTTCACTTCTTCTTAAGTCATTTTGTCTTTGAGTCCAATATTAAATTCCTTTTAAAATCGAGAATTTTGTGTCTTCTTATAGAAATAATACTTATTTTCCAAGCGAATACAATGTGGGTTTTTAAATAATGTTACCTCTTTCTTTTTAATGACGCCCTAACTTTAGGACAACATCATCACATGGGCAGTTTTTATTTCAAATAGATCGTTTAGTGCGAGCGAATTTAAATACACACGTTACCTACTGACCGTTCCAAGGTGGCAATTGTTGTTTTTTCTCTGTTTTAAATGTCTCGTCACAGTTTTGTTTTAACTTTCACATTTGACTGGTAAGTGCCTTTAATTTTAATATCGCTTGCAATATTCATTGTCATATTTATATTATGTAATTTTCAACACTGTGATATCTTTGTAAATCAGCTGGGTATAATCTACCCCTTTATTTTTTTCTCCTTATTCAGATCGGTAAACTTTTTTGTCTGAAGACATTTACAGAGCCAAAAGCGATTAGGTTACTTTTATGTTACTTTTAGGTTTTCTTAGGCTCTGTATTGTTTTGAATGCAGATGGCAGTGATGTCCTAGCTGACAATATCCAAGAACAACAACTAGGATTAAATGCAAGGTCACTATACTATTTGGGGTGTAAAAATTAACACCTTTAGCACATAAATATCTGTTAAAAATGCACAAAAAGAGATATTTAAAAGACATTTCCATGTTTTACTTTGGTTGTGGGGTAATAGGAATTTAAATACTTCCTTCATCCCAGTGTACAATTATTCCAACAATGATAACTTTACAACAATAGAACTGAAGGTGATAGATCAGGCAATGATTATGATTTAAGTATAGCGAAGTCTGAAAAACGGTTTATGCCACCTACCATATACCTTACAGAGTTTGCATAGTTTCGTTGGTCATTCTAGCAAATGTTTAAATCATACAGGTTATAAACATTAACTATCTAGGTCTGTCCAATTGTTCAATATTTAGCCACAAATCCTATCTTTAATACTTTAGTCGGTAACATGCTGTGATAAAATCCTTATTGGCGAGGAAGTTCATTCTATTTTTATTTGTAAATGTTTAGTTCTGACTGAAAGAAATATTTTCAGGAACAAGCTTACAAACGTTTAAACATAATAAAAAGAGATCTTAAAGACTGCACGCAAGGTTGACAAAGGTAGGGATGGATACAGGATGCAACCTCCACACCAACCAGGTAAAAGAGTAGAGTTGTGAAAACACATACATGTTAGCTTAGGAAAGTTTTGTCTGGAGAATGCAGATGTCGAAGTTGAGGTCCCTTACTGTGTGTGTGTATATATATATATCTCGTATTTACATGATTAAAGTTGAATGGATCTTGATTCAACCCCCATCCCGACACATAAACCAAAATATTCTGGATCTGCATTGGACACCGGCTCTTCAGATGAGTAAGTTTAGTAGAGACATTTTGATCTGCATAAATAATACAACTTTTGCAAGAAAGTTATTCGGTATTTTTTATATTCTCAGTAAAATTTATAAATATTCGTGAGTGCTTATTTACATACATGACACATGAGCATGATGACCATTCAATAACCTTTGAGTTCCATTTCTATCACCACTTTTGAAAAAGTTAAAAGTATTTTTCTAATGTTGCCCTCTTTTCAAAGAGGATGCCTGTGTCAGCTAGTCGCTTTTGAGGAGGGAGACGACTCCAAAATGGCGTGCGTGTGTGTGTCTGTGTTTATTTAGAAACTTGTCGAGCCCTATAGTCGCACTGGTCAGTTCAAACATGTGAAGTTTTCTTGAGTGAAATAAGAACAGCCAAACGTATAAACTGATTGAGAAAGTACATAACTCTCCCGAAATATATCAATTTAAATATTGTTTTTTTTTATGTGAATATTAATATTTTTATTTTTTCTTAAATAATTGTATTGATCAATAACTAATTATTTCTAGTATTTTCCTATATGACTATGATTTTTTAATTTTTTATTGAGATTGTTTGTCTTATGCAATTTTTAATAATGACTAACTGCATAACAATATTTCTAATACATTTAATGTATTAAAAAGTTGGACAAAGTTTTTCACATTATTCATTCAGTATATATGACCCTTTCCGAAATATCTGTCATTGCGGCCTCTTGAAAAGGTGATTAATTATAACCTACCTATTAATCCGTCATCATTCAACAGCTGACGTGTCCTTACGGGGTGATTCCGCATATGTAACTCACAAAGCGATTATAACGTAATTAAATTCAAATATTTAAACTATTTAAGTAACATTCAGTAGACACGATTACATCAATAATTGTAACATCAGTGTATTATTTTCTCTGTTCTGTAGGACGTAAAATCAACTGGAAACTTGTAAAATATGACTATCACGGGCATATTGAACAAACCATATACACTGTCTGTTAAAGCCTATAAATGAATGTAATTGCTTGATATTATATACACTCGTCTAAACCTTCCGAGTACAAGCATACACTTTTATTTCACCTTAGTTGTCGGATGATAGTTATTTTTGACAAACTAGTTTTCAAATCTAGCAATTTTGTCGCTTTTAATGACAGTATTTCAAACTCGGTAAGTCTTATGCATAAATATATATAATAAACCTATGTCCAGATTAGAGTGGATTAAAATATTCACGGGTTTGTTAGATGTCGAGAAGGTGATTTGTCATTGTTATGATTTGAAGTGGCATGCACATAACGTAATAAGTACATGCATTTACAAACAGACTCCTTTGTGACATTGCGATAACATCTGTTTGCTCAATGTTATATGCAGCTTTGAAAGGTGACATGATTGTGCCTATAGCGTTTACATATATTCCTGATATATGTTAATAAGAATAAGAAGGGATAAGGCATATAATTATTACATGTATTATTCAAACACAATATAGAAGCAACACACTGGTTTCAAAACATTAAATTTCTTCGCATATGTCGATAGAAAAAGACTCGTTCACAATACCCTCATGACAGAGGTCCGACCCGGAAACAAGATCCCTTTCGTTTACCCGGTTATCGGGAGCAGTTTGTTTAAGTTTCTGGGACAACGAGTCTTTTCTTCTTAAATGAAGAAGTTTCCTATTGACGGCCTCCTTATCTTCTTTAGACTGTTTGTTCAATATAGACAACCCAAGTGGATCTTGATGACATTCAGGGCATTTGCCTATAATACCCGGCAGTTGCTCCAGTCGCGATACGTTTTTATCAATTTTCGTAATTTTGACTCTATTGTTGTCAGACATTTTCCGTATTTGCTTACACTGAATGCAAGAAACAAGTTTATTAGTGCGTTCATCAGGATCCGAGTTGTCAAAACGTTTGTTAACGAATTCACTATTTTGTTCTTTGTTGGTAGGGTCTTCTACACAAAAGTTACTACGCCTTCGAATGCACGTCTCACAGGCAGTGCATCCGCAACTGTCTTTTTCGGATGTTTCTGACATAAATTCTTTGCTCGTTTCTGTATAGAACATATTTGAAAGGTAGGTGTGGGCTGTTATTGGTGTAGAGCAAGCAGAGTCACTACTTTCAGTGGCGAAGCTTTCAGATATTGAATCACAGCTACTCCTTGATGCCACCGTTTCTTCGTCTACCAGTGCTGCTTGGCTACTCGAACTGTCTTGTCTCTTGAACAACTTATTTTTGACAAGTTTATCAACGAAATGTTTGAATTCTTTTCGTTTGTTTGGCATGCGATGAGATTTTCGTAATTCGATTGAAGGCGCAGGTGAATCGCAGGGTGGAAGTGATGTCGCTGAGTCTTCTAAACCTAATGATGTGATAGCGTCTTTGCTTAAAGATGTTGACTCAGTTGAAGAGATAACAGGTGCGGTGTTTGCATATGATGGATAGGTTACTTTGCATCCTGCTGTGGAAGCACTTGACACAGTACATGAAACTGAAGATGTCGACGAAGACGTTGTATACGATGAAGTACGTGATGCAGAGCATGAACCGTCGGTTAATGATGAAGGTGAATTTACGGATTTCTTCGGTAGGGACAACTGCAGTTTTTGCCAGAACCGGTCGCACTTTTTGCTGCAGTTGCTATCATCACCTGGCCATTCTAGGTAGGTGACGCTGTTCAGTATGGATCTGAGATTCTTATCCACGTTTGTTTCTTTGGATATGTCGTCGAGCACGATGGGGATGATCTTGTGCTTCAGCTTCAACATCTCGTGTTGCGCTTTCTGGTACTCGAGGCGACACCACTCGGAAGTGACGTAGGATGGGGAGAGAATCATGATGGTACGACGGCTGCTCTCGATGGCTCGCACAATGTTGTTGGCAATGGCTAGAGAATAAATAATATGGTCTCTGAGCAAATATCACTTAAATAAAGTAGAATGTATAAAATTTCATTTAAGCAGATTTTATTTTATTAAACCATAAAAGGTATATACCGCATATTTGCACATCCATCGTGGAAATAACTGCGGTATGTTAATGAGCTATACGGATTTTAAAAGAACCCAAATTACTTGATAATTAGTAAATAGGGAAATGGAGTTCTTCTAAAAGTGTTTGTTTTGGGGTCTTGAAATACAGTGCAGCAACCATTTATGATCATTATAGCAACGTGGTTGATGAAGACGTAGTCTGGGTAGAACCACCGGCGCATCGCAGGTCAGTTGGAAGACCTTCTCCCATTTAGTTCTTCGCCCCGAACTGGACCGAACCCACACGATGAGAGACTAAGTCGTCAGAGGAGTTACAAATCGGCGACTTATCACTACCACAGGGAATACAGCGATACAATGCTTTAATAGTCCAATTTTACGATTCTGCATTAAAATTTTGTGGACGCGGCCATCTTGCTAGTCACGTGACAGCAAGCCTAATCGTCTTTGGAAGGAGTTGTTTCATTGGATGGCAAGTGGTTCCTGGATTTCTATACGTTTTCTCACCAATGAAACGACTCGTTACTTCGCTTATCACGTGACTAGTAAGATGGCCGCGTCCACAAAATTTTAAAGAATCGTGAAATTGGACTATTACAGCATTGTTTCGCAGTATTTTGACGGAACATTGTGTGTCAGTGAGAGATATTTAGTGACATTGTTGAACGGAACAAAAATTTCGCCGAGTTACACACTTACTGCGAAGAAGGACCGTTTTACTCTTGAGGGTCGAGTGTATGAACCTGTGTCGGACTAACGGAATTTCGTAAGTTTAAGTATTTTACAATCAAAAATCGTGATGATATGCTTCTTATATTGAAAAAAGTTTTATTTGTATATGAAGAAAAAATACTAAGCCATTGATAGACAAAATCTGATGCATTTTACCCATGAAATGACTAGGATAGCAACAGTTTTATAAGGGCACTATATGAAATGGTGATATTGAAGTTACATCCCTTGTTAATATTATAGATATATATGTTCAAAAACTCTTCTTATCCCTGTGATCACTACACCACGAGCACAACAAATAGAAGTGTAAGAAGTGTAAGAACAGGTGTTATGATTGCGCTAACGATGGATGCTAGATTACCTTCTCCAGGGATGAAGTCCCGGAAATGCATGCAGAGCTTGAAGTTGAACTCTTCTTCTAGTTTGGGATACAGTTTCTGGAGTACGAAGTTCTCGTCACGGGGACACGACTTGTACGACACAAACGCATCGTACTCTTTGCCGTCTGAAAGGAAACAAAATTGAACAAGTTAAGGTCGTATGTTTTGGTATACTGTATGATGGGGAAAGCAATATCGGAGCAAGCAATATAGCAATGTTAAAATCGTGTGTGCTCGAGTGTCTGAGAAAACTGTAAAAGCTTTTACTGCAACAACGGTCTGTTGCTAAATATGTAATGAATAGAATACAATAACCCGAGTTAAACAACAGTTCGTTAATAAGTGGTAGGCTATATGCTTTCAATTTATAAAATTAAAGTACGCTTTTATGTTTTTTGTTAACATAAGCATGTACCATCAAATTTAAAATCATCTTCTTTATGCAAGTAATATAATCTTATTTTAGTTTGTTTTTCAAGCTTGTGCAATAATTGACTAGCCGTACCGTCTTCCTCACAATGTTGGAAATAGTGCACTATCTTCAAAATGAAAACCAGGCGGCGCTTCCACATTAGGTAGGCTGCCATGGCGACGGCGATCACTAAGCACACGACAATGGCGACAGATATCCCAACCACGTACCAGTGAAACGTCACTTCAGCTGCTTGCCATACAGCCTCTGAAAACAACAATATTTAAACAAAATTAAAACTTCTTTTTTTGTATTACATTGAACACGTCGTATATCTCTCAATCATTCACTCGTCTATCAGTCCGCCCTCGTCCTGTCGACACAGACAACAAGACCATTTGTAGGTGTTAATACTGGCTCATAGTCAGAGAGCCAATGGCATCATGTTAAAGTCTCATAACTGCAGATGTTTTACCCCACGAATGATTAATAAAAAGTCAATTTTCTGGCCAAATTTTAAAGAAAATATTAATATACGGTGAGAGAGTCGGTTATATTGAAATAACCCTAATCAACTTAGCCTAAAAAATACATTCACTACCATTTTCGAAGGGTATCATAATGTTTGAAAATGTACTTAATGTTGTAAACAAAGAAGGTTAATAATTTTATGCGCATGCCTAATAAGGGCCAATTAGGTCAACATGAGTTATGAATGTGACTTTCTGTTGTAATTTATTAGCAACGTTTATAGACGAATAAAGTTTACATCTCATTTACCAACACCTACATCAAGTGGCACTCGGAACATCCAGGCTTTATTTATAACCAGGACTTGTCGAGTAGATACCAATACACCATGGACAATGAGTATTGTACCTCAATGTGTGGAGAGTTGATTAATCCGATCTAATAGCGTGTAGAGGTTTTTCTAGTTAACAGCTATCTGATTAAGAACTCCTTGCGTATTTTATGTTATTAAAATCTATTTACAAATGTGATTTTATTTAGCTGTTCGTTGCACATTACCAAATTATTGAACTGTTGTTTATCTTTGACAACCTCAATTTAGTAATACACCGTCCATTTGGTGTAACCCTCATCATGTTCTGTCCTGTTCTATTCCGCTACCGTCATGATACACGTATCCACATACAATATGAAATAAAATTGTTCGCTAACACTTACATGCCAGGTAACAAGAAATAGTTTATACAGCACAGCTAGAGTGCAGATCCGAGTCACCCTCTCCCTGTGGGAGTACAATATTTACATGCATGCCTAGTCACTTTTACTTTGTAGGCAATATGTAAACTTTATTTTATTATCAAGTAAAACCGGCCGACTGGTGTCAATCAAGGCATCATCAGTGTTCATTTTGTTGTAACATTAAAACTGAGCATGAAACTGCGTGAATTTAGGGCGGTTTCTCAAATGTAAATGCAAGAAGTATCAAACAAATGATCATGCAAATTAATTCTCACGATTGACAAATGTGTGTATACATACATGTAAATGTATGTATGTTTAAATTAGCTCTCGTCGTGCTACGTTTGATTATAACCCTTTACTGAATTCTTATTTGTATTCTAACAACAATTCTATATGCAACGTGACTGCAAGTTCGGCAACAATCAGTACCGATCCTGATCATACCACCCTTGACGGGTCAACACCAGCTTAGTTAGTTGCTGTAAAATGAAATTGTCTCTGTAAAGTTGTTATAAACTTCGATGAAAAGAAATAAAGCCTACATGAAGATAATTGTCGAGTAATAGGAGTTATTGTATTCTTATTAGCATTTGTAAATGCAGTTTAAAATATTAGTAAACAAAAATACTCCACTTGGTCGCAGCCCGATAAATTGAATTACGTCCATTGCCATTAATTTTGTGGGAAGTTTGTTTATTACACGGATTCTGCCTCAGCGTATTTATACAGCGAAATACTTTACACGTGCTACCACTTCCTACATTTTGAACTTATAAGCGATATTTGAAAATCAGTCTAAATTCGGAAATACTAGATCTGTAAATTGTATATCTGTAATTGCCTCCAAATTTGATGTGTACATTTGACAAAGCAGTATGTATGGTAAAACAAACACAATAGTACATGTATGAAATACAAAAGGGTACGGCATGTCGATATAAAGCAGAGTGACGATAAAACAGCTAAGAAAACAAATACAAGGACAAGACACATATGAACCAGAAAAGGCTACGTTGTGTGGACTTAAAACATCGTTCGACAAAAAATAAACACACAAAATCTAGAAGAAGACAAAGATGTTGAAATAAGTGATAATGATATAACCACAAAAACGCGTACAGATTATGATGATGACGTTATTTTTTTTAATCTCCAGCTGGTATAGATATTATTCTAGCTACAGGCAATAGTCCTTGAAGAATCAATATTAAGTTATATTTATACATAACAAAAATTACCAGCATGACAGTGTTTGCATGTTTTGTGGGCATAATTAAGAGCAATAGCACTTTGCCTGTCCGAGAAGTTTCATATATGTTGCATTTTGATAAACAACAACACCACCACCATAGCATTAGCAAAAACAATAGCATAGTCATGGTATTTTTTCCTAATATGTCTCTTTAGATTCATTTCAGCAATTAAGTATGAATTTGACACCATACAACCGCATCGGCCAATTTGTCCGAACTTTACCGATGACTAACGAATGAGCCCGAGTAACAGAATAAGGAAACACTGGGCGTCCGTTGAATGATGGATTGCGTGACGATTATGGATTTGAATACTTGACTTTAATTGAGCGTCAATCAATGGCCCGTCCTGTTAGGTTAATCTATTTTTAGTCAAGGTACCATTAATCATAGTCTCGGAAGGTTTCGATTCGTGAATGAGTTATATGAAAGACTCTGACATTAGATTCATTATATCTGATTTCGCAAAACCAGGCTGCTTTACTTTATTTTACAATGAAATATATAGCTAGGCTATATTACAGACTCATGACGGATTGTCCTCAATGTATTTCGATATGTTAAGAATAAAAACAATAGATGTGTTACTCATAAGCAGTGTGCTTTCCTGATGTGCGTGTCTATTTAGTGTACAAGAAAGTGTGAGCGTTTGCGCGCTTTTAAAAGTCACACGAGACATGCCCGTAAAACCGATTGCGTTTCTTTGAAATTGCCGATGTACACATACACGCGTTTTTCAGCATTAACATTACCTCATTTCGTCATCATCATTAATGAAATATATTGCTGTCCAAAGGATAATAGAAAAAAAAGAAGGTCCGATATGCCTAAGACTAACTTTGCTGTCGGATATGTCAAGTTTAAGTAATATTCACTGAAGTTGTGATGACGCAGAATGACAAAGCAATACAAGCGGTCCTAAAAAAAAGAATAAGTAGGAAACAGGTTTTGATGCAATCTCCAAGCAGAGTTGTCGTTCGTACATCGCTATAACACCCCTCCTATGGGCCCAATGACAAAAATCTTGTCAAAACGGACAAACGATATATAACCCACGCTAAATTGGATTTTAAGGACCATAACCATAATATATTTATCATAGGGCGGAAAAATAAATGTTATTATTATTATTGGAGCTATTTCCATGTCTAATTACACCGATGGGATAATCTCACAGACATAAACACAGTTGGAACTCCTCGGGTAATTCCGTCGTCGGGACAATCATCCCTCGGATGTATCTGGTGCAATGATACTTGCTCAAATCACGATCGTTTTGTTCGCCGGAAGTCGGAAGAATATCCCTAAAATGTGATTCGCACAAAACATAAACAATGCCATCGTTTGACAGCAGTGTGTCTGCTGCGCTGGGTAAATTAAAATTGATTTTTTCTTTTAATTTGAAACCGCCACAAATTGAAATTTTACAGCCATCGTACTGTAGTGAGCTGTCATCCGAGCTGCCATCTTTGTTTTGACGATTGTCACAAAAGAAGTTTCATTAAGGGAAATGGCCGAGGTATTCCGACTACCTACATACGTCCGAGGGTTGATTCGTGAATTATCCGAGGTGTTTCGATTGACATAAACACACAATCTCCAAGCCGAGTAATCGTTCTATTTACCTCACTATTTTCTGTGCCAATCACAGAGGTGAATGGAATTGAAGCCAATTTATAAGAGAGTGGTTTTGCTTTGAAGAAATCAACCACCTTAAAGGCCGAGTATCGAAATTGATTTCGAGAATAGTTCAATTCGTGAAAATGGTAGGGGACACGTGTATTCGTTGCTATTCAAACTCCTGACTATAAAACACAAGTTTACATCTTTCACTTATTAAAACCGTGTTTTTTACTGTTTACAAAATATCTAATGGAATCACGGCGGTTATTTTAATCGCGGCCCAATGACTCATCAAAAGTTCGCGTGACTTTCATTTTACATATAAACAACACAATATCTGACAAAAGTGACAGTCCGAGTAAGGTTTGCATTGACAATCCGGCCTTTAACGTATGGGAACAAACGTGAAAAGGAACATTGAAGTCATGATGTTTAATTCTTGTTTTGTGTGGGTAATAAATTAGTTCCACCATATGAAAGTTTTGAAGTTTTTTTTATTCATAAGCATTGCGACATCATTCAGCTATTATTAGCTGCGTGGCGCCCTGTATGGTATGCGTTAGAAATTTGGAAATGAGTCGTTGTTGTAGTTATAGTTATCATATCTTTCGTAACTCCTCGGCGATATCCGGACAAGCTTGTTTCGTAGAAACGGCCGACGCGTTGCGAGTGACTATAAGATCAATCGGAACACCTCGGATAAGTCATCTCAACTTCAACTTCAACTTTGTACTGCCAAAAGTCAATACTGAATACATAAGGCAGGCGCAAGTCCTGAACATTGACAATTTAAGACTAATAATTTACTTGTGAAATTTTAATGAAAACATAAAATAACTAAACTAAAGTATCAATTAAAAAGCATAAAACTTGTTTAAGCCACTTGCAAATGCAGGTACAGTTGGGGCAACCTTAATCTCAGTCGGTAGTTCGTTCGGATGTATGTAGGTAGTGGGATCACCTCGGCCATTTCCCTAAATAGGAATTATTTTGTGACAGAAGGTCAAAACACAGATGGCAGCTCGGATGACAGCTCACTGTAGCACGGTGCCAGTTAAACTTCATTTTGTGGCTGCTTCAAATTTAAAACATCAGAGTTTATTTTACAAAGCGCAGCAAACAAAACAGCTGTCCAACGACGCCATTGTTTATGTTTAGTGCGAACTACATTTTAAGCATATTCTTTCGGCGTCCGGCGAACAAAACGATTGTGATTTCTTTAAGTATCATTGCAGCTTAAGTATCATTGCAGCAGATACATCCGAGGGATGATTGTCCCGAGGACGGAATTACCCGAGGAGTTCCGATTGGCTATTAGATGTTTCTCAGATGTGTACCACTTCACCTTAGGCACTACGTATATAACGCACCGACTTTGGCAACTTCGAACCACGTGGGCTTAGTAGGTTCTCAACCATGAAAGTTTAAAGAAACGTGCACCTTTAAACTTATTGTGCAAATATTTAAAAGAAACCAGCATTGATAAGAACGTACAAGTTATGCGTGTAGTACCGTTTACTGTTTTGGTCAAACGATCAACTTTAATAAAATGGGATTAATGCCCAGTATTCAATCATATCAAGTCTCCCCATTGTAACATTTAAAGGTTTTATCCCCCTCTCGGTTTGTATAAAATGTCATGAATGGTTATAAGTGAAAACAATGATTAATACGATCTTGAACGTTAAAAAAACATTCAATTTATCTGGGACCACCCTTAAATACACAATATCCGTGTCAAACTTTATAAAGATCGGCATAACAATGTTTCATGTAGTCATTTTATTGAGGCAAACTATGGTGCCAGGAGCGGATCTAGGACTTTACTTCAGGGGATACATTCTGTTTCAAATATAAGCTATGATAAAAGAGCATGCTTGATGACCCCACGTAATGAAATCTTTGTTTTAAACCCGTGTATGTATTATGTAGGGAGCGCGCGCCTGGCCAGCTTTTGTTTAAATACGCCCCCGTGTGCCTAGGAATAGACATCATGCCAATCTGGAGAGCGGTGACTTATAGAATACAGTTTTATGTCATTGTTTTATGTTTCATTGTCCCTATTAGTGTAACAGGCAATAACAGGAAATCGCAGCTGTTCGATGAGAGTTTTTTTTCAGAGAAAAGAGCCGAGTATGCCGCTGTTTAAAGTGTAGCATGCAATAACAAAACGAGTAGCATGCATGAACGTAAATATACGTGGAGACTGTGTACGCCTTTATTAACGAGGAATACTCTTCGATACGTCCTTCACTGTTCGGACTGCGTGTTAACAATGTGAGATTATCTTTTAGCAAGAAATAAAGTCCAGTGCTGACAGCGTACAGGAAGGCTTTAATGGCATCTTCGAAGCGTTTGTGGTCAAGAGATTATGTTTTTGGTCTCTGGATCGGAGGGTTTCACAATCAAACCGTAGCCCAGTCTTGACAAGTTTTTAAAAGGATCTTATTAAAGATTCGGATGATCAACTCACTCGCATAAGAGACACGTGCAACAAACAAAGGACGTCTTTATATTATGCTTGAAATGTTCTTGATCAAGAGGTTAAGGTTACGAACTCGGAATCGGAGGGTTCTCAAATTCAAACCACAGACCCGTTAAGACAAGTATTCAAAAAGATCTTAATAATGATTTGGGTGAAAGAAACGATCAAGACACAAAGAAGCATTGATAAAATGGTAGAAGTGTTGTTGACCAAGAGGTTAAAGTTATGGACTCGGGATCGTACGGTTCTGGGTTCAAACCCTAAACCTGACATGAGAGTGTTTTTGTTTTATTTTGTTGTTGTTTTACAGACTAATTTATACTTTCTTACAGACTGATTTATTAATTAGCAGTATCCCTCTTGGATAATATTAAAATATTGCTTTTCGTAATAGATCAGTTTGATAATTTGTAGTATTTCAGTCCTATATTGAATGACATACAACCTTCCACTTGATTGCAACTTTTGTTAAGTTGTATTCTGTCAGTTCAGTGTGTAATTATAAACCACAGTAGCTAATACTTAAAAATGTAATAACGTTGCTTCGTTACAACATTAGTTTCCATCAGGATTAAGGACATTCTAGATCGTTTTATTTTTACTGTTTCAGTCAGTTTTTTATCACCCATTTCACTTTTAATGCGTGAAGTAGGTTAAGTTTAGAAAATGATAAAAATTGTTCTCTGTATACATAATCCAGATACAACATTGTTTCAATACAAAACAATTTTGATAATAAAAAAATAAGATACCGAGAAAGAAAAATATGCCATGCTCCAGAAATATACTACCAAAACAATAATGATTTGAGCAATGTAAGGCAGCTGCACATGTGCGTTGTCTGCCTGTACACTCTAGTTTTGTAATAATATTGGTTACTCCTTTTGTTTTATTCTACATATGTAACATCTTGGTAAACCAAGTAACGCAGGTTTTGCCTTTTATTTTGTTTTAAATCATTCTATGGTCTCAGGAATTAACATTATACATAGTTGTTTCTGGAGATTTATAGTTTACTGAAAACTTTCAAATAAAAAACATGACTTTTCAAATGTGTCTTTGTTGTTTGCCCCCATATTGCTTTAACCTGTTCAACTGTCCGCATTATTGACTTTTCTTGTGCATGTGTGTAAGAACCATCAGTGTAAGACAGTGTCTAGTTCCTTGGAAAATCATCTTGTTTAAAGTGAATGCCCTCGGCGTCTCCTTGGATATCTCTCTTGTCCCCACTATTGTGAGCCTTTGTTTGTGCTGTATGACTCACACAAGCTCCGGAAAACATGGGAACTGGTTTAACCAGAACATGCACCCGGTATAACCAGAACATGTACCCGGTATAACCAGGACATGCACCCGGTATAACCAGGACATGCATCCGAATATAACAAATTTAGACGCTGGATCCTGCATGTTATTTAATAAACGGATATAAATACTAAATGAACGCAGGTAGAGTTTTGGGTCTTGTGAACCGCATGTTCAAGTTATTCTCCGGACCAGTAAGTCTGGCGGAGAAACGACAGAAAATGTAGGTAGAATTACATCTGTTATGCAATGCACTTCTAAGTTTGTAGCAAATCGATAACGTATAAAGTAGTTTTTAAGTAAATTCGATCAAGAAAAATAAACAAAAGTAGATTACAAAATATTAAAAGTAAGCAGAATTATAGATTTTGGTCGTCTGCTCTTCTACCTGTCAAGATCTATCCAGACTCCAAATCCAAATCCAGTCAAACGTTTTTGGAGTCGTGCTCCGGACAAAACTGTGACTGACGAAAGTACGGACTCAAAAACGGACATAAAGACGAAAGTACGGAAAAAGTTGCGGATCTAGGCTCCTCTTCTATAGGGTGCATGAAAAAAAGGCAGCATTTGATATATATATATACACACACATATATATGTATATCCATGTAACAAGAATGTGTTTACCCATGTCATTTTTGCTTGCTATGTCGAAACCCGAGCATGCAGGTGCTTATGTATATCATGAACTATTTTCACTTTGGACTTCACAGCCAGAAAATAATTCAATTTATTCCATACCAAAAAGGCCGTATATATATGCATCGCAAACATGTGCGAATGATACATATTGAATATATAAACGCAGAGGTATGTGGGTTTGTATGAAATTTGCAGAAATTAAAGTGAAATAGATGAGCAACCGAGTCCGTTTTACTGAGAATAGTGGAAACTGTTATTGCTTTTGGCAAAAAGTACAAACAGAAATTTACGTTGAAAACAATTGTCTGTAACAATCAAATTTACCAACATTTAGAAATGGGAAAACAAGTAAAACAATGTCACAATGCCGAAGCGCTGTCACCTTACAACTACAACTCTCTACTCAGCGGCACAAACAAGCCACAGACCAAACCTGCGTTAAATGTTTTGTGTTTTCCCATTATGTTATGAACATTCGCCGAAACAGCTGTACGTACTAACAATAACATTCTAAGAAACAAAAATCTATATGCATCGCTAAATATGCAGGTTAAAACTGTGTCCATGTTCGAAAGAGAACATAAATGAAAACAACAAGAACATAAATTGATTTTTATATTTCAATAAGAATAGTATAATAAGAGTTTACTTAACTAAAAGTAATTTGATCTGAAAGTATTAATCGTAAGTAATTCCTACGTTGAAATGTAAATTACCATGTTAACATTTTTACCCTAAATCTCCTCAAGAGAAACATGTACCTAGAATCCTAGTGTTTTTATTCTAATTCTGTCAAGGTTCTTTTCCGAACGTGTACGGAAAGGGTCGAAGATTATGCAAATTTGACGTCATGAGGGTCGTTTGATGGAAAATGCTAGACATATATACATTAAATATGGCATCCGATAGTTTAACAAACAAACAAACAAACAAACAAGAACAACAAGAACAACAACAAATAACAACAAGTAACAACAACAACAACAACAACAACAAATAACAACAAGTAACAACAACAACAACATTAAAAAGGAAACTAACATGAAGTATGCTAGTGTTGCGTGCATATATAAAATACAACGTGAGGGAGATTACATTCGAAGTATACAATATGCTAATTAATAAATTAGTTTGATCTTATTCTAGCTAAAGCTTTGGCTTATATACCATTTCGGGATGAAATAGTAGCAATAGAAGAAGTCATTCATGTGCACAGTTAATTTTAATTATCCTTCTCAAAGATAAATATTATTTTATACGTACTTGCCGTTTCGTTGTGGGTTTTTATTTTACAATGTAGGCAATGTCCATCTTGTGAGCTACTTTATATAACCGTGTAAAGTTGCACTGTTGTTTGTATTTATTCCGTTAACAGATAAAAAATAGTTGTTCAACTAATGTACAGAGACAGTTAGTCAGATTTATCAGTAAAGAAGATCTAAAACGGAGATAGGCTCTCTCTACCTTAAACACATTACCTATGTGAGTGTGGGTATGTACATAATTTACAATTCTATTTGTCTTCTCTATCACCAAATTTGTATAAAGGAACTGTTCATATAGTAAACATGCATAACATTATATTCATGATAATTAACATCGTATATATGATTGGTGACATATAGGCGGTTGTATATTCATTTAAATAATAATTTGTCACTATAATTGTTACTTGTGCACATGCCAAATTAACATTTACTTTCTTACTTTACTTAGTTAGTTTACTTACTTTTTGCGGTTTATCTTAATTAAGGTTGCTCGTGTCTTGTCCAGAGAGCTGCAATTCTATAATGCCTGTTTTTAATATAACTTTCCATCCAAGGGAACTTAAAAACGTTTTCTTAAGCCCACACTAGGAAAATGCGTGCTTAAAAAAAAACTTCAGGAAGTGCGAGGTTGGTGCGCTCCACAAATCAGGTTTAAGCATCCCAGTCGGTCATTATGCCGACTGATCGTTCCATGGCGGTAACTGCTGGTTTTTCTTTTTGTGTGTTATGTCTCGTCTCTGTGTTTTAGAGACATTTACCCCGTTTGCCTTTGCCCTGTGGTAGTTTAGATTTAAATATCTGTGGTAATTTTGATAGAACCTTTTCTTATTTAGCTTTTTAAATTTGGGGTTTACGAAATTATTAATATCCGAATCAAACTAATTTATCGATAAGAATTATCTGGGGTATTGTATTTTGCGGTATCATTTCGGCTTCACTACAGGGTGAACAGTCATAGATTTCTTTTATTACTTTTCAAGTACAGGAGCAGTGTGGTTGTGTTTTATTTTCTTAAGTAGAAAACGCCACAGTACCATATATATTTAAGTTAAAGTAATTATGATGTAGTTATGTCTGCTGTGTGAGCATTTTATCGGTAACTTTGTTGTTGTCTACAATGACAAATATGTTAGTTGACTGAAAATTTAGCATTCAAAAAGAGAGTTATTCATATTAAAGGCATAGCTTGGCAACACCTCTATTTTATTACAATAACAGGTCGGCGTACATCAAAAGACAAAGACGTCGTTATGCGCGCCGCGACATTGAGACATGTGTGAAGGTACAACGGCCTCTAGTACAGCCGACTGGCGTTGTTTTTATCCGTTTGAAATCTGAACTAAATGTTAGGTGAACTTGCAACATGTTCATCCATTAGCTAAAGATAAAAACGCATCTTCTTGTCTTCTGCACCACAGTGACCGAGAAGGCTTTCATTGTATTAACAAAAATGTATATGCATGTGGGAGCAAAGTTGTTTGTCTGCTAAAGAGACAAACAATGACTTAAAAGTGTTGTTTTATGAGTATTTGAACCCCTATTGCTGTAAATACTGTTGAACATAGTCTCGTCAATTCACCCAAATGGAGCATTTCAATTAAAAAAATCGTATTTGTTATTGGACTACTAGTACGTGCGGTTGTGTGCGTGTGAATATATTTAGATGTCCTTAAAATCGCATTTAAATTTCCTCACATCTTTGTATATTATACATTTGATAATTTGACCTTGATTAATGCCAATTTAATACTACAGAATATGGTAGAAATAAAAAATGGTGGTAATTGTTTGTTTCTATAACGCATATTTTCACCACAGATTTATCATAGCCGCTTCGGTTTAACAGAAGCTTTAATGATCCATTATAATTGTTATTTACACACACTCACCGCAATGTCAACAGGTAAGGCAATGTCAACTGGTAAGATGAAGCTTAGCTGGGATCCTTAACTATATAGATGTACATGTATATAAGGCATACTACGAATCCAACTGACAACATACATTTAAACGTGTAACTGTTTTAACAATAAAGGTAGTAATTACTAAACTACCTGTTTTGCTGTTGTTCTAGTTGTAGATGACAGGGGCAAGTTGCATTAAGTTTTAAAAGCGAATTAAGCTAAGATCAATTTAGCTCTTATATACTAGAAAACTAGATTTTCGAAAAGTTAAAGGTTAAAGTAAAGTTCTTGTATGGGAAGAAAATCAAATAAAGATATATAAGAGAAACTTATTCAGCTGCGTTCGTGACATTGTCACATTTCGGCTTACCAATAAAAATACGCGATTATTTTTTTCAGAATTGTAATATTTAGTTTATGACAGTTTTTGTTGTTGCGTAAGAAACAAATTATGTGCTATCCGCATTGAGGTTTAGTTGGAAGATGGACATTAAATAAAATAATAACTTAGGCGGAGAAAGGAAGCTATTAATTCTCGGTGCAATATATTTGGCTTGTACGATGCTGTATATATAAACCGTTTAATCAATTTGATGATTAATTTTGTCAACTGTTCGGAAAACTAAAATTTCGACAAATACTGTCATGCTTATTTATCGGTACATAAAAAAAAACATGACATGTCACGAATAAGTGATAGGAGAATAAGACTATATTAGTGTATAAAATATACTTTTGGCTGATAATATTGTCAGAGTATAATACTGTTAAGCAATCGGGGTTTATGTGATTTGTTTGTAGTAAAATAACGCGTCTTTGTGCACAACTTCAGTGGATTGTCGTTAACAATATGTTCGCATAAACACCGAATTAAAAGCATTATAAACTTAAACACTAATTACATGCATAATTCATATATAAATACACAAAAACACATAAGGTGTTTTAGCTGCTAAAAGTATACACTCATAATAATGCATACTAACTGGTGACAACTTTGTATAATGGTTTTATGTAAAACGGTGCGTGTTTTAAAAATATCTGTTTTATTAATTTTTACGTATCTAACATATGATTTAAGCAAGTTCCAGAGTATCACGAATGTAATATTTTTTCTTGTTTAAGTGAAATGTTCGGTTCCACAGTTTCAAGTAAGCGTAGGTATGGAAATAGGTATAGTAGGAGAAGTAAAAATATTGTTGCGGAGTTTTGCTGGCTGGATGGAACATAATTAAGTAAAGAGCAATTATAAATAAACGATTGGAAAATGTTTTTTTTTTCTGAAAGGTGTATCAAAATTAAAAAAAAAAAAAGCAAAAAAAAATAAAATGTGTAAATGTCCTAAATGACGCATACTTATTTCTTGAATTATCTTACATTTATATATGTTGATAAACATGTATCGAGTTAGCTCGGATGTTTTAATAAAAATATTGCATTAACATCTTTCTCTATGGTAAATGTTGTTTAATACAAGTCGTTTTTTAATTAACCTAGTTGGGTTTAGACAGATTTTCAAATTAAAATCGCGTTTCCTGGATTCTTGAGTTGAATCCATTCACTAAATTTAGGGCAACTTTCTCATCGTAGTCTTAAACATAAAAAAGTTTACAACGACTCATAAATAGTAAGTTTTGTGCAGTTTATTTTAATAAACAAATCTCGAATATATTACCTTCAGCTAATGGTACGGGCTCAGAACAGTTCAAGCCGGTGTAATTCCAGGAACAGAAGCACTTGTACACCCTTTCACCAACATCGTATTCACAAAACCCATGACTACCACAGTCAAATGGACATTTCTTGTTACAGAACTGACCTACATAGTTACTTTCGCAGATACATTTATAGAAGTTCCTGGACAATTGTTCCATGTCACAAACTCCGTGCTCACACTCAAACCCAGGACTGCAAGTTCGCGGGGCCTGGGCATTGGTCGTGTTTATACGTAGCTTACATTTGTAAATATCGTTTATTTTGATACAATCTCCGTCATGGCAGTCCTTCTGGCACGTTTCCCATTCTTCTGTATCCGACATTTTACCATCTATACCTTTGCTCACAACATTTGAAGACAAAGATGCACTACTTGGGCGGAGTGTTGTTGTTTGTAGACTCTGGCTCGCGATCTGAGTCATCTGACTTACAACCTTTCCAGAACTGGATGAAAAGCTTTGAAAACGATCGTCGAATTTGATTTCTTCTCTTCCTGGAACGTTGCTTTCTGTCAGAGAATGCTGGATCGCGACGTCGTTGATTGAATCCGTCGGAACAGGATCTTTGCACCATTTGCCGGACCATCCGTTGATACACCTGCATGATGCCGTGCAATCGCCGTGATTCATGATGCACGTGCTGTTGTTGGCACACATGTGTGACATCATCGGACACCAGTCCTGGCACTGTCTGCCATCACGTGACCCGGGGTCAGCCGACCAGGAAGCCAGGACACGGTTCAGAGAAAGTCCAACCACGATAAACATTGTCATCGAAAGTTTTGACAGAAAGCACCACAATGCCATGATACGGCATACATTTATCCCACCGGTTTGATTACTTTAGACATATTTTGGCTTTTATTAGTTGGCAGAAAATCAGAGTTGAGCTATCATTTCATAAACGGAAGGTTATTTGTACACATGACCTACTTTAGTCTTTGTATTTTCAAGAAATATAGTAAGAATAACGTGTGCTGCAGATGAGTTATTGCACAACACACGTTACATTTCACACATTGTTTGGAGCAAAGACACATTTTCACACAAATTAACTTTTGCAACCATTTAAATTATTATTTTTTCGTTCAAAGACCGCCGTTTTCTTGTACTGTAGGTTTTAAGTTGTAGTTTCTCTATTCCCTTTTGAGATAACTAATCAGCTCCATAATCCAAATCCAAACGAAATGTTCGTGTAAAATCAAAACACAACGTGACACAAGCGTTTACTTGTAACCGTCTCTCGAAGCAAATGTCGCTGGGCCCGGTGAATAGCTAAGTCATAAAAACCATCACATTGTTACGCTGTCATTCATCACTTTTCTAGACGTCGACGTTCGGCCCTTATACTTCCGTTCGTGTTAATATCAGCTACGTAAACGTATACACTTCTATTGCTTGATGTCGTTCAGCAGTTTATAGCTACAAAAACAGCTTAACACATTTACGTGGGATTTTCTTCGACACACCAGACTCCCTTATTTTTTCTAACACTTTTCCAACGGTTACCAATAAGCGAATAGAAGGGACCCTGCTATGACGTCATTCATGACACACAAATGAATGTTCGGCAAAAGCTGTCATAGCTGTTTAAACTTTTAGCCTGCTTAGCTCGAATTGACAAGGCCTCTGCAAGTATTGCAGATCCAGATCAGCCACCTTCCGATGTGAGTTGTCTAAACAGGATCGGTACTTTCTGTTTCTGATTCTCTAGCAATATGTCGTGCTGCCTTTGCTAGCAGCAGTTAGTATGTATTGCGTCTTAATAAAAATCACGACAAGGGTTACAGTCGGACAAGTTAGTTGTACTTGTATTAATCGATCATGAAAAACAGAGGACGATGACCGCTTAGTAATCAAAACAAAAACACCGAAAAACATAGACTTATATCAATTACACGCCAAAATTAATTGCTGTCTTCCTTAATTATATTTTTTTGCACGAGAAGACGTCTACATTGTCAAACAACAACAAAACAAAAACAAAAAACAAATTAAACACAGCAAAACAAAAAAAGACACAAACAGAAAAAAAAACAGAAAAAAAAAACCCACACACATATGCACACACACACGCACACATACACGCGAGGGCGCGCACAGAGAGAGAGAGAAAGAGATAGGAAGAGACACACACAATTACGCACGCACGCACGCACGCGCATGCACGAACACACACACACACACAAACAAAGATTAAAACGATGCATAAGATAAATAATAATTTGGTGGTAAGTCAACTGCGCGTATGGTTTCAGTTGTTTCTGTTGCTAATGGAGATAATTATTACATGTACGATATTGTGTATCTGTTATTGCTGCAGTTTATGTTGCTGATGGAGATTGTAATAACATGTACGATAATGTGTATCTGTTGTTGCTACAGTTTATGTTGCCGATGGAAATAATTATTACATGTACGATATTGTGTATCTGTTATTGCTACAGTTTATGTTGCTGATGGAGATTATTATTACATGTACGATAGTGTGTATCTGTTCTTGCTACAGTTTATGTTGCTGATGGAGATTATAATTACATGTACGATAGTGTGTATCTGTTGTTGCTACAGTTTATGTTGCTGATAGAGATTATTATTACATGTACGATAGTGTGTATCTGTTGTTGCTACAGTTTATGTTGCTGATGGAGATTATTATTACATGTACGATAGTGTGTATCTGTTGTTGCTACAGTTTATGTTGCTGATGGAGATTATAATTACATGTACGATAGTGGGTATCTGTTGTTGCTACAGTTTATGTTGCTGATGGAGATTATAATTACATGTACGATAGTGGGTATCTGTTGTTGCTACAGTTTATGTTGCTGATGGAGATTATTATTACATGTACGATAGTGTTTATCTGTTGTTGCTACAGTTTATGTTGCTGATGGAGATTATAATTACATGTACGATAGTGTGTATCTGTTGTTGCTACAGTTTATGTTGCTGATGGAGATTATAATAACATGTACGATAATGTTTATCTGTTGTTGCTACAGTGTATGTTGCTGATTGAGATTGATGATGGAGAGGCTAATGATGATGACTATAATGATAATGACTATAATGATGATGACTGTAATGATGAAAGGGATGAAGATGACGACACTGATGGTGACCTGACTCTGCGTTCCCACCGGCGATTATCAATAAAAATGCCATACCTGTCCATCACCTCACGTTTACATCCCAGATTATGACGACGCTATGACCTTTACCATAGACGGATATTTGTTGTAGAACAAATTAAGCTTAGGCCACTTTCTCCCTGTGTTGCAATATTTTTGAGTCGTAAAATGGATCTGATTAAAGCTCTTCAAAACATTGAGACGAACAGGACTCGTCTGTAATAAATTATAAATCATCTTCCCAGAACTTATATATTCTATGCAGATATAAGATACAAGAGAAAATAAACACCTTAAAGTAGAAACCTTTATATAGGTTGCTATAGATATGTCTTTCAAAACATTACAACTAATATATAATTCTATAATATACATGTATAGGCAATATCTGTACATTTTTGGGGGAAAATAAAGCAACACATTGATTTTTATTTATATAAAAAGTTATTTGAGTTCATTATTTGTTGTATTTTTCAACATTTTCCCCTTGGACGACATTTATCTTGACCCCTAAATTAGTGAGGATAGGATCCAAGCAAACATTCCGAATCATCCGTATTGATCTAAAGATCTGTCTTAACTACACAAATTTGACCTATGTGGTCGTTCTCTTGGACACAGTCATTTATTGCAATCTCCGTATAATACTCAGACAATGTATACTGACAGCGTTAAATATTAAGGACATTGACAAACGTTCTGGGTTATAACATTGCTTCTTCGACGTTAAATATTGATTTCAATCGGTCTTCATTTTTAGTATTTTCTACATTTTGACCTTAAATGAGAGATTTTTGATGATCCAGATATGGCATTCATTTACTGTTTGTGGTAGTAAATTGTATTTTTGTGACAATAAGACAAATAGAAGTTGTCTCATAGAGCTGTGTACAGTAAAAGGACAACTAGCCTTATGCAGGATTTTAACCGTACAAAAAGTTTTGGCGGCCATCTTGACCACGCACCATGCGTTGACAATATACCCAGATAGTTTCACATACTAGAGACATAGAGAAACATTGCTTCTTCTACGTATAATGTTTATCATAATTAGTTAACTTTTTGTGACACTTTTTTGTATTTTAGACCTTTTACGCATTTGTCTTAAATGACATGAAACTAGACCCTGGAAAGGCACCTTTAACATTGCAAACGTTATTTTAGCAATAATTATATTCAAGGCAACATTTTGCATGATCAATGTGTATAAAATTGGTGGTTTTTTTCACTCTGAATATACTCGCAGTATGTGGTGGTAAATTTGGATGCTATTTTGAACTACAAAGTCCACACTGAGAGTTGTCAATTTATCCCTCTTACCTACACATACACAGACAGTCAAAAGTGCTTTATGAAACATTATTTTTTCCCATTATAAGTCTATGGTAGAAAAGTCTCGTTTGTCATCCTTGGCTTTTATGCGATTGCTTAGCAACTACGTAATAGCTTATAAAAGATTGAAGTGTGTACTGGTGCCACTAGCCCACATTCAGCATCAAAATACTCCAACCATCCCAAGATACATTTTTGTGCGTGTCCTCTTTTATGTCGTGAATGAAAAATCTCCATATCCCCAGTATAAGTATATGGGAGATAACTGCGTTTGTCATCATTTGCTTCTGCGCGGTTATGCAGCAAATACACTATGGACATGTAAAAAAATTGGTAATTAAACTGGTATGGACCTTATGGATACGGGAAATTGTTTTGCAATAACTCGCACCTAGCGAGCGATAGAGGCGAGTCACTTTTCCCATTATAACCCTATGGGAGCTCACAATGTGCTTTATATATGGATATTTTTCCTTTTAAAGGATACCTATTTAAAGCCTGTACTGGTACCACTAGCCCAAATTCAGCACGAAAACACCCAAGTAACCCAACATACATTATTTGAGTATTATCCTGTACGAAAAAGCACTTTTGAGGAAAATCTCCATCTCCTCATTATTAGTCTATGGGATAAAAGTACGTTTTGTCATCACTGTGCACCAAGTACATGATGGACATGCAATAAACTGACATGTGGTACGGACCCCATGGATATCGGAAATTGTTTCGTTTTTGTAGTAGCTCGTACTTTATGCGAGTCCCTTTATAACACTAAGGGAGATTACAGTAGGCTTTATATAGGGATTCTTTTCCTTTTAAAAGATGCCTGTTTGAAGCCTGTACTGGTACCACTAACCCAAATTCAGCATCAAAACTCTCAGAGCAACCCAACATACATTATTTGGTATATTCTGTATAAAAAAACGTTTTTCTGAAAAATCTCAATTATCTCATTATAAGTCTATGGGAAAAAAGTGAGTTTGTCATCATTTGTTTCTTCTTGATTGCGCAGCAAATACATAATGAGCACGCGAAAACTTGGTATTGACACGTGGTCCAGACCACGTAGCGACCCCAGAGATACGGAAAATTGTTTCTTTTCGCGATAGCTCGTGCCTAGCCAGCACTGGAAGCGCATTTACCCGAATTTCCCCATTATAACCATACGATAGCTCACTATGGCCTTAACGTAGGGATTTTTCTCCTTTTAAAAGATGTCTGTTTGAAGCCTGTAATGGTACCACTAGCCCGAATTCAGCACCAAAACACTCTGAGCAGCTCAAAATATAGAGTGGAGTTCCTTCCCCTGATCACTACGTAATAGGGTAAGGCAAACGCAAATACTGGTGGCCCCCGTGGTCTACAGTTTATGTAGGGGAAAAGTATTTTGTTGCTTAAGCGAACAATTCTTTTTGCAATCAATAGAGAAAAATAAATATAAGCTAATGATGGATAAGTTTTTCCGGGATCAATTCCCTGGGCTGATAAAATACGAATATTCAAAGTGTACTGTAATTTCAGACGGGGCTTTTTTCCGGATTACTATATGTGTGAACATGACGTAGTTACGATCTTGGCCTAACTCAATAATGACAAGTCATCGGCATTTTAATCAAACAAGCTTTTGATGAAAAGTGGATGGGAGGCTGGAGCTAAGGACCTACACTAGCAGTTGGTTGTGTCGGAAGCAATAATCTGCAATAATTATGCTTTGCATGTACAGTTTTGCTACCACTGCTCTTCAGTCCCATATATGCAGTATGTTATCCTAATTTTATCATTTTACGCATTTCCTCTTTGGCTAACGCGATACCTCCCACGACTGGTGTGATCAACTCCATTTCCGGTTCCCTAGAGTCACTGCACGACTGTACGTCTCCAAAATAGTAGAATTCTTTGCCTTCAGCCATGCTTTGGAAGTGTCTTCTCCTTTTGTTCGACCAACATTAAAGTTCGATTTCATTTCCATGTTGCCAGAATCATCGTACTCATCACCCGTGTCTTAGTTGTCAGATTTACCGTACGTGTCTCGGTCATTTAATATTTTGTCCACAACTTCCTCGTCGTCATTGTCGTCTTCTAACCACCGTCGCCGCTTATTCGCTGGTTCGTCGTCAGATAGTTTTCTCTTTTGAAGGGCAACATGCTTTTGCATGCTTTTGTAAGTGATTCTTGCCTGATAATACCGTTCCGCAATTGTCGCATGGCATATTTTCATCGAGATTCGTGGCAACATGTGCATCGCTTTTCTTTGATACTTCCGTCGTGAAGTCGATCGAAAGTTCGGGACAATCGATTCGCTGTTCCAGATTTATCGCCTTTGCAAAGGTGTGGTCTGGCGGCATCTCTCTTATGTCATCGAACACCTTGGCGCGCATGCATAAATGTTCAGACCAATGGGTAGGTAAAAGGTAGTGGCAGCTTCTTCACTGCGTAGGATCTTTGTTGTCGTAAAGATCTAGATTAAAGGCGATGGCGGATAAATTCCTGAATTACTGCCCTCAGTCGTTATATCACTCAGAGCGACTAGGTTTCACAATCGGTGATCTAGATATTCGTCTCTCTCGAAATTCAAAGGGACATTTTTCACAATCTCTACAGCGGTGTAAACCGTTTGTTTTCTTTCTTTTTAATAATACCGGAGAGCGGTTGCCATATTTAGTGGCTCAAATGATATGCTGAGGCGGTTACTTTGTCAACCGCTTTCTGATGTAGTTTTGTTAGAAGTTTTGTTAGAAAAAAGGTTTTGACACAAGCAGTTGATCCACTAACAATACAATTAAATGTGTGACTGAATGTAAAGTGCTGTTGCTGCTGCAGCAATTGCTACTGCTGGGGTTGTTGTTGCTGCTGGAATTGCTGATGCTGGATTTGACGATGCTGTGTTTCTGCTGTTGGATTTGCTGCTGCAAGGGTTGTTGTTTTTGCTGCTGAATATGAGTTTGTGGCTTTATGTGCTCTCCAAGGTTTCACGTGTAGTCTCAAATCATAAACCCGGGTGCATGTTTTATCGCATGTTCAACGATCTTGTATGTTAGAATTAGTGTCTTCTATGGTGCTAGCGACTAGACCATTTCATAAACTCTAATTAAAACATCGCAGAATGAACATATCAACGTGGAGCCCTCATCTTCGTTGTAGAAACCTTAGTCATTATTGGGTCATTCGTGGTTTTGGCTTAGACAATTCAAAATGGCGAAACATTTCCCGCATTCATTGACGATAGATTCGGAACACACTTGGCATGGTCTTTGCATTCTCAGATATCTGTGAGGAGATAAGTATTGGTCTCAGTTGGCTAGGTACGTGACATTTAGAACCACAATATCCGCACTTCATATGCATTTGAATTACTGCGCAACTATTGAGAGAGTCAGTCTTTTATTTTATGACTGGCGTATACCGTGACTAACGAGAAAAGTTACGGTTGAAGCTAAACATTCTTTCGGATGCCAATATATGACAGTAAATTCAATCTTAATTGAAAAAATATGTTTCAAATAAACGAGAATCGACATATTTAAATTACATTAGCCTTGTTAAAGCTGTTCGAAATGTGTTTTCCTGTGAATCATACAAAGAATACAGTATTGAAATACCTCTAATATACAAATAAAATATTTACTTTTTAACATTAGCGTGTAAACAGCAGAAATGAAATCTCTCTTTGTTAGGTTTAAACGAAAAGTTTGCATTCCTCGTCAGAAAAAAAAGAAATTTGTAATGGCGACAAACCGGATAAATTTGATCAGGGAAACCTTGACTTTGTTTCAGGAAGTCCATAACTGATGAATATATATCATATCAGGACTTGGGCGATACATGTGTAATGAAATAGAAAATTACCTTAAATACCAATTTTAGAAAAAAAAGTATCTAAAAAACCAATACTTAATGGCAAATATTCTTAAAATGCAACATATAGTCTAATCTACTGTAAAATATACAACAAATCAGTTGTGTTATTTTTAAGTGTTGTACATATATTCTATTACACTTGCTTTACCTTAAGAGCACAATTCATAGTTATTACATACCCTAACATTTATACCATATTTTCCTGTATAATACTTTGTGGTTTAAACAAATGTATTTTGACTTTACTTTTCTTAAGTTGATTATACAGTTAATTGAGAATACTTTATTGTCCCGTCCAGCAATTATTCAATGTTTGCAGTAAAAATGGGACATGTTTTTCAAGCATGTGTCTCAGTGTCCCATATCCAGGTGAGTACAGAGGGAAAATGTCATTATTACTCTGTTTATTCTCACTATTATATCCAAATAGTAAGATGTATTTGCCCATTCAAGTATTTATTCAGTGAAAAAAAATTGCAGCACATACTTACACGACTATGCATTCTAGATTACCTATATATGGCTATTAATTGATTCAATTCGCCAAATTCTGTGCGAGCATATGCTCCAGCTGTACCAATTTTAAGACAAAAACATGAAACTTATCTTTTTTTTTTTTTTTTGGTTTGTTTTCATATGTTCAGCATACATGGACTACAAAATGTGACAAAATAAAAAAACACACCAGTTTTCAAGAAATCCAAACTTGAGAAAAACTACTGATTTTATTTGCGGATTTAATTGTGGTGAATTAATCATACTGTATTGGAAATTGCCTTTATATTTACTACACAGTGTATATGATATCTAATCATTTTTAAATCGATGTATGTAGCTAACACATTTTATGAAAAATTTTGTTAGTCATATTTAAGTGTGTATGTTAACATGGAAAAGTGCTTGAAATAATAACTTTACACAGGAAAATTTTGTGGTCAGAGTAATGGCTATAACCAAACAAACAAACAACAACAACCACCACCACCACCACCACCACCACAACCACCACCACCACCACCACCAACAACAACAACAACAACATCAAAACAACAACAACAACAAACAACGATAACGTAACCAACACCTCCTTTTTTGTACATAGTTGAATCGAGCTTACTTTTTTCTATAATGTAAAAATGAAAAAAAATCTATGAAAAGAAATAAAATGTAGGAATCGTATTTAAATATGTAATGACAAACGTTGGCAAACTTTTTATGTTTTACAGTGATGGGACATAACTGATCATCCAACATGGGGTTTTTGTATAGAGGTTTCCTCTCTTTAGTTACATTTTTAAGTATTTATAAAAGACGCCACCTGACTTGTTTTGGTATAATATGAAAAAAAAAAAACAATCAGTGATGACGTCATGGCTTATTTGATGACGTAGTGACACGCCTCGACTGTGGATTCTGCGCTTTGGTATAAGAATATATGACAAAGTCCTATGAGCATTGCAACATATACCAAACTTCGAAAAGGCACAGAACAACGACATTTCACGTGCAAAAAAAGCGAAAAGTAAGAACAAATTTGTGATGAGTCATTTAACGAAAAGAGCAAACTCGACAGTTA
Source organism: Sinonovacula constricta (assembly GCA_007844125.1). Taxonomy (NCBI): domain Eukaryota; kingdom Metazoa; phylum Mollusca; class Bivalvia; order Cardiida; family Solecurtidae; genus Sinonovacula; species Sinonovacula constricta. The sequence goes on from CM017562.1 coordinate 42,641,155, forward strand.
CCGCCTTGGCACGGTCAGTCGGCAATATGGACCGACTGGTGTGCTTAAACCGGTTTTACAGAGCTCTAACATCGCACTTCTTGACGAGTTTCTTAAATGCAAGCAATGAAAAGAAAAACGATCTATTTGAATACAAAATGTCCAAGCACTGATATTTTCTATAAGTTATGACGAAAGTAGTGACGTCATTGAAAAATAAATGTCGACATAGTGTTTAGAAAAGAATATGGTAATATTTCGATTTGAAAAACAACACAAAAATGGTTGACTATAAATAAAATTAACTTTCTGAATCATGAACAAACATGACCAGAAACGAATAAATGGTTGTAGCATCCTGTTCATGTAAAGATGGAATTGAAGAACCAAAGTCCAATGTCCATCAAAGGAAATACACGTAACAATCCTTATAGGATGAATCAAATGACAACATAGATTACATGCACGGGGAGATTTTCTACGACCGCCACACTACACAAGTAACATTGTTGTGATCATGAATAAGAATATATGACAAAGTCCTATGAGCATTGTAATATATACCAAACTTCGTCATTATATTGTTCCTATAATATATCAGCGCTTGTACTGCTTTATTTTATTTGAAACTACTCTCTCATTTAGAATTTTTAGGTTGCCGAGGCTTTTATCTACTGTACATACTAAACATATGTTGTTAGTTTATTTTATTACTAGTTATTATGTATGTAGGCCTACATAAGTTCATTATATCTGTTTTAACTCCTGATGCAGGTGCTTACTGTTAGTTGTTTCACTTTAAGGGTATATTTTTATTTACACTGTTTGATAGAAAAACCTTCAGGAAGTGCGAGGTTGGAGCGCTCCACAAACCAGGTTGGAGCACCCCAGTTGGCCCTTTTGCCGACTGACCGTTCCAAGGCGGTAACTGATGGTTTTTCTTTTTGAGTGTTATGTCTCGTCTCTGTGTTTTTGTCACATTTACATTTACCTTGTTTGCCTTTGTCTACAGGTAGATAAAATTTATATATCTGTGGAAATTTTGATAGGAACTTTTCTTATTTACCTATTCGAAGAGGCACAGAACAAACGTATTTCACATGCAAACCAAGCGAAAAGTAAGAAGAAATTTGTGATGAGTCATTTAACGAAAAGAGCAAACCCGACAGTTACCGCCTTGGAAATAAGCCTATTGAAAGAAATATACTTGTCATCCCGGTTAAGGATAGTGATTTAACATTATATGCGCACCAAGTTTCCCTTCTAAAAGATATGAATTCTATCAGAACAATACTGTAGCTCCTTTTGCTGTAGCTCCTTTTGCTGTAGCTCCTTTTGCTGTAGCTCATTTTGCTGTAGCTCCTTTTGAAGAGTCGTCATCATTAAACCAAAGAAGCAGCAAACTGTATTGAAATTGAGAGCAGGGCATTTTTTCCTCAATGATAAGTTTTTCTGTCTTCCATAAATAGAGTAACTTTAGATTCGTCGTTTGGCAAATTACTCGTTTGTTGTAGATTAAATATATTATTTCGCTATATTCTTATAGTCAAATTTTCGAAATAAACATTTGGGAGTTCAATTATAAATTATCGCTAGGTAATAATGTAGCCTGACAGCGTTATAATTAAGTACATGTAATTATAAATGATTACCAATCTTTTAATACTACTCATGTGTCCTCAATTAACCGCTGTCAGCTACAATGTATACGCTAACCTTGTCCATCGTAAAGTGGTTATGTTATTCCCCTTTTTTACAACTTCGTTTGATTCCTAGGTTCTTAACTTAATGATTTAGTTTTTCTAATATTTTTAGGCTTTAGCTATCTAATCAATTGACATATATAAATATAGACATAGACATAAAATAATACTATCCATATATATGATTATATGTCTTTCATCCTATTTAATCATTTTTGTAGTAGTTATTTAACATTAAATCAAGATATATTCTAGTTTATACTAAATTACACAACAACATGATAATCTATTACTCTGTGGGTGGGGTGGGGGTGGGGGGCTGCTTAATATACGCATAAGTATCGCATCAGTGTTTATGTGACTTTTACATTTGGCTGGCATGTAGACATCTTCTTACCCATAGGGTCGCCGCATATTTCCTATCTTCTGTCTGTCCCTCTGTATCTGTCTGGCTTTTTGTATGTGTCTGTCTGTCTGTCTGTCTGTCTCTCTCTCTCTCTCTCTCTCTCTCTCTCGATCTCTCTGTTTTTCTTTGTGTTTGCCTTCCTGTCTGCCTCTCGCTCTCTTTCTCTTTCTCTCTTGCTGTCTCTGTCTCCCTGTCATCGCTGTCTAGATCTCTGTCTTTCTGTCTCTCTGTATCTCACAGCCTGTCTGTCTGTCGCTGTGCCTGCCCCCTCTGTCTATCTCTCTGTCGCTGCTTTCCCCATATGTCTTGCTTTGTTTCTGTCCTTATGCATGCCTGCCCACGTGTAGTCGCTAGGCTGGTCGCTAGGCTGCCTGCCTGTTTGTTTTTCTCTCCCTACCCATGTTTTATTGTTTCCTTTCCCATTCTCTTCTAACATCCGCTAAGACTAAAGATATATTAGAAACGGGTTGCTTGTAAAATTATAGTTTGAACAACTTCCGTGATTATTTCTTATCTGACAGCAGTACCATTAACCATTAGATAATTCGTAGGCGTGCCTGTTTAAGGGGGAGAACTCAACCTGTAATGATGTTTGTATAGCATAGGCCCCACTCGGAACACCTCGGCCATTTCATCCGGATACCGCCGAAAATTTACGGAAAGGATAGAACACTGTCATGCTTGAGTTAAAGTTTCATCAAGCTGCCGTTTTATAAACAACGAACCTGTGTAATTACCATTGTCATGTGAACAATATGTTTTAAACGATTTACGGGATCGTATAACTATTGAGTATTGTTACACGTTAGCGCTTGATACCGGAGTTAGAAAATGATTTCAAGCGGCAATGCCATAAGACATAAATGGGTTCTATATATATTTACGGCATTTATATTCGCAACTGTTAGCTTGTACATGTTCGGGTCATGGCCAAATATTCCGGCGCCAATTTACTGGGGTAAGTTTTCGTACTTATGTACTGTTTTATTTTTGTGTGTTGTTAAATCATTTTAATGTTTATATTTTTATGTGTGTATCTGAGTGTGGTTAAAAGGGAGTAGAGAGCCGAAATGTTAAGGTCTGAACTTGAGAGTTTAAAATATCTCAGAGCAAAGGTGTTTACGATTCACAGCCAATACATGATTTTCGTTAATTTCTAGCTAGTAAACGTTGTGTTATTTTCTAAGAAAACTATTGTACACTTACATGCCATTATTTACTGACCTGATAACGATTAATTTAAAGCTACAAAAAAGTAACCAATATTTCATAACACTTACACTTTTACCAGGAGATTTGTAACGATTATTCAAAGCAGAAATGCCAACACCTATTTCCTAATATTATTATATCTTTCTAAAGCTAAATTTCAAAGCAGAACAGTTTACTTTTTCAATAAAAGACATGTAACATTTATTTCAGAGCAGTTGATTTTGACGGGGATATTTACCAATATTAATATTGCTTATTTATTATTCTAATACAAAAATTTCAGATCTAAGTAAATTCTTTTTTTCAAATTTTCAAAACACATTCACATTTCAACATTACATTTAAACGATTTCACATTTCAAGTTTCTTATTTGTGAATCGACGGACGCATATCTCCAATGTAAAATGTGATAACTGGCATGGTTCCCGATGTTTCAGCTTTCGAATCCATTTAGTATTACAGTTATTACAACTTACAAGAGTGTCTCTGAATGTAAGATATACGAATTACAAATAATCTTGTAAAGAAGTAGGCCTACATGACTTTAGATGAGAGTCAAATAAGTCCCCCTTTCTAAATCTAGTATTACTGCTTACGCTGTATTCCGCTTTTATAAAGATGGCACTTCTTAATTTGCATGCATATATATGCATGAAGAAAAATAATAGTTAAGGCATATTTTAAACACACATAATCAAAATATTAGCAAATGAAAGCTTTTCAGTTCGAAGAAAAAGCGATTGCGAACCATGATATCGTTAACATTTAACAAGGTGAGGAACTTACTGATGCAGAAGATGAGAATGATTTGACATAAACAGAAGCATTTCTTTCATTAACGACTATTTAGTGGCACTTTTTCTTACTAGTCTTAAAATAAATCAGTTCTTTAGTTAAAGGAACTTTTCAAGGAAAGTTTAATTTGTTGCTGAAGGTCAAGACCTTCCCTCCCCGACTTCAGAAACAAATAAACGGACTACTAAGACAAAGTGTCGAAATCTTCAAATGCACGCATTGTTTTTCATTTCAGAAACTTGAAATCCTAAGAGGGATTTCACCTTTCCTGTTCTTTGTTGCTTCTGAATTGATATATATCCATGTGTTTTAGTGCATACGAACAACAGCCATTGTGAAAACTGTAGCGGCACCAAAAGCATCTTCAAACTCCCTAAATGGACAGTATTGCAAGTGGTGTCAGCTTCTACCCGTGGTCAGCCAGATACGAATACCGCTTGTCGCCTGAGTGTGCCCACCCAACTCGTTACTTCGGACACTCTCACCGATTTGACCAACTGGGATTTTAACTCAAAAGTCAAATGTCCATACATTGACGTTAAGAACATAACAACATCACATCAGAAAGCCATTTTAGACTGTTCTTTATCCCCTACAATCAAATACGTGATGACTAACAATTTTTCTGACATCTTCCAAGTTGAATTTGGCGATGCATGTCTAGAGAAGGTAATCGACAATTGTTGCTCCGACGACAAGCCGGTTCCCAACGTGATTCACTATATCAACTACGGGAACCATTCACTTGGTTATTTCCAGTTTCTCAGCTACATGAGTGTCCTCCGTTTCATGAAACCGTGTCTTTTCCTGATACACGGTGATTTTACACCTAGCGGGGAACTGTGGAACTACTTTGTGTCCATATACCCCAATGTAGTGCACGTGAAGAGGGCATTGGTTAACGACATATATGGACACAGGTTTGCGTATAAGGAACATGGGGCCGATGTTATGAGGATCCAAGCAATTCAAAGTAAGTATTATCTTTATTCTACACCGAAACTTTCTTTTTTTATCAAATTAAATCATAAACTATTTTATGGGCGTTTACGGTGAATGATTGTAACGTGGGGTCGTTGTGGGCATCAAAACTCCGTATCGTGTTACATTTATAACCACCCAGCTCATACTCTTTGATAGGCAATACAAAGTATTGATCAAAATTCAACACCACGATAAAATATCTGTACTCTGTTAAAAACAGTTTCCCTCAAAGTGAAAAAACGTGGACTTTATCCGACTTGGGCAAGGGAAATACATGCATGTTAATTAATGAAATCTGTACAGCTTTTGTAAGTTAGTTATGCATGATGTGTATGTGTGCTTCGACATTTAGTGTTAACCATTCTAAACGAAGTTTAGCAACATATGATGTCGAAGCTTAAACGGAGACCCCAACATGGATATAAAACAATTAAAATGTCAAAAATGTAGCATGCTAAAAGCAAGCACTTTGTAAAGATATGATGATTTTGTTTTAAATAAACAAGACAACAGAGTATTTTTGAAGTTCCTGACAGAGCGGGTTACCTGGGTCGAAAATAAACTGAAGGAAGATAGTTTATCGACAATATTACTGTTTGTGTAGTCGCATGTTAGGCACAATCTAAATGCTGATATAAATAACACTTGAATGTTCGCTCCCTGTAAGGAGTGTTACGGTTTTATAAACTATGACAACCTTCAAATGACATTGTGGGTCTTAAAAGCCCCGCTTCGTTTAGGACTTCTCGTGCAATTAATTACAAAATACGTGGTACACACTGAAAGTTAAAATATGGTAGGATTACTTGGTACAGGTCAATTAGCGTGCCTTCATTTGGATTACATTTTATTTATTTATTTAATTTTCTCACCGGACGCAATAGCTCAGGTGGAAGAGCGTCGGCTTGCGGATCGAGAGGTCGTGGGTTCAAACCCCGGCCGGGATAAAACAAAGACTTTAAAGTTGGTAGTAGTGGCTTCCCTCCTAACGCTCGGGGCTAAGGGGACAGCATTACGTCTGACTCGTCGGTGTCAGTATAATGGACCGGCCGGGTTCAGTCCCTGGGCACCTCATATGTGCCCTAGTTCTATAATGAAAAAGAAATGTCGCTGCACAGTATCGGCAAAAATGCCGGCTTATCCCATCCCATCCCATCCCTATTTTTTCATATTATTGTTGTTGTTTTCGTTGGCCTGGGTCCGGTATCTTAAATAGAATACTGATATGCTAATACAGGTGTACATGCAAGGATACAATGAATATAGATAGAGACAGCAGCAAAATTTGAACATTCTGTTCAAACCGCTCTGTGGGAGCTGTATAATCCATATCTACACTATTTGCCTACTCCTAATTTATTTGTTCTCAGCAGGTTAGGAGCTATGCTTTTAAATAGGTTTTATAAAAAAAATAATAGAACAATTTCAATTTAAATATTTGTTTTGAAATATAAATTTACATGAATCTAGTAGTTTTAACTTGTTATCAAACAACACGAAAGCCGCTGAAGCATATTTCGTCAGCCAAAATGACACAACATGATATTTTACAGAATGATATGCATTGCAGGAACACACCTTGGGATACAACGCACTTTGGGATCGGAGCACAAAGTGCATTGCATTGTTTCACTGCTATATTTAATTGGGTGAAATCTAGCGCATTTTGGGGTTCTGAACTTTGTCCTAAAAGTTTGCTGCATCGCAAAGAATATTTAAAATCATTTAAAATTAAGTTTAAGGATTTCAAGAAGAATGATGTCATCGTTCTTAGCATTTTAAGGTTATCTTCTTTGACTTTTTTAGATAAATACAATGAAAAGGCCACTCAATCCCTCGTATATCAATGCTAACTAACATCCGTTTTAAAACACATTATATCCTATTCTTAATATTTTTTTCTTTAGTGGGCAAAAATAATGAAAACATTTCGTGATTTTGTTCATGTTAAGAAAATGATCCCAAAGTACGTAATGGTAGACTGTGCTTGCCATGTAAATGACGCTCGTGAATCGTGGTCATGATTAATCATCTACACCATTTTGTTTGCCTCAGTTGTGTCTTAAAACAACCTTACCTCTGTACACAATATTAAATGTATTAGAAAGTTATGGTAGCTGATTTCTGCCATTTCGAACCCTCGCTTCGTGACAATGAAAAGTGCGCGAGGCACGCCGTCTTGATAATGTATACTTTTACTTTTACTCGCGACCTCTTAAACGGGCGAACACGCCGTCGCGATAATAGCTTTATCCTGACAATTCATAGGCGATAATTAGGACGTGCATTTGTCTCAATAACGCGCTGGAATTGTGTTTTCGCGTTTCGCGTTTAAAAGACGACACGCGAAACAAAGACAAACTACACTTTTCGCGCTCCGCATTCCGGTTCGCATGCCCACATGTCAAACAACAAGCAAAAACTAGCGCAGAAGAAAGAAAAATGTGTGGCTGATTGAACGAATTAGATTGTGCTTGCTTTTGTTTCTGATATGGCAATTGCTAATGGGGTAAATAATTTAGAACTGATACTTAATTTATATAAAAAAAGGCTTTATAAATTAAGAATAGTGATGCCACTCAAAATTTTAACTTTAGTTTTTCATGTGCAAAAGAAATCAATCTTTATATGATTTTTGACATGATGTAGATCATCCATTTACATACAGAAGTTCATTTATATTTAGTGTAAGTATAATGCGACGATCGAGGTTGTATGTTAAAATAATCTGGATCAAATTCCAAGGAGGGAGGGAAAGAGCGGGGAAAAAGGAGAGATAGAGCGAAAAGGGGACAGAGAGACACATATATTTTCTACTTGTGTTGTTGTTTTTAATATGAAAACGTCAAAGTAAGCCAAGACTATTGTAAAGTTACAATTCGTTGTCAGCATAATAATCATGTAATGTAAAGATATTGCTGTGAATAGAATAGCAGTAAAATATTTGAGAATAGAGTTTTAGATTCTTCACATATGCATATGTGTTTTTAATTTGCGCATGAACAGTTTGTCTCGACAAATGAACGCGCTAATAGTCAAAAGTGTCCACGTGTATAATCACTACGGCACACTTCGCGCAGCGCCCTTTCAAGCGCGAGCACGCGACATGACAGAAATCAGCCACCGCAGAAAGCTAATGACATAATGATTCCAGTATAGTTGACTGACGATCAACGTAGTGAACGTTTTTAGTGTAAAGGTCTAAAGTAATATTTTATTTATGTTTCATGTTTCAATCTAAATGAATGTTCATACATGTGTACCTTAAACAAAGCAACTTAAATTTTGATATTAACATGCATACATTATTCAGCGGTTCAAGAGACAAATATTCATCCATATAACGCGTCCATATCGCGATCAAATATCAGGTAACAGTGTTGTTGTTGTTTTTTGTGTGTGTGTAGTGATTTTTTGCCAACGCCATTTCAGTGATTATGCCACCTTCAGGACACTGACGGTGGAACCCACATACATTAATCCAGGCTACGTACTCAGTTGATCCGAAGTACCTGACCTGTTGATCCGCTGGTCAGCACGGCCAGGTACGTTGATACGTTTTGTGTATACTTTAATACTTACTGAGTAATCCTCCAATCCGAACTACATGATACGTTGATTCGCACTGCAATGATCAGTTGATATGTAACGCTTGATCAGCTGATCCGTACAGCACAAACCGTTGACTACAATACTCTGCAACGCTGAGCCGGACTAAAGTGACTTGTTGATCCATAATGCGCTCAGATCAGTTAATCCGTAATACCCATTCAAAGTGATCCGTACTGCGTGATCCGCTAATCAGTATTTCGTGATTTTTCTATGCTCTGCTGATCCATAATGTAGGATCCTTTTATCCATTCTGCGGGATTATTTGATCTGTATAATATAAGCTGTTAATATGCAGTACGTGGTCCTGTAATCGTACAGCTTGCTCCCTTGACCCATACTGCGTGTTTTAATGATTCGTACTTCATGCCTATTTTACTATAGCATATTGATATCATTATAATATTTGTGATTGGCATTTGCGGTTATTTATTACCAAAGTAAAAGTGCAATATTTACCCAATTGTTTTAAAACGCCCGCGTCGGTCTGTCCTCTATCGCCCTAAAACCTCGACGAGTTGCCGACAAAATGTGACTAGTTACATGACCCTTCCAGGATCTTTAATAGAAAATAAGCCGCACAGACTCGTTGTCCTGTATTCACAGAGAAACATCCTCGGATTAGCATGTGAAGGGGTGCACTATTAAATATACGTAACGACAGCAAATAAGCAGCTTTAGGGGGCGGAAAGTGAAATGATAAAAAGCCTAAGGTACAGTTCAAATTAAGCTAAGACAAGTATATCACGTTTCAAACTTTCAAACAATTTAAGTCATACAACATATTGAAATTGATTAATGGACCGGCCGCAATAGCTCAGGTGGTAGAGTGTCATCTTTGGATCAGGAAGTCGCGATTTCAAACCCCGGCGGGGAAAAACCAAAGACTTTATAGTTGGTAGTAGTGGCTTCCCTTCCTAACGCTCGGGGCTAAGGGGACAGCCTTACGCCTGACTCGTCGGTGTTAATATAATGGACTAGACATGATCACAGGGGGCTGACGAAGCGTCACAGGTTGTGGTTCTCATCGAAGTCATGTAGTTGTTACTCATCGAAAACTTATGAAAACAACCCCTAGTTTCCCTACCACCATGACCACCACGTCCCAGAAGTAGGACTAAAACTCAGTTCATTGTATATCTTGCAAGATTTTCATTCAAACTGTTGTTTGCCGGTATCATTTGTGTTGATAATTAATAATATTTATGTCTGTTAACGCTATTGTGCAATATAACCCGTTGTTTAAGTAAACAAAATAGTGTTTTTTTTTATTTGTAATTAATTGCGCTGATTTTTTTTATTTATGTACCATTTCGTATCCCGGAAAGACGGCAGGCCAAGATTCTTCTTCAGGCAGAGAAGTTCAAGTGTATCCCAGATAGCCCCATGAAAAACAGACTGGCAGGATATACAAAGAACAGGCTCAAGCGAAGCAGTTTTGTCCACGAAGCCAAGAAACTGGACAGAAAGTTTGCACCAGAGCTGACAATACCTACCTCGCCCTTGTGCAGCACGGACATACTAGACCCATTGAAAAACGACCTGTCTGACATAAAGGTGAAACTCAACATTCCACAGCTTGATAGTGGTAAACAAGAATGTGAGAGTATCAGAAAGAGTCTTACACTCGCCATGATCAACGAAGACTATCCTCATGACAAGTGGACCCACGTTTACACAGATGGGTCAGCCACAAGAGCAATCAAAGACGGAGGAGCTGGTATTCTCATCAAACACCCATCAGGCCGTCGAGAAACACACCATATGGCCACCGGAAAGCACTGCAGCAACTACAGAGCAGAGACTGAAGCACTCATAAAAGCAGTCTCCTTGATTATAGACTCGTCAGAAGCTGTCTCTACAGTGGTCTTTCTTACTGATGCACGCTCAGTCCTGGAAGCCCTGACAAACAACAAATCCCCAGACCTAGCCAGAGCAATAAATGACCTCAGCGCCACTTGCAACATTACCCTACAGTGGATACCAGCACACTGTGGAATAACTGGCAACGAAGAAACTGACCACTTGGCTAAACTAGGAGCCCAATCAGAGCAACCAGATGTCCAGGTCTCGTATAAGGAGAAAGTCACCATCATCAAAGCACTAACAAAGCCAAGACAAGACCCTGATGCATATCATTCTTTGAACCGGCCAGAGCAAGTGATAATGGTCAGACTACGCTCAGGACATAACAGACTGAATGCACACATGTACAAAAAGTACCGACTCGTACAATCCCCAAAGTGTCCGTGCGGAGAAGAAGATCAAACTGCAGAGCATGTCCTCCAAAGATGTAAGCGACACGACCAGCAGCGAACTGCGACGTGGCCTCAGGAAACAACCCTCCAGCAGAAGCTATATGGTGATGTTGAGGACCTGAGACGGACCACATCCTTCATCGTAGATACTGGCGTAGTCGTGTAATTGCGAACGCCAGAAGAAGAAGAAGTATCCCGGATACTGGCCTCATGTCTTTCAACATTTTATGACAATTTTCTACCGCTGTAGCACAGGGAATTGTGTGTACGCAGACCTTTTATAACCATGATAACAGCACGCCCCCCCCCTCCCATCAAATTGTGTATGTTTTGTTCAACGAAGTCACCTTTTGATGTATGTGTTACTCACAGAGAGTGTGAGTGTTTCTCACCGAAGTCTAATAGACTTTTCTGTTGCAGTCAAACAGAACCATAAGCTCTGCAATTGTATTTATGTATCGTTCAGCCCACTTGCTTATGTCATCACGGGTGTCACTATAACAGTTTGCATTTCAACTTCAAATCGATCTTTTCTCGCGGCGAATGTTGGTTCAGATTCGTGACCGAACAAATTGACATCTCCGATTTTTTTTTTCTCAAAACCTGGTGTTATCTTTGTTTCATCTACACATAAATTGTAAGATTTTGTTTTAGTTGACGCAATTGATGCAACTGCTTCTAAGTTTGAATGAATGATCCCAGGTTTATTGCACTCATTTGCATAACGTTTTCTTTCCTCTTTCAATATGTCTTTATTTGGACAAACGAAGCAACATTGAATTATCGGACTTTCATAAGTCTTTACACTCAAGCTCGCAATGTTCTTGCACTCTCGAAAAAGGCCTTATATCCTCCCAAAAATCTCAAATATTTTGATTTAAATAAAGACTGCCCGACTGCCCAAAACTGTTTGACTAAAACACCAAAACCAAAACGTCTTCTGAAATTTCTTTCATTTCCTCGACGTTTTCGAAATCTGAGTCAGAAGACAGCATAATTGTGTCCAACCGTTTAGTAAATTCAGGCTCAGTTAAAGGTTTTTCGTTTCCTAAACTCGCACATGTCGATTCATCAGTCTCGTCCGCACACTCTGGTTCAATTGTTTTATGAGAACAGTTGACAGTGAACAGATTTCGTTGGTGTGTTTATTTTAAGAAATTTTCTTATCGAACTACAACTTGCTAATTTTTTGGCGGTAGTATAAATTTACCAGTACTTTTGTTTATTGTCATGTCGTCGATGTTTCCTATATCATGTCCTTTAACTTTAAAAGTCCTGTTTCGATATTTAGTTGTTCCTCTTTCATTTACTTCCCACATGTATGACACATTCTCTGTTGGATTGGACTGGCACAATGCTTTGTAGCTTCTAATAAGCCGGCGAACTGGCCCCGACAATATGTACACACAGCGTGATCCTCATCCTGAAATTGAATTTGACTTCGATGAGTAACATACACATTCAAAGTGGTCTTCGTTGAGCACCACACACACTCTCTGTGAGAAACAACTACATTTGGTAGCAGGCAAAATCTCATAACAATGACTATAACGTAAAATAAATAACATCATAATAAAGACAATTGATATACTAATGTTACTAGGTCAACTATGTAATACACTATTCAATTTATAATTAATACATTTGCAATAAAATCCACCTAAAGAAGAGTCTACACACATCAGATACTTTTAAGTGTTATTTTTGAAAAATTATTTTCACAAGTCAACATTAAACAGTTTAAAAGACAAACAAAAACATTTAGAATGATGTACTCACCATGATTTGACGGAGATCGTATTTTCCAAAAGTTTACATTCAAAATTTATACATACTATGGTATCCTCGGCAATCCAAAACACGTTCTGTTTACATAAACTGGGAAAGTTTTCGATGTGAACCATCTACATGACTTCGATGAGAACCACAACCTGTGACGCTTCGTCAGCCCCCTGTGATGATATGAAGTATACCCATGGCCATTAGATTGTAATTTTTGTTTCGGGGATGTGGGTGTTGGTATCAAGATATAACTATACTTTAACTTAAATGTTATGTTACACGTTTAATATTAAAGAATTGTCATGGCATAGTCCAATTTTCTGGTTATGACCATTTATGTAAAAATGATCCATACTTATTATTTATACAAGACATAAATCACTTAGTAAGGTTATCATGTCTTAAAGCAAAATGTAACAATATGGAGAAAACGAAAATTGAATTAAGCCATTTTCAGACATTGCAACAGACAAATGGTTCTAGACGAATTTGTAGGAAAATCAAGGATGATTTAAATCACGAAATGTCTCTCGGATTTATGTCAGTAATTCCCGTGACTGCACAAATGTAATTGTGTATGAAGTGTCCATTTTATTAGCATTATAAGAAGGAGAAAATAAACTAATAAAATAATAAATAAATAAAATTATCAAATATTATTTGAATGATCGAGGTCTCGATGTTAGCCCACGGATTCCAAACAAACCAAAAAAGTGAACAATATACAAACCTATCCTCGCTCCTTACCGGAAATCACGACATTCCCAGGAGATTAAAGTCGTTGACCTAAAAGGCTATTATGTAGCTTTCCTCGCTGAAAGTTTAAGACAATAGAATATGCTATGAATAATGATGACGTAACAAATCACAATACCACGTGCATAAGACTAGTTGTTTTTCAAACTATTTAATTTCTTTCAAAGAAGAACTTACACAGTCACTCTGAAATCAAATTGCTGACAGCTTCTAATCTCAAATATACTTTTCTAAACACGAAAGCTTGCAATGATAGCAATTGTGCTTTCTTTTTGCAGACTAAAACATTATGAAATAATTGCAAATGCAATTTGGTAATTTTCACTTTACTCCACCCACTTTGGCGTTGCCTGGCACCACGACTTTATGGTATTCAATGAATAACCAGATGTCATGTTGTCAATCAAAATCTTTTATCAATAATTTCAACGAGTATATAAATTGGGCACGAACTTTGTATTTATGACAGATCTTGCTCGATTGTATAATTGAAATAAAAACAGATATACTATATAGTTATATTATACAAAATGTATTTAACACATCGGGATCTTTTTGGAGGGGGGATTTTTATAAAGGTTAACAGAAAAAAAAGATTCTGATATAAATACCCAAAACAATACTTTTGTAACAAAATATGTGCAGACTATGATCTAGTTAAAACATTGACATATGCTGGAGGGACTGATTCTGTGACGTTTGATTGGACAGAGCAAATAAACCAATATCGTTTCTGTTCTTATTTTCAGCCTATGGAGGGACTTATATCGACTGGGACCAGCTACTTTTACGTTCGATTGAACCTCTCAGAAAATACGACTACGTTCAAGCCCAAGGTGGACCCAGTCACTTTACCAACGGTGTCATTATTGGCAAGAAAAACGCTAAATTTCTACACCTTTGGCTTCAAGGATATAAGAACTATACGGAGACCTGGTCTGACAATTCACTCTTTTACCCCTTTAGATTGGCAAAGAAATTCCCAGAACTAATACACATTGAAGGGTTTAATTTTACTCGGCCACTTTTTACTGAAATGGAACTGATATTTAATCGAAACTACGACTGGTCAACCAACTACGCTATGCATCTATTTATACGATACTATAAAAAGAATACAGATATGGAAACAATAAGACATTTGAATACAACACTTGGGTCGGTCAGTCGCCATGTCCTCTTTGGCAACAAAGAACTATGCTTTGCTTAGACAAAATGTATGACTAATACATGTTTTATAATTTTACATTACACAATAAAGAAAGATTGCTGATACCTGTTTCTCAACATTCATCTGTATAGTATATAAAATTGTTTTTGAATGTTCAACTATTTTACTATATTAGTAATTAAATACAGAAATACTAGTGCCAAAGTAGGATAAGCAGCACATTAATTATTCATTGAAATTAGAAGACACCACATTACCATATTGATAGAAAATGCAGGTATCATAACAAAAACGGAATTAAAGATAAGTTCCATTTCATACTGATTTATCCTCCTTACGACAATTAAGGAAATACATAAATCATCCCAATATATTCTACACGAATACCAAGAATGTTTTTCAGCTGCAAAACAACAACCTCTTCTACATGTGTAAGATCAAACATCGGGACAAAACTTACAACACAGTCTCTACCATTTAAGTTTAGAAACTAAAACATTTAAAACATCAATATTTTCTACATTTTTTATTTAAAATTACGACTAAAATATATGGCCATAAGTGCTACAAAATACACTGAGTTCAAATGTAACGCCCATTTTTGTTGTTTTCTTCAACACTACACTTCGGTGATCTGAATCTCGATTGTAAACCTGGTATAGAGCCGCAAAAGGCCGTAAGGCACTGCTCGGGATATCGCAAATATATCGGCCTGTTACATGGATATACTGCATAGTCAGTGGAACGGTCGTTCTAAGAACAGCTAAAGAACATCCTCCTTCCACCCACTTCCTCTAGTCACTGAATGATGTTCCTACACAGCGAAGTTGTTAATAAATCTGCTTTCATTCATGTCTGCATTACACAATATAAGCCCTTGAACGTCTAGTTTAAACAGATTACAGTAAAAAATGATGTTAACGTTTGAAGCATGCCTGGTCACAATTAACGCGACTAGTCTCTTTCACAGAATATTGTTTTGTGTACACGCATTATTTTTTCCGAGATATATAAACTGACCGACCGCGGGAATTCATGCTCATGCAGGGTGAATCCTTTGTGCATCTGAAATTCATGTTTCTCACAACTCTGGACAAGCACCACAGACCAAAATTTAAGGTCTGTAAACATGTCTAGTATCTAAAACAACTGTTTTGTAATAATTATTTCATAAGGAGGTCTTATAACAAAGTTCTCTGTAATAATTATTTCATAAGGAGGTCTTATAACAAAGTTCTCCTAGATATGTGGTCACACAAGAAACAAGCAATAATGAAACCCGTCGATCACCTCCACGTACACATTCTCATTTAACTGTACTATAAAAATTGTTTACTATAAAAAAAAATGAAAACCATGAACAATAGGGAATATTCGTTTTATGAAAATAGTCACCCTTGTCAAATAAGATCCAATGTGCTCTGAAAGGTAGGCAGGCAGGCAGGCACGCATCTGCCTGTACGCAGTTGCGTACACATTGTCCCCAAATGATGAATACATAATATAATATATATAATATATAATATATAATATATATATTCTTGTTGTTTTACAGCTTTGTCAATTCGGACGTAAATTTTGATTATATTTCTTAACAGGTTTAAATGATGACCTTGATTTGACAAAAGTCAATATGCATCCAGTGTCGCGTGCTGGAACAAGATTGTTTACACGACAAACTTGCTCTGACTTGATACAAAAATCCTGTTTAAGCAGGTCATGCAGCTGCCTCTTGTAGATATTTTTTTCATGATCGGATTCTTTCTGTATACGAGTTTCACTGATCTATATTTTTATGATCACGTCATTTTAAAGTTTGTAATTCGCAATGAGAGCGCTAGTTAAATTATAAGCATATCGGGCCCGCTTCCACCTAACGGATCACTCTAAGTGAAATACGTTGACTAAATCTAGAACTCACATTATTATTCTTTCATACATAACACTACATCTTTTTAATTAATTTTTGCCTTAGTTGTCTTTATTGTTGTTGTTTTGTGTTTTTTTTATTTGTTTGTTGTTGTTTTTGTTTGTCTTTTTTGCAAAATAACATCCTTCTTTCGGTTCGCCTGTCTAATTGAAATAAGATGGTTTTAGGGTCCGATTTGATCCGTCAGTAGGCAGTTGTTTTTAAAATTAAGTATCTTATACCCTGTTTTGAGTGTATATGTTGTGCATAACGTAAATAATCACAGATGGTAAGTTATCTGTTAAAGGTGCTAAGCTTTTATAACTATGACAATTTTGAATGGCGCTAAGTTAAGTAAAGGTTGCGCATCTTTAATTACAACGATTTATAGAAGAAATGCCAAAATACCTTTACAGAAGGAAATATTATAATGTGGTAATGGACGGACTTTGGTACAGAATTCATTTATATATGCATTCATTCAGTTAAAAACAATTGTTTTATTTGTATGATCAATATAAATCAAAGAATTTTCATTAAAAATGATCCAGAGCTTTGAACACTGTACGAATAAGCTTATACAGCGTTGTATGTGTCTGTGCCAGGTGAAACAATTCGTGACTTTCGGATAAAAGAAGTGTATGAGTTCTTTCCCTTTGGGTTAATATTAAATAAAGTAGATAATATGAGGTTTTAATACTTATTTGCTTATTTTCAGTACAATACACATTATATATTGTATGTGTATGTTACAATCTGTAAAATCTGTAAGGTACGTAACAGTTAAATGTTTGAGGGGGGTGGGGGGGGGGGGGTGGAAAGGTGACTGCATACTTTATGCCTAATAAGAACATTTTTGTCTCTTTGACTTTATGCCTGTCTTTTTGTATATCTGCCATTTTGTTTGCCTTTTTGTCTTTGTCCTGTTCCGCTATGTCCTGTCTGTCTGTCTATATGTCCGTCCGCATTTCTGTCTGTACGTCCGTCTGTCTGTGCGACTGGCCTCCGTATTCTTGCCTGTCGGCTGCCTGCTCGTCTTTAATTCCTTTTCAGTCATATTGTCCCCGCTAGTCTGCCGTATAAACTGCCGAAATGGAGTTGTTAGATCATTTACATTAGATATAGATAGATAGATATTAGACATTAGACCGTATGAATTAGCGATATGGAGTTATTACGCTCTATGCATTGCCGACATAGTGTTATGCGGTCATATAAATTACCAACATGGCGTCATTAGAATGCATAAACTACCTTTGTCAAGTCAATAGGTTGTATAAACTTCTGATATGGGGCTGTTAGGCCGTCTTTATTGCCGACACGGAGTTATTGTGTTGTAAAATTTACCTACATGGAGTTACTATGCCATATCAATTGCCGACTTGGTGTTTTAGATTACCGACATGGAGTAATTAGGCCGTATAAATTGCCGTCTTGGAATAAGTGGGCTGTAAAAATAACGGAATTGAATTATTATACCGTATTACATACCGACATTAAGTTATATGTTTAGACGTTTATATAGACGTTTATGTTTATAAAGACGTTTATGTCGAAAAAAAATACAAACTGATGTGACCGTATAAATAGCCGAAATAAAGTTTATTATATACCGGTATGACCTAGAAACTTTAAGTCTATATAATAACTGTGTAAAAAAGGAAATGCGAATTATGAGCAAGTGCAATCGACTTGTAAAATGTGCCTGCACTGAATATGCTTTACACTAATACAAATCTCAATGGCGAAGACAAACGATGATTTTATTTCGCTTAAATAAATCCGTTTATTTAATATCATTTTAAATGATGCATGTTTTTCAGAAGAATTCTAGACTCACTTTCCTGTTAATTATTTCCCAACCGAAACTGATCCGCATAGAATAATTCTTACATAGCGATCGGGGATTTTAATTGCAACGTTCCATATTTTGTTCTTTTTATTACACTGCCATAAAATGTATACGGAAAAATAATTTGCTTTTCAAAATATATATAACATGAAATTTTTAAGGTTGTATAAATTGTAGCAAAGGGTAATACGGCCGGTCATACAAATAACCGTCACGGAGTTATTAGATCGTATTACGTGTCGCTGCTGAGTCATTTAACTGTATAAATTACCGACATTGAATTTTTCGGTCGTATAATAGTTGACATGGAGTAATATGATGATTGAAATTACCGATATTGAGTTATTAAATGGTAATAACTGCAAACAACAAATTAAACGTCCGACATGGAGCTGTTATGCCATATAAATAGCCGACTTGGGGATCTAACACGTTTAAAATATTCGGGTGTATTGTAATTGACCGTGTAAATAGCCGAAATTAAGTTTAATCTATATGACCTAGACACATTATGTCTTTATACCAACTGGTTAAAAAGGAAAATCGATGAGCCAGCACATTGCTTGTGTACGGTATGCATGCAATGTGTATGTTTTAGACATATACAGACTCACAAAGCGGCGACAGAACCTATATTTTTGTTTAGCTTTAAGCTCACGACCCATTTTTATAGGCTGCGTCTTTAACATAATTTTAAATAATGTAATTTTGACAATATAATTTTTGGTCATACATTCCCGTTCATTTTTTTCTCATCGGAAACGGAGCAACACACAAGAATTCTTCAACAGCAAACGGGGGACTTTCACTGGAATCCCTGCAAATGTAGACGTCCCAACAATTTGCTCTTTTGCAGATTACAATAACAAACATAATAGAACAGAACGGTTTTTGTACAAATGTCGAAAACAAACTTCAAACTTAGTGATTTTGAACGTGGTGCTAAATGTCAGTTACCCCTCGCGACATCGTCCCTATGTCATAAAACTGTCCTAACCAACGTTAGCTTGTTAAGTAGGATTAACTCACTTAACATACAAACTCAGCAAAATCGGCACAGAGGTGTACTAAACATTTGATTAAAGCATAAAACTAATGATATCAATGCAATAAAACATAAATAATATGACAAATAGCAGGAGTCGAGAATCCGTCATGGTTGTTTTAAGGTTCTGGAACTGTAACTAACTTCGGTAAACATCGGCACTCATGGATCCGGTTTTACTTGAATATCATTCGTCGTCAAGTTTCGTATTTACTATTTTTAATAATTTTTCACCACGTGATAGAGATTTTCCATGACGTCATTAGGTTACCCATTTCTTTAAAATAGTGGAACAGGAAGCTCAACCGTGTGATCGTCGAGGGCGATATTGTAAAAATAGAGGTTTACCGACAACAAAGTCTTGTAAAGTTGAAGTGGATCATAAGTATTGTGTTGGTTCCCTGTGTACAGGTGAAAAATGCACTGTTTCATCTTGTGTTTGCGATTTAAATTTGCCTTTGCATGTTAACCGCGAGAGTTGGCGACATGGTTTGACGCTCGCTCACCTTCGTCTAATATTTTCTCGGGATGGCCAGAATGGACTTTTAAATGTGTTCAGGGGTCAAAACTGTGAGGGACAACCAAGTGTCACGAATACCAAAATAGTGCTTGACGAAAAACGTGTAAAGTGGTTTGTTTTGTTTGCTTATTGGGTTGATCGTCCCACCAACAGTATTTCAGTTATCTGAAGACGGTGTCCACTTGAAGCGGATATAGTGCTGCCTTCACTGTGTATAGCATGCCGTGAACACCTGGCATGATATCACACCCAGTCACATTATCCTGACACCGTGCCAACCAGTCGTGGAACTACCCTTATATTTGCTTGAGCGTGAGCAAGGGTGTTATACCACTACCATTTTTAACGACTTTGGTATGTCGCGGCCCGGGATCGAACCCGGGGCCTCCTGTACCTGGAGCCGACGCTCTACCGATTGCGCTACCAGGTGAATTTCAAATATTTCCCTCAAGCCAGCCAAAATCAGTAAAGAGAAGTTTTCATGTGATAATGCAGAGTTTAACATACATATTTCCATCTCCAATACCAACTGTAGGTGTTTGTTTTTTTATATATAAAGGAGTATAATCTGTAATTAATCATTTTGACGTTATTTATCGATATAAATTCTCTTGCAGTTTCATTAACCTTCCTCACTGAACCTTCCTAATGTGAAACCTCAGACGACTCCTCGGCATCACCTGGAAAGATCGCATCTCCAGCACGGGAGTTTTTGCACAGGCAGGCATGTCAGGCATGTTCGCCACCCTCTCCCATAGGCACCTGCGCTGGCCCGGACACGTATGCTGGATGGACGATGGCCGCATCCCAAAGGACATCTTCTATGGCGAGCTCGCCACTGGAACAAGGCCAACCGGAAGACCCGCCCTGCGCTACAAGAAAGTCATGCAACATCAACCCAGCAGATATCGAAACAGTAACCTCCGACCGCTCTAGCTGGCGTGAAAATGTCAAAACCGACCTCAAGCAGGCTGAGGAGAAGAGAAGGATCCAGCTCCAGCGTGATGAAAGGAAGAGCCGCAAACAGCAGAAAACCCAGCCTACCACTGCTGCCCCGATAGTAACCAACAAGGACCACACTTGCAGCAAGTGCAGCAGAAGCTGCAGCTCCCGCATTGGCTATTCATCCGCAGCCGACGCTGCTACCCCACAACTCAGTAAATACTCAGGTGCCGACTCAGAAGGATGACAACAACATTGGCGGGAATTGACATCCTTACGTATGGAAACTAGGAACAGACCAAACTAGAATAAATATAAATAAATGAAAGAGGTCAATATATCAGACTCAATAAATTTTCATTTGGTCATCATATACGCCTTCACCTACTTGCAGTTGTGTAAAGTGGTCATATGACTTTTTTTGTCTTTGATTACAAGGAACAGACTTGCAATTATAAAATGACTAAATTTCTAACGAAATGACCATTGACTGCATTTTAAGCCAGACATTTTACAACGATTATAACGTTTAACTATAAAAGGTCTGTGTTTTGCTGATAGTTTATCATATACGATGTAAAATAAAAAGAATAAAAAAACACTAACATTTCTATTCCTATGTATGTTCGTGGTATATATGTGGGTAAAGATTGAGGGCATATAAATAAGTGAAACTGGACAGATGCGATTATATGTCATATTTCTTAATATATGCTAATGCTGATACATTATTGAATCCCTTTTTCTCAGATCAACATACACATAAATGATCTTTTTTTTTTAATTAAGCCATTTCAATAAGCAATATATCATGTATCATATGAATATCGTACATCTGATCATGATAAAAAGTCGGGGCTCAACGCTCGACTTGACATCGTCGTATTACAGGCGCGGATACCACATCCAAACAGCTTGATAGTACATTATGAATACAATAGGTAATATTTATCAATGTTAACGGTGCTAATACACATAAACAATGAATAGAAAGCAACATTAGTATTACACAACATCAAAGGTGCAATAATAATTATCGCAGTATTTCCTAATCCGAAATAAAGGGAAGAGGCAAAATTGTCTCTTCTGCTTACAATGGATACCTTTACATTGTCATATATGTAATTAGATTATTTAGATTTCTGTTTGTTTTTAACACGACTAAATAATCAAATAGCACCTCTGATTATCACAGTATATGTGAGCATGCTATTATTCAAAAGATTTTTGCTGTTGCGACCCCTTTAACTATTATAGGTATTACTACTTAGACAAAAGAAAGTAATTTCATAGCAAAGTTACTTGTGATGATGTTTCAAACTTTCTTATAACAACATTCTCAAAGCAAGAGCACGAATCGACAGTGTGAGCTTTAAGAGATTCTCGTGTAATATAGTTCTACCTCACAATAAGCGGAAAATTAAACGCATTCAAGTTCATACCTACCCATATTATTGCCGTTCTAGTAACATTAGAAATCCTCGACAGTATGCACTAGTATAGATCCTTTGATAAGCTACAAGATATGACATATGGTAATATCAGTTCAAAAACACAACAGAATATTTATGCTGATTGTAAAAATTGTTCGCCCCTATGACACTTTATAGACTTATCTTTGTGTAGTGGCTTTAGGATTGTAAATGGCCGTGTAGCCGATGATTTTGGCGTGGGTTCTTTTACTTACATGTCGTCTTCCGGTGTAATTATGTTTTGTGCTCTAAAGAGTTGTTTCCCCTGATAAAGAATTTTATATTTCTTGATTTGCAGGTGTGCTCCACCCACACCCCAATACAACTTAATTTTTTGATTGATGCAGAAAGTTTAGATTATTATTCAGTTTCTATTGATCATGTTAGTAGTCTTATTTATGATGCAACTAAATCAGACGTTTTTAAGAAAACGATAAGTAGTAGTGTTGATATTTTAAACTCAATCGTAGATAAAGTTTTTGATAATTCAACGTCTGTTTATGAAGTGGTAAATGAGCTTTCGAGTAAATTGTTTTACTTTGCTCAGCAAGTGTTTAGTAAATCTGATACCATTGTTAATGATTCATTCAAAAATAGTAGAAAAGCTTAAAGTGAATAGTTTGATCAAAGATGTAAGTCTGCGTGTCAGGATTTTCGAAACGCTTGTAAACTATACAAAAAGTACAAATCAAACGAAAACATATTATTTGTTAAAACTAAGCGTAAAGACTTAAAGTCTATTAATCGAAATTTAAAAGTTGCATTTAATATGAAACAAAAACAAGAACTTCATAAGTTATCTAAAACAGACCCGATCAAGTTTTGAAGTGAAATAAAGTAAAAAAAAAAAACACAAAAAAAAAACACACAAACAATAAAGCGCAAAATTAATAAACTATTTTTTGATCCTTTTAAAAGTATATTCTCTAATGTAAACTCTTTTAAAAACGATGGTATTGAAAATGAATTGAGACAAAGTTTTTATCAGATAAACTTAGATCAATTAGATAGAAATATTAATATCGATGAGGTAAAATTGCTATTTCTTCGTTAAAAAAAGCAAAAGCTCCGGATTTGATAATCTAATACCAAACATATTTCTGAATGGCATTGACATTTTATCGCCTCTTTAATGTAAATTGTTAAATTCCAGATTTACACTGGTATTTATCCTGAAAGCTGGACTAAAGTTATTATAGTACCAGCTCCTAAAAAGGGGAATTTGGATGAAGTTAATAACTATAGAGGTATTGCTTTAACAAGTTTATTATCCAAAATATTTTCATCAATTTTTAATAAAAGGTTGACAAATTGGATAGAAAAAAATCTATCTTACACGAATTTCAACTTGGTTTTAGAAAAAAGCATAACACTTTAGATTGTATATTTCTTTTAAATAGTAGCATTGATAAAGTTGTAAATAATGAAAGAAAAAAAGCTATATTGCAGTTTTATTCACTTCAAAAAAACTGTTGACTTTGTTTATAGGAATGGAATACTAGTCAAGTTAATGAGGTATGGTAGATCTTCGAAAGTAATTAAAATTATGCAAACAATTTATGATCAATTGCAAATGTGTGTGCGTTTAAACGGTAAATACTCACACTTTTTAAATAGTTTCACACGTGTTAAGAGATGTGAAACATCATCACCGACATTGTTTTTGTTATTTATAAACGATATGTATGATTTTATCAAAAACAATACTGATTTACATGATGAGGTATCTATTGACGGAATTCGTTTGTTATTACTGTTTTTTGCAGACGACACAGTATTGTTTTCAAAAACAAGTGATGGTCTTCAAGAGATTATAAATTAATTGCATGGTTATTGTTTAAAGTGGGGAATCAGTGTAAACGTTAAAAAGTAAGCTTTTTGATTTTTAAAAAGGGAAATAATCGTCAGTTTGTGCATTTTTATATGGTGGTCAGGCTTTTCCATGTGTTTATGTCTTTAGTTACTTGGGTGTCACTCTAAAGTCTAATAGATGTTTGTTACTTTAAATGTCAGAAATATCTATCTGAAAAGGCACTTAAAGCATTGTTTTCCCTAAATTCATTGTTTCTTAAAATTCCATTCACGACATTGATAAATTTAAGTTATTTGATTCGATGATTATGCCCTTATTAACATACGGTTACGGTCACCTGATATTGAACGAGTGCATATTAAATTTCTTAAACAAATACTAGGTGTGCGACAACAAACAACACATATAGCAGTCTATGGTGGGGTAGCTATATTTCTTCTAGTTTATCTAAGAAAAATACAAATTGTTAAGTATTGCTTTAAAGCTATACAAAATACCTCATCACTTTAATTAAAGTTTGTCACTCTTAACAGATACTCAAGGACGTTATGTGCTTAAATGGACACGCAATGTTCAATCACTTTTTGGAAGTCTAGGACTTGTTTACTTTTTTCATCATAAACATTATAACAGAGAATTAATAGGCTTAGTTGTACAAAGAATTTATGATCAATACGTACAATGCTGGTTTTATAGTATTGAAAACTGTAGAAAACTTAACCTCCTACTTTCGGTTTTAAAATATTTTCGAATATGAGCCATTACATTAATTGTATAGTTAATCCTTTTCATTGTCAAGAGCTCACTAGAGTTAGATGCTCCTCAGACAATCTTGCAGTAGAAGATGGTAGATACCGATATATATCTTTAGAAAATGAAAATGTAAATTGTGTGATATAGATGTAACTGAAGACGACTTTCATTTTGTTCTTGTTTGTCCATTTTACAGAGATCTTCGTTTATTTTTTACTACCTCTTTATTTTCGTTCTTGGTCAACAATTACCAAATTCTGTCTACTGATTAAACATTGTACCTTACAGTTTTGTTCTTAAGCAAATAACTAAACATTACAGTAAAATATTGATTGAAAAAATAACTTTCTTCAATAATATATTGTATAAAAGTAAATGATGAAATGGCCATGTATTGTCATTAGCATTACTTCAATATTTTATTTTATTTTATGTTGTCATACGTATGTCCCATTTCCGCGTATTTGTGAATGTGTATAACCATTGTCTTTGTTCGCCATATGCCAATAAACATTGAATTGAAATTGAATTGGTTATGCATTGTTGCCACGGTCGACATACTGTTGAATGATGATACAACTACTACTACTACTGTTACTGACCGGCCGCAATAGCTCAAGTGGTACAGCGTTGGCTTGCGGATCGGGATGTCGCGGGTTCAAACTCCGGCCGTGTCAAACCAAAAACTTTAAAGTTGGTAGTAGTGGCTTCCCTCCTCACGCTTAGGGATAATGGGACAGCATAACGCCTGACTCGTCGGTGTCAGTATAATGAACCGGTCGGGTTCAGTCCCTGGACACCTCATAAGTGACACTGTACTATAATAATAAAAATGTCGCTGCACATTATCGGCGAAAATTCCGGCAAATCCCCCAATCCCATACTGTTACTACTACTACCCTACGACCCCTACTCCTGCAACTACTACTACTACAACTACTACCACCATATCTTACATTGCTACCATCACTAGGGTAATGTAATATGAAAGTTAATATGTTCTCATTTCTTTGCAGTCTATATTTCCAGTTACATATTCCTACATACACCATTTCATAAATGAGAATTATTGTATTATTGTTACAATAAAATTTGCTATATGAAAACATTATTTCAATGCCTTTAACGTAATGAAACATGCACATGTTATTTATCATAGTAATATATACGTCTTTTTTCACCTTGAAATGTGAAAAAGCACACATATATAAGGAAAATCTTCATTCTCATACAATGTATACCTAACTATCTTTAAATGTTCTCAGGCATTAACTACTTGTTTAATTGACACGAAATAGCAGCTTCCTTGCTATGATGTAAAACACGCAGCTGGCAGTTCGGGATATTACAACTGGTATTAGATGTATAGACGTCCAAAGTTATAAAAAAGAAATTGATATAATAAGAAGGTAAAAGAATAAGAACGTATTCTGTAGTAGGGAGTCCAGTGTGCTGGCAAGAAAAAGGAATAAGTAAAACATAAAATAGCAATTTTATCGAATCCCTTGTCTCAGTACAATATTTTTATTTAAAAGCATTTTTAACACAGAAACGAAACGTCTTTAAAGACAACAATATTTTTGTATGACTTGCAAAATAAATGAAGCACGCATGTTGGACATAACGTGTTTTTTATATGGTTGAATTTCGGCGTCATAAGTTACACATTTTGTGCGACTTAACGGATATTGAGCTCGTTTTTGATAGTTTTAAGATGGAAAAGCCTGTGCATGTGCTTCGTGCGAGACCGAGAACGTGCAGCTGTATATATATTTTAACATTAAGTAAAGTTAAAATAAATAATAGGTGTATGGGAAGTACGCCACAGTTTTGCGCCCTGACAATGATAATAACATTATTCGCGCTTCATGTATGTATTTGATGATTCAAGCCAATCAGGTTGATGTCTTTATGACTTACGTGTGACAATTGCGTATCTTACTGTACACACAGTTAGAGTACAATAAAATGGCTTAAATTGTTTTGAAACGTCGCGATGTAGTGATCAGATATAACATTTTATACTATTAATCATTGTTACTAAAAACTATTTTGCTGAAGTAGGCAAAAATTAAATCAAACAAAAAATGACAGCTATGGACTTGTAGCATTAAACTGAAGTTGCCTATATCTTAGTAAAATGTCATTATTGTGGTAAGGTAGAAATACAATGACAATCCCAATCTAAAGGTCATCTTTAGGGATGACTTTTCTTAAATTGTAATGACAAATTTACTACTGCTAGTTACAAAATAAACAATGCAAAAATAGAAAAATAGAAAATATCATATAACAACAAATATTTGAATGTTTAAAATGATCACTTTTACTGTGTAGCGTCAACAGCCAGATACAATCTTTGGCGAAACATTTTGTCATTGGGTTTTCTTTTCCTGTTTACCGTGTCATATTTTACATGTATATATATTTGCATTTTGTCATCTTACAGAACATAATAATCAGGCTATAATAATATAATAAAAAATAATAATATAATAAATACTATTTTTCTGAGTGCGTGCACTTTGTCAGACTGGATGTTAGTTTTATCATAAATAGGTGTACATTGTTGGGTAGTTTTGAACGCCTGAATTTCACAAAATATATTGTCTGGAAGAGATTAAACTATTCCTTCGGAAACAAATTATACATTAACAGGAAAAAAAAACACAACTGCGGCTAGATTGCAGTTGTACATCACTGGTTTTGTAAAGTTTCTAACAGCTTCTAAAATGCAGAAAATGCCTCAAATTGGCTGCTACATTTCAAAAATAATTCTCCCCCCAACACAAACACAACTGCTAACACCTCTGGTGCTCGCTCAATTTTCGCTCTTATTTTTGGAAAGACCTGTCTACATGCGGAGAAAGGTCCGTGTATATACCGTCGTTTCATTTTTGCTTTTCTAGCTCACTCTGTGGAACAGCAGATGCAGGCACTGCAGTTCAATGCACAGAGGGGACCCCTTCTGCCAAATCATTACATGTCACTGTAACTGTTGTATTTCCTTCAATTTTGGCAATAAAAAATACAAAAACTAGCCAAAAAATAAGGTACATTTTTATAATGACTGGTCTCTGCATTATTTATTTATATTTATGAAAGCAAAAGGAAAACTCTTTTAAGAAAAGTGTCTCTTAAAAGTTTCAGGATGTAAAAGACATTAATTGTTTCATTCTCTTTTTTGTTTAGGTCCTATGAACCAGCCACAATTTTCAGCCTGCTGTAAAGCCTTTATTCCCAGGCAGGAGTGCCAGGACACCTTGTACAACATAACTTTGATGTGCCTGAAATGCAGAAGCACAGAGGGGCAATGATTGGACATAGCAAGGATAAGTGAAGGCATACAGGCACTGCACCACATCATTTATAATACAGTTCTTGCTTAAGAACACGACACATACCTAAAAGTTTGGTATTTCTGTACAAAATGTTTTTTTGAGCAATACAGATTAAGTGGAATGTATGGCATCTGCTCAACACACATTTAGTCACAGAATTGTTAAATCTAGAGTACATAACTAATGAATAAGCCAAGTAGTTACAGGCATACAAATAGTGATACACGTTTACACGAGTAAGAAAGTAAGAAAGTAAATGTTTTGCCTTGGAAACAATCACCCCAGTTCATCAAAGTGTATAGCCACATTATTTCTACTCGATGCAGAAAACAGATGCACGAATTACTTACATAATATATACTTGGATTACTTATAAAATATACCAGTCACATACTGAAACGTCCAAAAATAAGTGATTCTTTCATATATGGCCTCGTTCCCAATCTTGTTGGACACGCTGGAACCACCGGCGAACGTCAGGCCATACCTCCCCACATTAAATTTCTTGTCCTGGCCTGGAATTAAATCCACACAAATAAAGAGGCTGAGGAGCTACAAGTCGATGACTCTTTACTGCTTTTCCATAGTCAATCTGATATTTGCAAACATTGCACACACAAAAACCACCGATATCAACCCGACGAGGCCAAACAAAGTGATGAATGCTAACAACGATATGGGAATGTGACATTTTGACAACAGGGATATCCATTATTTACCTTCTGTTTACTTTCGTAAGATAGTTTAGTATGCATTAGTCCCTGTTGTTCACATCATTGGCTTTAAGTTAAAAGCGCGCTCGTTTAAGCATGTTTGACCACGCCAATCTGTTGGTACCAGACATTGACTAAAAATGGCCACCGGCTATATTTTAAAAGCCAACTTTTTATTGATAGTCTAAACAAATTATGTAGTAAAGTATTATACTATTGGCAATTAAAATTGTTACATAAAATGCAGTATTTTTGACTTCATTGTAGACAGGCAGTGTTCTGTTTTACATTAGTTTTACTAATGTATGAAACACTTATCAACATCTGTTGTAAATGGCCGGAAGACGAATTTGCTTGAGCAAAGGGTCTTTATTTATATTGTCATAATTATGTAATTATTACAATACCATGTGATTATTTTTATAATTTTTTATAAACTTCCTAACAATGTTTTCAGGCAACAGCAACATATTTTTTGACAGTGAGAAAAGAGTTTTCATATTTTATTACATTTTCAGTTAACTTTGTTTAATGTGTGTTGCCTTAAAAAACATTGCTGATTTTAATATAAAGTGAACGCTTTTTTTAATTAATTGTTCTTTAATAATATTGTTGTTCATTTTTATATTTTTAGTTAATTATCCAATTATACACTGCATGCAGACATATGAAGAGTACTTCTATTGTTTTATTCTTTAGAGTACTTGTTAATATAGTTATGTTAAAATCTAAAACATTATTCAAATAACTTTATTCAAATAACATTCTCTATTCAATTAACTGGTCCCTAATATTGATAATCTGTTTTCTGATAAGTTCTCCTGCATAACTTTGTAATTTTCATCTTTGTGTTTATTTGTAAGCACTATCTAAATCTTCATGAAGCTTATGTTGGCTGGTCTCTTCTGTTTAAATAGACTGAAATGTTATAATTTACCTAACACCAGTATGTAGTTAATGTCATTATATTTTTTTAACATATCTTCCTCAATAGTAATTTAAGTTAATGATTCTAACGTAAGATTTTCCATCTATCATGGTACTATCATAAAACATTAATTGTAAATTTTATTAAATACCCATAATTTTGAACCAGTTTAGCACATATACTCATTCTCATAGTTTCTTGATTTCGTGAATGCTATGCTACACCCAAATGGTAGATATGTTTGATTTTTGCTCAATCCCCTTAGAAATATTCTTTATCATGGGATAGGTTTTAATGGGCAACCAAAAGAAAGAAAAAAATCAATTAAACATATTATGTACCAGTTTAGAAAATCATTTACTTAGAATTATTACATTACTTATGATATAAATCATTTATTGTGTCTTTGTGGTATCTTCCGTATGTTTTATAGCATGTATTTCAAAACTCATGGTTGAGTAACTGAAATGGTCATAAGAAGCAATAAAATAATATGCTAATGAGGATAAAAACAAACACTTTTTAGCCACATAGTATGTGCTTTGCAAGTTCAGAATTGTCATATTCGGAAAGTTAGTACCAAAAATTGATCTGAAATTCGTTATGCAAAAATCTGACGGGCTTCTGAAAATACAACATGTTGGTAAAAATCTATTCAAATGCTAAAACTAATCTGATGGCTAACGAATACACCCACCCACCCCTTGTTCAGAGACATCAACGTCTAAAATATTGTTAAAAGATGTTATAATTCCTGTAGTTTTCATCTGCCCATAACGAAAACAGCTGGTACACAGGTTTCCATGATACTATAGCTAATTGTGAGTTTTATCAACAGTGACAAAGAACCGTAGGAGAAGACGCCTGGACAGAAGTGTGTCCATGGATGGACAGACGGACAACCAGATTCCAGTATACCTTTCACAAACTTATTTGCGAGGGGTATAATAAAGTATCTAAAAACAAAAACAACACTTGTGTCATAATGTAATAGTTTTTAACTTGTACACTACTAAAATAAACTTGGTTACAGCTGGTCAGATTTGCATTTTTTTCTTTCTTTTTTGTGTGTGAAACATAAAAATTTTGTTGAATCATACCGACTTACAGATTAAAATATTACCTCTGATTACTAGATTTTGTGTGCACATGTCCTTCAAAAGATTGTTTTGACTTAGGGTTGTGAGAATCAAAATCATTGTGACACTTTCCAACATTTTGTAGCCATTTTAAGCTTAACCTAGTATCATCACCAAACTGTCCATGCAGTAACATGCATGTGTCTTAGAAGCTCAATACTAACGCCATAGTTATATATATGAAATGTGGATTATGTGCAACTTTATAAAACTGACGAAGGCGCTTTTACAAAGGCGCAAATAATAGGAACCACATGTTGCCATTATTTTTAAATTCCACATCTTTATCCAAACCTACCTTTTCAGTTATTTTCTGGTATACTGCGAAATATATAATAACTTATTGGTTTTTTCGGAATGTGGTAGCACGTGTATCAGTTTTATCAAAGATAATTTATTTATTTAGGTAAGCCTAAAGTAACACGTGCTTCTACTAACATCATTTTGAATTATACAATGGCATCAAAAGAGCTGGTATGAATAGAGAAACGTGCATATGCAACAAATCTCTTAATGAGATCAATTAGCTTCTTGTTTTAGCAGCAACGCTGGTCGGTGAAAATACCTTCAATGTCTACTCTACCGTCTTGCATATATTTTGATAAGCAATAAATAAAATGCATACTTGTTGCCTTGTTTCATTGTAGGGTCTATGTGCTTCTTGAAGTGCCAACTTTCACCTCTGACACGTTTATTCCTTTTGACGCCAGACTTATTTTTCTTCCGTTTGAAGGACCAGCCTTTAACACATATTAAAACAATACATGAAAAGCTAATCTAAACTTATCTAAAACAAATCTAATTAACGAAGGCTGTGACAGAGTGCACTTTTTTACAACAAAGACAAGTATTATATATTTAAATGATATATAAGTATAACAAAGTTGTTTAACAGTGACATATTTTATGTTGATTATTGCCAATACAGTCATACCTGAACAACTTAATCATTTTGAAAGCGTCACACTAAGGAAACGTTCACCTTGGTTAAGTAGAAAATGTTTTTAAGTATATTGTTTTTTTCTGTATTTTTTTATTCAACTAAATGAACAAACGACTGTATGCAAGTAAAATTTACATCCAAAATGTTCTTTCATTTTAGTTTCAGATCTTCTTTATGATGACGCTGCAAAGTCTACAGGTTGTCCGAAGTCTCTAAAATTGTATTTAATGATACGAAGTGCGAAAGTGATGTCTCCAGCACAAGATAATTCAAAAAATATATGGTGTACATTTCTAAATCTAGAGTTAATGTTCCGCTTATGTTGGAGATTGCATTTTGTATGACAACAATGGCATTTATTGTATATTTGTATCGTTATAAAACCACTTAACATATTATTGACAGAACCTTTCCTAATACAGATGACACAGAGCATATGAAACATACGCCTACTTGCAAACATTATGTATTTAAAGATGTATATGTGAAATGACACTTTTAAAATATTACAAATTATCAGCTTCTCCACTGCCGATTGCCAAGCAGTTCCTGGATTACAGGCCTTCCTCTGCCAACAAAATTTTCAGCAAAGAACTTCCAAAATGTACCTTCTGAAAATCCTCGTTTTTCCTTGTAATAAGTTTAAGAAATGTAGATACCTCAATGTGTGTCCTACCATGTTGTTCAATCATTTCTCTCACCTCCACATGGTTAGGCTCAAGTGACGCCATTATAGGCTATATAATTACTTGATTCCACACATTTTATGCACGAGCTCTGTAAGCATTCTGTATATATCCAAGTACAGGGTAGACGAAAAACATAAAAAGTAGAAATAAATGAGAAATAAAAACATAAGTGGAAAATATATTATAGAAATATGAAAATTGGAAACTAAATGGGAAACGTAAAGGGGAAACTTAAAGAGAAATTTCAAACGAGACTTTTGCATTAGAAAATAAAACACTTACTTTTGTACATAGGTCTACTCGACAGTCAGTGTATCAGTTTAGCCCATTAGGCATTTATTCTAAGAGAGAGAAATTGCGTTAAAACCATGTAACACAAAATGTTCACATTTCAGTTTATTAAAATATATTTTTTTTATCTATGTCGACCAAATGGTTTGGAATTCTCATTAGGAAGACCCTTAACACATGTCTGGCTGACCCACCGGCGCAACGACGATCAGGTGGATGAACAACCTCAGCGACTGAACTTGTACATTTATATATAATCAGTTTAATACAGTATCTTATTTCATAAATTTCATAAGGTTAGCTTCAATGTTTTATGCATTGCATCAAGCGGAATTGAAAAATAAGCACAATGACAATAAAATAAAAGTGACCTGTTACATTGACTTTTACTGATGATTTGTTTGGACAAAAACAGTACTTTGTCAAGCCCTAATGAATAAAAAGATCCTTCAAGTTGCCATGTAATGACCAATCAATTAAATAATAGTTGTTACATATATAAATCAATTTCCGAACATCTACAGATATTTGTTCAACAATAAGGATTTTAAAAATAAAGTTGTAAACTAATCCAAGAACATGTTTAAAATTATATTCCATTCCATCCTTTTGAATTAGACATAAAAGGTCCTTTTTATGCCTATTTCTTTCAAAAGTAATTTATAAAAAACTAAACATCCATGGATGTACTGAAATGGGACAACTATATGCCCAATCACTATTTCCACCATTCTTCCAACAGGTGAGACTTAACAAAGTGTTCTCTTGCCTTTCTAAGACTTCTTATAACCCAGAGTGCATGTTTGTAGCTTAGGGATTGTGGCTAAGTGATATCAGGTTCCTAGAGTTAGAGTTCCAATTAAAGCATTTATTTTTGTGAGGCAGCTTAACAGAAGCATACAGTGTAAGGACTCCATCAGAACATTGATATGCACCATTTAAAAAACCCAGAAGTCTACATACAAACTGAAAAAACACACATGTAAGCTGCAAATAAGCGCATTCTTTAACTTAAAACAAAAACATGTATGGCGTGTGTATCCTTTACGATTTCTATCACCCAGAGAGAATCACAGAAAAGACAGATGAAGAATCACTGAAATTCCTTTGGCCGCTCTGTCAGGCACCAATGCTGGTTCTAAATGGCATGTTTAATCACTAACAAACAAACAAAAACATTTTTAATATTCACACAAGTATATGTTTCTTTTTTGTACTGTTTATATGTCCATTTTTTATATACATATTTATATTATAAGGCTTGTTCCACATAATTGTTTGGTTGCTTATGAGACACGTATAAACTTTCAAATAATGTGAAATGACATGCTGTCTCAGTGAAAGAACCACTATATTTATGTACAGTATACGTCATTTCTGATGGTCGATTTTGACAGAAGACTGATTTTAACAAGGTAACAAACAAGAATTACCATTTTCTGCAGTAATTTTGTCTGAAGTTCTTACTAGGCAGTAACTGTAGTACACGAGATTGACTGACAAACATAAACAAAGTTTGCATTGAAGAATATTAACCCAAGCCTCATTTCATTTGTATTATCTAGCACAATGTAATGATTTTGTTAAAGAAAACAAGAAAAAAAACACAACTAACCCAAAAGTATGACAGAGTGACAGTATTCATCCATGAATCCCACCATCCCCATAGCTAGTATAGGTTGTTATGGATGATCTTATTTGCATATAACATTGTCTGAAATATAAGAAAAAGCAACTCCTGCAATTTTCATCTGATCATAATGTGCACAAGTTCCCTTAGTACTTAAGATGATTGTAAAGTTGTTTGATCAAAGACAGACAACTTGATTCTAACATATTTCCCGCAAACTTTGTTGTCAGGGTATAATAAAGAGCATTTTTCTGTTTCCTTAACGAAAAGAGCAAAACACGTATTTTAAAGTATACATTTTAATATATTACTTTACAGTAGTTAAATCATGTAAACTATTTAACAATAACTACTCATTAATAAGTGCTAACACACAGCTAACCATTAACGTATGGACTATAGTGTTAAGAACAACACATCCCTCTGAAACGTATAGGCCGAAAAGCTCTATTGTAATGAGGAATGCTGCTTGATTTTAAGTTACAAGATTTTTACTTTTAAAAGCCATGCAGCAATAATCTAAATAAAAAAAAGTTTGAAATGTAGATATTTTTTCAGGAATTTCAAAACAAATGACAAAAGAGATGTGTATTTTTGCAATTTTACATGTTAATTTCAAACATTGTGTGATTTCCGGGCTAATCAGTGCACTACTTAGGATTTATGTACACACATGTTGTGTATATGAACAAGAGCTGGTCTAATTTTATGATTTTGTACTACATCTATGGAGTTTTCAACGACTGGAAAAGCTTAAAAAGCCTAGCACTTTTGATTTTCCAAACCTGATGAAGTAAATTATGTACGTAAGAATAATTTGTCTTTCTTTTTTTGCATTTTGTATCATAGAGAGTCCACACAACTTTATTTGGCAGCTGAAGGCTGAAAACTTTTTTACCTTAAAAATGAAACAATATATTGAAATCATGTGCTCACTGACAAGTTTATCCACAGAAACATGTATTATATTTCATATCTGCTAAAAATAACTATCTCCTATGTACTTGCAAAATGATATTTAGGCAACTTCAGTGGGTTGGTGGCCTATATGGGGCAAACACTTTTTTTAGGCGCCTTTGTTCAGTATGACAGTGGTTCTACCCAGACATCTGTCCACCTGAATAACATCCTGACTAACAGCTGTATTTGCATTAATCACATTAAAATTAAAATAGATATTTACACCATGTTAAAGATTGCACAATATAATAAATAAATATAATACATAAATTACTCAAACTTCATGTAAAATGGCGGACACAAACACGTCACTGTAGATTTGAATGACAGCTTTAGCCATGGCCTGGTAACTAACCTTAAAAAACGTACCTTACACTTCGAGATTGAAGTCCATTTATTAGGTGATATTAAATAGTGAGCTTTATATTTATTTCTTTTAATTAACACTATTGGCATTCCTTTGAAGGATATGCTCACTATCAAATAAATCAAACATGTATAAAACTGGGTAACAAACCTTACACCCTTAAATCGAACAATTTAAAAAACAAAACTGCTTACAGATTATTGCAAACACGTTCTCGTTTTAATTGAAATAAAGTTTACATTAGTCATGTTTTAACATGTTATAACTAAGCTATGAAAACAGCGTTAAGTTGTAAACACAATTATTCATTCTCACTTAATTACATAACAGTAATATGTATTTTAGTTTTTCTTGGTTTGGGCGACAATATGTAAACAATGTTTCATTTTTTACTTTGATCTTGTAAGACGCTGACGCCAACCATTTCCGGTAATAAGGACCCCATGGATTGTGATATGCAAATGAAAACTATTGGAATAAACAAGTGTTCGATCACCTTTCTTTAGAAAATGATACTCTATCGACGATAGTAACAAACCTTACTAAAACGTATATTCAATGTAACTATTGACAAAAATCGTTAATGAACTTTGTTTCAAATGTATGTGAAATGTGTCATACTATGGATTTGCGTCAGAAAATACTGATGGCTTTATATTATGGATTGTTAAGAGCCTTTAAAAGCTTGCTCACAACCTGAATTATAGAATGCACAGTCTTATTGAGAATAAGTGTATACAAAATTACTTGCATCTCATATCAATACGAATCATGATTCCTTATCAACGTGTGTGCATGTGGTAAAGGTTTGTGTGAGATTAAAGGGGCTTCCCTCGTCTTATATTGTATTTCCACGCTACAAAAGCTGTAATTCATATTCATTTTAATATATACATATTTATTTGTCGTTCCAGCAACATTTGAAATCTTCCACAACAAGTACTAGTATAGATCTTATTATAAACTAGAATACATGGCGCTTTTCAGTTCAGGTTATTATAAATCAAACTATTTATGCTAATAGTAAAATATGAACGAAATTGTGTTGTCTACACGTGTCTGTACATGTACAAAAAATGAACGATCATTATTCAATATGCTTCATGTTTCTGATGTTCTGGACGGGCTCAATCCCCACCCCCTCGGACGAAATCCCTTTCAGTCGTTTTGGCATAGGTGGATATTTTCGTATTTGCTTACCGTCATTTCTTCGAAACACGAAACACTTGTTTTCATTTATTTGCAAGTCCAAGTTTGAGTCAAACCCTAGTATCATATGGTCGCGGGGTTGGGGCGGGGGAAAAACTACTACTACTACTTCCACAGCTATCACAACTAATTGATGATATTGTTACTCCTAATACTTCTTCTGCTACTACTACTAGCAATTCAGCAACTACTGCTGTTATTACTATTGTTGCTAATACTATAAAAATACGATAGAAATATAATTTATCCCTCTTGTAGATCTAGAACCATACATGTTTTGTGTATTTATTCGAGTATAACATTATAGAATAATTTTTTATTGGAGGAATCGGAATCACTTTTGTCTCATTTAAAAATAAATGTTCGTATGGATTCTACAGTGCTCACTAGAAAATAAGTGAAAGATATTTAACATAAATTTTATATCAAATCAAATGTATTAGTACAATGCATGTACTTCTTTTTGATAAAAACAAAGTTTCGTAGGAGGTCGACACGGTTTCTAAAAATAACTGGTTTCTTTTGTACATGTGCGGAATGCAAATAAACAACAAGCCCCCACTTTTATATTCTTTGTTTATAATTACTCTTGTTTATATGTATACTACTAAATACAGAGCATTACGAGAAAGCTTAAATGCCTACATTTTCAAATTTAGTTAAACATACAGTTTCTGCAAGAAAATATAATTCATTGTTAATGTTCAGAATAAAATAGCAATGGAGCATTTCTTTTTCCCTGTTTTCCGCTATAACTACATAACGTCGATACGATGTCCAGTGCCTGATCATAAAGAAGTTTTGTAGTATTAACTTGATTCTGCTTCTGTGTGTGAATGTTTTAAATACTACGCATAAACGTGGACCTAGCGACGGCCATTTGTGTGTCTGAATGTTAAATAACCACATAAATGGGATCCCCAGTTGAGTGTGTGTCTCCGGTTGGGTGTGTGTCTAAGGTTGGGTGTGTGTTTGGTTGGGTGTCCCCAGTTGGGTATGTGTCCCTGATTGGATGGTGTGCATCTATACGAGAGTCTTCGTTTGCCATCAAATACACACGCACACGCACACACACATACACCACGCACACACGCACGCGCACACACACTTTATATATACGTAAAATACTGATTCTGTCTTAGAATTGTGAAATTTTAACTTTAACTCTTTATTACTCGCTCAATCTCTTTTCTCCTCTCCCTTTCTCTCCTTCTCTCTGTATCCCCCCTCCCTCTCTGTCTCTCTGTCTCTGTCCCCGTCTGTCTGTCTGTCTGTCTGTCTGTCTGTCTGTCTGTCTGTCTGTCTGTCTGTCTGTCTGTCTGTCTGTCTGTCTGTCTCTCTCTCTCTCTCTCTCTCTCTCTCTCTCTCTCTCTCTCTCTCTCTCTGTGTCTCTCTCTCTTTGCCCCGCTCCTTCAAGCTCTTTCTATTACGTTGTTCTTGTAATATTACAATTTAAACAACCTACGTTAAAACGTTGGTGTTGTTTCTTCCTTTTCAGTGTTTCACTTACCATAAAGGTAAATATTATACCTAAAGTATTCAAGGAAGATAACTCGAGTTGTTCCAATTATCAGTATGGGATTGGACATTCATTAGATAGCTTAGATTCACTGCCGCATTATAAATAGGCGACTTGTGCAACTAATATTGGCGAGTGAGCGTTATATTTATAAGTCTGTCGTGATATAATAATTATTGTTTTAAGTTACAGCTACAAGTTAGAGCTATTCACCCGTGTTAGAAAATGGTTATATTTATTCGCGCCATAAGACATAAATGTGTTTTTTTCATATTTGCGATATTTATTTTCGCAACCATTGGTTTGAGACTTTTCGAATCCCGGATATATATTCTAACTACATTTTTTCCGGGTAAGTCTGCATTTATAAGTCTTTTTAAAATGTATATGCATATTTCGAACAAACTACGTCCAAAGTTATTTCTTTAGAGTTATTATTTACAGAAGGGAAAACGCTTTTTTTAGAGCGGACTTGTTATGACACTTCAGAGATAAATAGTATTTGTTCATTTCAGAGCATAAACGTTAACATTTATTTGAGA
This sequence comes from Sinonovacula constricta, assembly GCA_007844125.1. NCBI lineage: Eukaryota > Metazoa > Mollusca > Bivalvia > Cardiida > Solecurtidae > Sinonovacula > Sinonovacula constricta. The sequence continues at coordinate 42,680,388 of CM017562.1, forward strand.
GGAGATTGCTACTCTTTTTTAAAGAACCAAATGTACGCTCGCTTTTTACCAAAACAGAACCAACCCTTTACGATTCACAGCAGAGCATTTTGTTTTATTCAATAGTAAAATCGTAGAGTACGTCCTTTTTCATCTCACATTTTTCTGAGCGAAAAAAATGCCTTTAGCATAGCAGAAATGTTCAAACTTGCATTAAAATGTTGTGAATGCATTTTTAACCGTACGCTTTATTCAGAGTAGACACATCACCTTCCTTCAAAAGAAAACGATTAAACGATTATTGTGAAGCAGAAATATTTCCGCTTCGTTCAGAGTAAAACTTGCCACAGTTTTTTTTCAGGACAAGATAGTCAACGATTATTCCAGAAAGGAATGGTTCCTTTCAGAGTGGAAAAAATACGTTTTTTAACAGCACAATTGTTTGCGAATGTATCAGAGCAAATAAATTATTTAACGATTATTCAAGAGCAGACAAGTTTAGGTCTGTTTTCGGAAGGAACTATGTTAATTTGATAATAGCATTTACGCCAGCCACTGCATCACAAAAAATAATTTAGTTTAAAGGTTTAATACTTTGGTTGTGCTGATAATTACGGTCAGATGTCATGTGAAAATATATGTTATGGTTGGCGTTTACCCAAACAAATTGCATGCAATTTACATAAACTCGTCAAAGAACGCCCCTGTTACATGTAATACTGAATTATTATAAGTTAACCTCGTTTATTAAACTCTTGAGATTGATCTTCATACATATATGAAATAAAATGAAATGCGAAATACGTCCCATGGCCTCCACACTATCTTCTCATGTCATCTCGCAAAAGTTTCGTATAATACTCCTTCGCCACGCTTTGTCAATCAATAAAGTTCTTGTGAGTCGTTTATCAGAATTTAACTTTGCTTTATTGTACTGCTTTCGGACAAGATAATGGTTAGCTTATTCAATGCAACATTTTATATACACGTATCATTAAAAATGAAAATTAACTTCAAAGAAACATGGTCAGTTTTGTGTAACCAAGTCATGATACATAGAACAACGTGATTTTCACTTCATATGTATTTAAATTAGTGCATCACTATGGAGCCAATCAGCCAATTATCTTTGACTGACATGACATACTGCAACATCCATCACATTTATCTCATTATTTGATGAAGAAACAATTGCTTGTTTGAATGGAACGTTTTGTTAGTCAGAATTGAATTATATGCAATAAAATATTTTCTCTATTTGTGCAATGTATAGCAAGTCATACAAACTTGTTAATGTGAATAAGTCATGCTCTTAAAATATGATTTTAGAGCTGAAGCACCAATGCCACTTCCGAGTGGTAGTATACCGTTCCATTGGTATCAAAAATCAGACAGGACTTGTAATATAAAGCATGTACACATTAATTAGAAAAAAATAGATATTAACATGGCAGTAATATGATACTCCATAAAAATAATGATAGGAGTATTTTGTATGCAACACACCTATTTGCGGAATATTATTCTTAACGTGTGTTTTTTGTGATGTTAAGTAAGCGTAAGGGGAAACATGAGACCAGAACAAGGCTTGAACTTGAGATTGGGGCACCCATTGTTTACGAGGAGAATACTACATGAACTGAGCTACATGTACTCCTACGCTAAAGTATCCGACCCTACAACACTTATCCACTTCTGATACATTTGTCAGTCTGTAGAGTTATAGAACATTGGTACCAGTAGTGTCCGCTAGCAGATCAGGGGGTCATGAGTTCAATTCCAAACAAAGTCCAACCACACTGGCACAACCTTTTTAATTGGTAGTAGCGACTTCTCTCCCCCTGATTCGAATGATTTTTAAGGTAACTTGAAGACTGATTTGTTGGTGTCAGGATAATGAGACCGGTCAGGTTCATTCGTTGATGCAACTGCGGACCCCTCCCATTACAATTCTATTAAGAGGTGTTGACATTTATAGGTAAACAGACAGTCAAGAGGTGCGAAAGTGCACCCTTTAATTACATGGCGAGTGCTCTTCCAACACATCTACCTGACACCAGAAATACCTGCCATAATCTATAACATATTTTTAGAAAAAAATATACACCCACATGACGGAGGTAAAATAAATAAACGACTGACAAGAGATTGTCTTGCTCAACTCCACTTCATACCAGGCATTTGTCTTATTTCCATTATTTCCAGACCTAGGAACAGTTGTTGTCGGCTTCATTTTCTATATTTACGTAAATGCGAAGCAACTAATAGCTTACTGCTACGCTGGCAAAATCATGCGAAATTAATCGGTTTTAGATATATTAACACTTCTGCTTACAGTTACCGCCTTGGAAAGGTCAGTCGGCAAAAGTACCCAACGAGGGAATACTCAATAAGAACAATTTCATGACGTCATGCGATAAAAATGCAGTGACGTCATATGTCATATGTGTCAAAATGTGACAGAAAAAAACACTAAGGAAACCAACTAATTTTAGAAAACAATCGAAACTAACAAAACAAAATGTAGTATTGTGAAGAGATAAAAGGTTATAAAACCCAAACATCAAGTTGTAAAAAAGACGAGGATTTATCAGCAAGACACCATTTTTAAACTTGATACATTTCCTATCCACCAAAAAAAGGCCGCGTAGCCTAAAGCCCGCGATGAGACGAACATGATTTGACAATAGGCGACTTGTGCAAATAATATTGGCGAGTGAGCGTTATATTTAGAAGTCTGTCGTGATATAATAATTATTGTTTTAAGTTACAGCTACAAGTTTACCCGTGTTAGAAAATGGTTATATTTATTCGCGCCATAACACATAAATGTGTTTTTTTCATATTTGCGATATTTATTTTCGCAACCATTGGTTTGAGACTTTTCGAATCCCGGATATTGGCAGTGTATTTATTTTGGGTGTTGTGTTTTTGTACCGCATCATTGAATGTGTTCATGAAGATTGAAAATAATATCGGTGATAGAACGCTACCTTGCGGACAGCCGTTTATCGTGGTTCTTGGCGTTGAGGTGTTGTTTTGATATTTTACTTTAATAATCCTTTTTGATAAGAAAGTGGAAAGCCATTTAATCATCCTACCCCGGATACCATATTTTAGTAATATAGAAATGGCCCCTTCAGACCACATTTTATCAAAGGCAGCGGATAGGTCCAGAAATGCTGCTGTTATGAATTTTTTTCTTACTTGAGCAACTCTTATATCTGATTCTAATCTTACTAAGTTGTCGTCACATGAGTGATTGGCTCGGCACCCTGATTGGTTTTCAGAATATAACTTATTTGTTTCTAAAATCGAGCATAATCTTGTTTTGATCATTTTTTGCATTATCTTGGTGAAACAGGATGTCAGAGATATGGGCCGATAGGACGCTGGTTCGTTAGAGGGTTTATTTGGTTTAAGTATCGGTATGATGGTTGATTCGTGCCATGAGTCAGGGATTAAACCTTGGTCCCAGGAGTTGTTGAACATGTTTAAGAGGGCCAATTTTGATTCATGGGGGAGTTGCTTTATAATGTCGTAATTGATACCGTCTTCTCCTGGGGCCCCTGTTCCACATGTAGATAAGGCTATGTTAAGTTATGTTAATGTGAAGGGCTGATTATATTTTAGATTCGTATGAGGCTGTTCGTTAGCAATGATATTATTGATCGTAAGTGAAAAGTCATTTTTTTGTTATGAACTGTTGTGTGTACCCCTCGTTGCTACTGATTTTGGCGTAGTTGTCTACTAGAATTTCTGCTTTGACTAAAGGGTCAATAATAGGGTTTCCATTTACAATGAAGGGACAGGTTTGAATAGGCGTGTGTCCTTTAATTCTTTGGATAAAGTTCCATAGATATTTACTAGTTGTTTTAATAGTTATTTTACTGCAGAATGTTTCCCAGCTGTCCTTCCGGGCTTTTTTGAATATTTTTTTTGCATCTCTCCTAGCGTCATGCCATAGTTTTAGTTTGATGGTTGATTTCTTGTCTTTTTTATAATTTTTCCTACAGTTTTCTCTTTTTTTCGCCGCGGCCGTGCATTCCTCTGTCCACCATGGTACTGTTTTTGTATTTTTTTTTGTTAGTGTGGGAGTATTTAGGCATTGTTTTGTTTAGTATTGTTGTTAATTGTGTGTAGATTTCGTTGACATTTTTGTTGACATCTGTTTCTGTTATATTAATTAGGCTGTTTGAGCATTCGTGTTTAAATGATGTCCAGTTTTCATTAGATGCTCTGCTCACATTCCATTTCTTATTATTTTTGGGAGGATTTCTATTAATGCTGAATTTGGTGTTGGTTAGTATGGGAAAGTGGTCACTTCCGCATGTGTTATCTATGACATTAAATTCGCAGTAATCGAACATGCTGGCAGAGGCCATAACAAGGTCAAGTGCACTGTCTGCTTTGTTGGTTTCGTTTGAGATCCTGGTTATCTGACCACCTTTTAATATGCAAAGATTTTCGTCATTAAGGAATGTGAGCAGATCATCGGCCTCGCCGTCATACCTAATGTCGTTCTCTGGGTTCCAACATGGGTGTTTAATATTAAAGTCTCCTACTATTAGAGTAGAGTTATCTTTGTTTTCAAAAACTTGTCTATAATTATATAGTGTATTGTCTGTTTTCTGCGCGTAGGTATTGTATATCGTTAACCTTTCCTTATCGTTATATACTGTTACTGAGGTTATATCCATAGGGGTGTTGTTGTTGATGTTGTTTATTATGACTTGTAGACCTAACCTTACATATATGCAGGTGCCACCCCCTATGTCATTATTTTTGCTTTTGTTGGAGATAGGGTTTTGAAATCCCCTAATTTTGGGAAGTTTAGACTTATTTGAATTCCAAGTTTCCTGGATGCAAAATATATCTACTTCATGTTTGATTTGGGCCAAAAATGACATGAGTTCACTTATTTTTGTGGAGTCTTTCCCTACTATGCTCCTTGCATTCCAGCTGACGACGACGAGGCCATTTTTACTTGTGTTGATGTTTGGGTTTTTATTGGCAGTCATCGTGTTGAATACAATATTTAATTAATTATCTTTGGCTGTAAGCCATGTATTAATTGGATTGCTAATTGTGTGCATTTAAAACGGGTAATAGCCCATAGGGGGGCCATACCATTCTCCTCGGGGCCCCCAGTGACTAGGTGCGACCCATTGATTGGGTCCGTACCATTGTCCTTGGTTGTCCCTCGGGAAATAAATTACAATTCTATTAAGAGGTGTTGACATTTATAGGTAAACAGACAGCCAAGAGGTGCGAAAGTGCACCCTTTAATTACATGGCGAGTGCTCTTCCAACACATCTACCTGACACCAGAAATACCTGCCATAATCTATAACATATTTTTAAAATAAAATATACACCCACATGACGGAGGTAAAATAAATAAATGACTAACAACAGATTGTCTTGCTCAACTCCACTTCATACCAGGCAATTGTCTTGGAATTATTTCCAGACTTAGGAACAGTTGTTGTCGGCTTCATTTTCTATATTTACGTAAATGCGAAGCAACTAATAACTTACTGCTACGCTGGCAAAATCATGCGAAATTAATCGGTTTTAGATATATTAACACTTCTGCTTACAGTTACCGCCTTGGAAAGGTCAGTCGGCAAAAGTACCAAACGAGGAAACACTCACTAAGAACAATTTCATGACGTCATGCGATAAAAATGCAGTGACGTCATATGTCATATGTGTCAAAATGTGACAGAAAAAAAAACACTAAGGAAACCAACTAATTTTAGAAAACAATCGAAACTAACAAAACAAAATGTAGTATTGTGAAGAGATAAAAGGTTATAAAACCCAAACATCAAGTTGTAAAAAAGACGAGGATTTATCAGCAAGACACCATTTTTAAACTTGATACATTTCCTATCCACCAAAAAAAGGCCGCGTAGCCTAAAGCCCGCGATGAGACGAACATGATTTGACAATAGGCGACTTGTGCAAATAATATTGGCGAGTGAGCGTTATATTTAGAAGTCTGTCGTGATATAATAATTATTGTTTTAAGTTACAGCTACAAGTTTACCCGTGTTAGAAAATGGTTATATTTATTCGCGCCATAACACATAAATGTGTTTTTTTCATATTTGCGATATTTATTTTCGCAACCATTGGTTTGAGACTTTTCGAATCCCGGATATATATTCCGACTACATTTTTTCCGGGTAAGTCTGCATTTTTATGTCTTTTTTAATATGGATATGCATATTTCGAACAAACTACGTCCAAAGTTATTTCTTTAGAGTTATTATTTACAGAAGGGAAAACGCTTTTTTTAGAGCGGTCTTGTTATGACACTTCAGAGATAAATAGTATTTGTTCATTTCAGAGCATAAACGTTAACATTTATTTGAGAGGATATTGCTACTCTTTATTAAAGAAACCCTTTACGATTCACAGCAGAGCATTTTGTTTTATTCAATAGTAAAATCGTAGAGTACGTCCTTTTTCATCTCACATTTTTCTGAGCGAAAAAAATGCCTTTATCATAGCAGAAATGTTCAAATTTGCATTAAAATGTTGTGAATGCATCTTTAACCGTACGCTTTATTCAGAGTAGACCCATCACCTTCCTTCAAACGATTATTGTGAAGCAGAAATGTTTCCGCTTCTTTCAGAGTAAAACTTGTCACAGTTTTTTCAGGACAAGATAGTCAACGATTATTCCAGAAAGGAATGGTTACTTTCAGAGTTGAAAAAATACGTTTTTTTCACAGCACAATTGTTTGCGAATGTATCAGAGCAAATAAATTATTTAACGATTATTCAAGAGCAGACAAGTTTAGGTCTGTTTTCGGAAGGAACTATGTTAATTTGATAATATCATTTACGCCAGCCACTGCATCACAAAAAATAATTTAGTTTAACGGTTTTAATACTTTTGTTGTGCTGATAATAACGGTCAGATGTCATGTGAAAATATATGTTATGGTTGGCGTTAACCCAAATAAATTGCATGCAATTTACATAAACTCGTCAAAGAACGCCCCTGTTACATGTAATACTGAATTATTATAAGTTAAGCTCGTTTATTAAACTCTTGAGATTGATCTTCATACATATATAAAATAAAATGAAATGCGAAATACGTCCTATGGCCTCCACGCTATCTTCTCATGTCATCTCGCAAAAGTTTCGTATATACTCCTTCGCCACGCTTTGTCAATCAATAAAGTTCTTGTGAGTCGCTTATCAGAATTTAACTTTGCTTTATTGTACTGCTTTCGGACAAGATAATGGTTAGTTTATTCAATGCAACATTTTATATACACGTATCATTAAAAATGAAAATTAACTTCAAAGAAACATGGTCAGTTTTGTGTAACCAAGTCATGATACATAGAACAACGTGATTTTCACTTCATATGTATTTAAATTAGTGCATCACTATGGAGCCAATCAGCCAATTATCTTTGACTGACATGACATACTGCAACATCCATCACATTTATCTCATTATTTGATGAAGAAACAATTGCTTGTTTGAATGGAACGTTTTGTTAGTCAGAATTGAATCATATGCAATAAAATATTTTCTCTATTTGTGCAATGTATAGCAAGTCATACAAACCTGATAATGTGAATAAGTCATGCTCTTAAAATATGATTTTAGAGCTGAAGCACCAATGCCACTTCCGAGTGGTAGTATACCGTTCCATTGGTATCAAAAATCAGACAGGACTTGTAATATAAAGCATGTACACATTAATTAGAAAAAAATAGATATTAACATGGCAGTAATATGATACTCCATAAAAATAATGATAGGAGCATTTTGTATGCAACACACCTATTTGCGGAATATTATTCTTAACGTGTGTTTTTTGTGATGTTAAGTAAGCGTAAGGGGAAAAATGAGACCAGAACAAGGCTTGAACTTGAGATTGGGGCACCCATTGTTTACGAGGAGAATGCTACATGAACTGAGCTACATGTACTCCTACGCTAAAGTATCCGACCCTACAACATTTATCCACTTCTGATACATTTGTCAGTCTGTAGAGTTATAGAACATTGGTACCAGTAGTGTCCGCTAGCAGATCAGGGGGTCATGAGTTCAATTCCAAACAAAGTCCAACCACACTGGCACAACCTTTTTAATTGGTAGTAGCGACTTCTCTCCCCCTGATTCGAATGATTTTTAAGGTAACTTGAAGACTGATTTGTTGGTGTCAGGATAATGAGACTAGTCAGGTTCATTCGTTGATGCAACTGCGGACCCCTCCCATTACAATTCTATTAAGAGGTGTTGACATTTATAGGTAAACAGACAGCCAAGAGGTGCGAAAGTGCACCCTTTAATTACATGGCGAGTGCTCTTCCAACACATCTACCTGACACCAGAAATACCTGCCATAATCTATAACATATTTTTAGAATAAAATATACACCCACATGACGGAGGTAAAATAAATAAACGACTGACAAGAGATTGTCTTGCTCAACTCCACTTCATACCAGGCATTTGTCTTAGAATTATTTCCAGACCTAGGAACAGTTGTTGTCGGCTTCATTTTCTATATTTACGTAAATGCGAAGCAACTAATAACTTACTGCTACGCTGGCAAAATCATGCGAAATTAATCGGTTTTAGATATATTAACACTTCTGCTTACAGTTACCGCCTTGGAAAGGTCAGTCGGCAAAAGTACCCAACGAGGGAATACTCAATAAGAACAATTTCATGACGTCATGCGATAAAAATGCAGTGACGTCATATGTCATATGTGTCAAAATGTGACAGAAAAAAAAACACTAAGGAAACCAACTAATTTTAGAAAACAATCGAAACTAACAAAACAAAATGTAGTATTGTGAAGAGATAAAAGGTTATAAAACCCAAACATCAAGTTGTAAAAAAGACGAGGATTTATCAGCAAGACACCATTTTTAAACTTGATACATTTCCTATCCACCAAAAAAAGGCCGCGTAGCCTAAAGCCCGCGATGAGACGAACATGATTTGACAATAGGCGACTTGTGCAAATAATATTGCCGAGTGAGCGTTATATTTAGAAGTCTGTCGTGATATAATAATTATTGTTTTAAGTTACAGCTACAAGTTTACCCGTGTTAGAAAATGGTTATATTTATTCGCGCCATAAGACATAAATGTTTTTTTTTTTTCATATTTGCGATATTTATTTTCGCAACCATTGGTTTGAGACTTTTCGAATCCCGGATATATATTCTAACTACATTTTTTCCGGGTAAGTCTGCATTTTTGTGTCTTTTTTTTAATATGAATATGCATATTTCGAACAAACTACGTCCGAGGTTATTTCTTTAGAGTTATTATTTACAGAAGGGAAAACGCTTATTTTAGAGCGGACTTGTTATGACACTTCAGAGATAAATAGTATTTGTTCATTTCAGAGCATAAACGTTAACATTTATTTGAGAGGAGATTGCTACTCTTTATTAAAGAAACAAATGTACGCTCGCTTTTTACCAAAACAGAACCAAATCTTTACGATTCACAGCAGAGCATTTTGTTTTATTCAATAGTAATATCGCAGAGAACGTCCTTTTTTATCTCACATTTTTCTGAGCGAAAAAAAAAATGCCTTTATTATAGCAGAAATGTTCAAATTTGCATTAAAATGTTGTGAATGCATCTTTAACCGTACGCTTTATTCAGAGTAGACCCATCACCTTCCTTCAAAAGAAAACACTTAAACGATTATTGTGAAGCAGAAATATTTCCGCTTCTTTCAGAGTAAAACTTGTCACAGTTTTTTTTCAGGACAAGATAGTCAACGATTATTCCAGAAAGGAATGGTTCCTTTCAGAGTGGAAAAAATACGTTTTTTAACAGCACAATTGTTAGCGAATGTATCAGAGCAAATTATTTAACGATTATTCAAGAGCAGACAAGTTTAGGTTTGTTTTCGTAAGGAACTATGTTAATTTGATAATATTATTAATATTATTATTATTGTATATTTTTAATATAATATAACGCTATTTAGCATTTACGCAAGCCACTGCATCACAAAAAAATAATTTTGTTTAACGGTTTGAATACCTTGGTTGTGCTGATAATAACGGTCAAATGTCATGTGAAAATATATGTTTTGGGTGGCGTTAACACAAATAAATTGCATGCAATTTACATAAACTCGTCAAAGAACACACTGTTAATACTGAATTAGTATAAGTTAAGCCCGTTTATTAAATTCTTGAGATTGATCTTTATACATATATAAAATAAAATGCGAAATACGTCCCATGGCCTCCGCGCTATCTTCTCATGTCATCTCGCAAAAGTTTCGTATAAACTCCTTCGCCACGCTTTGTCAATCAATAAAGTTCTTGTGAGTCGTTTATCAGAAATTAACTTTGTTTTATTGTACTGCTTTCGGACAAGATAATGGTTAGCTTATTCAATGCAACATTTCATATACACGTATCATTAAAAATGAAAATTAACTTCAAAGAAACATGGTCAGTTAGGTGTAACCAAGTCATGATACATAGAACAACGTGATTTTCACTTTATATGTATTTAAATTAGTGCAACACTATGGAGCCAATCAGCCAATTACGAGGGGCATTTATAAAGTATTAATCAGTGCGATTTTTTAACGTTAATCCGAGCGTAATTGGTACATGTTATACATGTATGGAAAGATAAGACTCTCCTCTACAGTTATGTGCACGAGGAAACCGGGAAAAACCTACACAGTGAGCGCAATGTTCACTTGAATCGACTACGGTCAGGTACACTGCAGTTAAAAATGGCAGATAAAGAGAACAATTCTCAAGATGAGCAAAGAGCGTATTGTAAAATACGCGCATTGCTTGGCGTTGCTGCACCTGATATTAAATTAGACTTAGACAAGGTTTATGGGGACAGTGCCCTATCGTATGCCACAGTTAGAAGGTGGGTCCGTCTATTTACCTCCGGTAGAGAGGCGATAAAAGATGAGGCCCGTTTTGGCCGTCTAGTTACAACAATGACTGACGGAAATATTGCCGTGCCGCTGTTAAAAAAGCTGTGGAAGATGATGTACAGTGGAGGAGATAAGTTATTTACGTGGCATTAATTCGTCATCGGTGTTTCAAATATTGACTCGCGTGTTAAAGCTACGCAAGGTTTGCGCCAGGTGGATACCCCACCTTCTCACTGAGGACCCAAACGGGAGCGCGTGCGAATTGCGTCACAGCTGCTCGATATATACAAGAATGCTGACCAAAACCGCATGAATGAAATTGTGACTGGCGATGAAACATGGGTATATTTTTATAAGCCTGACAGTAAAGAAAAAATAATGTGTGGGTCAGTGAAAATGACGAACGGCCCCAAGTTGCCCGTAGAGCTCGCACCTCAAAACGCATTATGTATGCATTATTTTTTGATTGCCAGGGAATGGTGGCTCGAATTCATTTACCAGAAGGCAGGAGTGTTACTGGAATATTTTACCGAGATTCGGTTCTTTCTGCTTTGTAAGCCACTATACTGCAGCCCGTCACCCTACCGGCGTACGCGGAATCAGGCTCCTTCATGATAACGCACCTGTCCACAAGTCAGTGGTGGTAAAGTCGTATCTTAGCGACAACAGCATTGACACTTTACCACACCCTGCATATAGCCCTGATCTTGCTCTGTGCGATTTTTGGTTGAATCCTTATATCAAGAACTACATGAGAGGTCGACGTTTTGGCGTCGGCAGCGCGCTTTTCCAGTGTCTAAACACTATACCTAAAGAGAGCTACCGAAAAGCATTTTCCGATTGGATTCATCGCTTGGAAAAGTGCATCCAAGTCAAAGGGGAATACTTCGAAGGGTTGGTCTAACAATTTCTGCAGAAATATTACGTATACGACTAAAGCGCCACACTGATTAATACTTTATAAATTCCCGTCGTATCTTTGACTGACATGATATACTGCAACATCCATTATATTTATCTCATTATTTGATGAAGAAACAATTGCTTGTTTGAATGGAACGTTTTGTCAGTCAGAATTGAATCATATGCAATAAAATATTTTCTCTATTTGTGCAATGTAAAGCAAGTCATACAAACTTGATAATGTGAATAAGTCATGCTCTTAAAATATGATTTTAGAGCTGAAGCACCAATGCCACTTCCGAGTGGTAGTATACCGTTCCATTGGTATCAAAAATCAGACAGGACTTGTAATATAAAGCATGAACACATAATTAGAAAAAAGATTAGATATTAACATGACAGTAATATGATACTCCATAAAAATAATGATAGGAGCATTTTGTATGCAACACACCTATTTCCGGAATATCATTCTTAACGTGTGTTTTTTGTGATGTTAAGTAAGCTTAAAGGCATCTCGAAAGGAATGTGGTATCCCACTGAGCCAGGCCCCCACATGCTATGACCAGACCTGCTAATTGCTGGTCATCACTGCAGGGAGTCTTTAGCCAACATAGTACTAATCTGTCACAGTAATACCTCTGATGGGTTAATGCAAAACTAAATTACCTGCTAGTTTAAATGTGAGACAGTAGGCTAGTTTTACACAAAGCCACAAACGTTATTGTTATTGATAATGTGGGTTGTTTACTATATGTTCCCTTACAAATTCTTTATTGCATTAATTACTAGGTGTCAATTTTGTAACTGCAAGATTATGTGTTTATTTCATAGCTAAATATTTAATTTTGAAAATACATGAGAGATACAAGTTTTAGTATTCAAAATGACTAAAAATGAGTCTGAAGGACATTATTCTGACAATGAATGACTTTTTAAATTGCTTTTGTTAGAAACGTTTCGTTACATTTTACAAATCAAAATAAAATATAACTTTAAATATATATGAGGACTAAAAGAATGAAAGAAATAACAAAATGTATAAGAAATAACAAAATTAACCAACAAAGTAAGAAAGAAAACAAATAAAGATTTATATATATTGTTTACGAGGAGAATGCTACATGTACTCCTACCCTAAAGTATCCGACCCTACAACACTTATCCACTACGGATACATTTGTCAGTCTGTAAAGTTATAGAACATTGGTACCAGTAGTGTCCGCTAGCAGATCAGGGGGTCATGAGTTCAATTCCAAACAAAGTCCAACCACACTGGCACAACCTTTAAAATTGGTAGTAGCGACTTCTCTCCCCCTGATTCGAATGATTTATAAGGTAACTTGAAGACTGGTTTGTTGGTGTCAGGATAATTAGACTGGTCAGGTTCATTCGTTGATGCAACTGCGGACCCCTCCCATTACAATTCTATTAAGAGGTGTTGACATTTATAGGTAAACAGACAGCCAAGAGGTGCGAAAGTGCACCCTTTAATTACATGGCGAGTGCTCTTCCAACACATCTACCTGACACCAGAAATACCTGCCATAATCTATAACATATTTTTAGAATAAAATATACACCCACATGACGGAGGTAAAATAAATAAACGACTGACAAGAGATTGTCTTGCTCAACTCCACTTCACACCAGGCATTTGTCTCAGAATTATTTCCAGACCTAGGAACAGTTGTTGTCGGCTTCATTTTCTATATTTACGTAAATGCGAAGCAACTAATAGCTTACTGCTACGCTGGCAAAATCATGCGAAATTAATCAGTTTTATATTTCCTATCCACCAAAAAAAGGCCGCGTAGCCTAAAGCCCGCGATGAGACGAACATGATTTCTTGACACATATTTTTGTTAACTTGCTACGGCAAAACAATTCTCCGGATTTTTAACTAAGAATTATACATTTGTTATCAGCAACTTCAATTATTGTTACTTCCCTCGAGCCACGCCTCTCTACTTTCTTGCACATCCAAGTCGGAAAGTCTTCTAGACCTCCGACCATGAAAATTGTCATTCCAGGGCTGGAAAAATTATCTTTTTCATGACTAGTCCCGGACTAGTAACCAGGACAAAGATGACTTGTCCGAAAATGTGCATCATTTTCAATAAATGGACACTAATTTGTCATATATATAACTAACAAACAAGGTATAAACAAGTTTTTGTTTTATTTTTGTCTGTAAAACAGCATATAATCTAACACAAAAGTAAAGAATAAATAAGTTACAACTGATTAAATAGCTCTTGCAATGTCCTGATTTTATAAAGAAAATACATTACGTGTACATTGTTTTTGTAACAATGTCAAATTTTAATCATCCTGACCCTTACATGTAAATGTTGAGCCAATACACTTGTACACTTTATGTTACTCACTTATACAACTACTTTGTCTCCATAACATATTTACAGTATTCTGACATTACACCATGGTAAGGCACTGGTTGACCCATCAACACATCATCCTGGTCATGTAGGTACTGGGTAGCACATTTCTTGTGAGGGTCACTATTCTCGTGGAAGCGAATTGATTCTATTCTGAAGTTGTTTCACCCAGTCACAAACACAGGGATGGTATTGGGAAACTTGGCTGATGTAGCTAACTTCGATACTTTGAACAAATCCTACAGAACATCAAGTCTTCCTCTTCTTTATACAAAAGCCATGGAAAATCTGCAAGCCACTTATCCAAAAAAATTCTCTCTCGCTTTTCCTCGTATTTCTGAGCCTTTGACATTGTTTTGCTGTCAAGTTTTGCTGACTTAATTTTCGTCGGAGTGTAAGGGCATTCTTCAAGTCGCCGTTTACTTCCGCCAGTTTGTGACTTTGATTGTTGATTTTCATTCAAAGTGTAAGAGTTCGTGTTTCCAAATGTAAAATATTTCAAGAGTGACATGGCTGCATATTTTACTACTGCGTTGTGCACAGACTTGACGATGGATTAAAATTAAAATCATCTTCAATCTCGTACCAAGATATACCTTATGCCCACCTTAATTGGCATCGAGTATTGTTTAATTGGGCTATTGTATTCAGATATGACAATGAAAGCAAAGATCATCAAACTGAGACTTACCTGGCTCTAATCCCTTTACTCTTAGCGTGCCGAGTTTAAAAAGTTCGCGAATCAATTATCACTTATCACATGTACTTCAATATGCAGTATTAATGCCGTTATTTGTCACCTACACATTGATTGGCCGATCATGTTAATTAAGCGTTGATGTATCGCGCGTCGTGATTGGCTGTTTTGGGATGCGTTTGAATTGTCTATGCGAAGCCATTACGTGGTGTTGATAAAACGCCCCAGGCGATAGCTTGATTGGTTGCATCGCTAATTAGGTACCGCTTTGTATTGTCACTTGTCCGGCCGTCTATTTAATGACTAGCCCGGGACTAATTTAATGACCTGTGCATACAGGAAACACACGAATCACTAAGAAATTATCTCCCAAGAATTAGGGGATTCCAGCAACCAGTCAAGTCAAACAGACAAGATGGATGGGGTGGCACATGTATATACGTAAAGCAAGGCTTACAATTTATAGTAAATAGTTTAGACAGTACCACCCCCTTAGAAGCCACCTCCATCACAATAATAGGAAACCAGGAAAATTCCACTATATTTAATATCTATGCCCCTCATGCAGCAGACAATAAGTTAGAATATTACAAAAGGGTGTTTCACAACTGTAAGGAAAAAACTATTATAGTAGGTGACTTTAATCTAAAACACCCATGCTGGAACCCAGAAAAGGATCTAAGGTATGACGGCGAGGCCGACGATCTGCTCACATTCCTAAACAGTGAAAATCTCTGTATTCTAAATGATGGTCAGGTCACCAGAATATCGTCAACTCAAAACGCAAGGGATAGCGCTTTAGACTTAGCCATTACATCAGCCTGCCTATTCGATAAAAGTGAATTTTACGTTCTGGATAATACAATGGGTAGCGACCACATGCCCATCGCTATTAATGTAAATTTTTCACCAAATAAAAGTACACATAACCATAATAAAAAATGGAATGTGAGTAGAGCGACTCAGGATAACTGGCAGAATTTTAAAGAAAAATGCGAACATGAACTCGCGAACATTAAAGAACAAGACGTAAACAATAATTTCAACAGTATATACTCAAAACTAATCAGTATACTCAACGACACTATACCCAAATACAAAAATTCTCAAAACAAACCAAGCAAAGTTGTACCGTGGTGGAACAATGAATGCACCAGAGCTGCAAAACTAAGAGAAAATAGAAGAAAAGATTATAAAAGGGATCCAAATTCTACATTTAAGCTTAGATTATGGCAAGATGCTAGAAGAGAAGCAAACAAAATCATACGACAAGCGAAAGCTAAAAATTGGGAAAACTTTTGTTCAAACATAACCCACAGAACCACCAGTAAAGAGTTATGGGATTTTATGAAAAAAATAAGGGGAAAACAAGGTCAGAACAGCCATCCATTCTTAGTTAATCAACAAATAATCACAGATTCAACTGAAAAGGCGGAAGCCCTAGTAAGTCATTACCAAAAGGTCAGCAGCAACAATGGCTACACCCCCGATTTCATTAAAAAGAAGGAATCAATCTCCAACAAGGTTAACAATTTAATCAAAAATGAAACAAATCACACGGAGATTGACTACAATAAACCTTTCTCTCTTATAGAACTTAATGTAGCGTTAGGCACATGTAAAAGTGGAGCACCAGGGGATGATGGAATCCACTATGAAATATTAAAACAATTGCCAACGCAAGCTAAAGAAAGTATTCTTGAAATGTTCAATAATTCATGGACTCAGGGAATAATACCGGACTCATGGTCGGAAGCGACAATAATACCTCTACTCAAGCCCAATAAACCGACTAACGATCCAGGGTCATACAGACCAATATCACTCACCTCCACGTTTACAAAACTAATGCAAAAAATGATAAAACATAGGCTATGTTCATATTTGGAGTCAAATAACATCCTATCCGAAAACCAATCGGGATGTAGGTCAAATCACTCCTGTAACGACAACCTAGTAAGGCTAGAATCTGATGTAAAAATAGCACAAGCGAAACGTAAATTTGTCACAGCAGTTTTTTTTGGATCTAACAGCTGCTTTCGATAAAATGTGGGCCGAAGGAGCAATAGGCACTTTAATCAAATACGGAATTAAAGGAAATATGTTAAAATGGCTTTCGGCTTTCCTAAAAACACGAAAAATTAAAGTAAGATATGAAGGCAAATCATCTTCCACCAATATCACTGAAAATGGATGCCCACAAGGCAGTGTATTATCGCCAATCTTGTTCACTCTTTTCATGAATTCACTAAATGATATAATCACCAAGCACAACAGGAAAAATAAATACCTTAAATCAACTAGTACAATTAAAATATCACAATTCGTAGATGACAGCGCTGTCTGGGTGACAAGTAACAATCCAAAACAAGGGGTACAAAAAATACAAAAAGCACTGTTTGATATAGAAAAATGGGCTCTTAACTTTGGTTTCTTAATTAACCCAAACAAAACCCAGACTATAATATTTAGGCATGGAAATTCTATAGTAGATGATATGCAGAAACTGACATTATGCAACAAAACACTCGAATACAGTGGCAATATAACCTTCCTGGGACTTATCTTTGACAAACACCTAACGTGGAAGGATCACATCAACACATTAATTGGAAAATGTGAGAAAGACATCAACGTGATACGATCCATAAAAGGTAAGAACTGGGGGGCAAACAAGAAATGCCTAGCTACACTGTATAGAGCATTAATTAAATCTAAAATACAATATGGAATGGTAGCGTTTGGCTCCGCACATAAAGCACATCTCGATAAATTACAAATTCTCCAAAATAAAGTTATCAAAGTCATATTAGGCGCCCCTAACTATGCCCGCACAGAAGCAATACATGCAGAGATTGGAGAATTCTCAATAGTTGACCAAATAAACATATGTAGCTTAAAATATTGGGTACGTGCAAGCAGACTAGGGAATACACTATCAACGAATAAAGAAACGTACCCACGCATAGGAGCATGGTTAAAAAGGGTCAACAAAACATATACACAAAAAATACATACCTTATTAGAAGAAATAGGACTGTCTGTAGACCAATTATCACCCCCGGTCAACTCTAATTTGGTGGGTATAACCCCCATCAATATAGACACAAATCTAGCTAAGACAATCAGCAAAAAAGACGACCCTACTACAATCAGAACGATCGCAGAAAACTTTATTCAATCATCATCAGCTAACATATGCATATATACTGATGGCAGTAAAGACCCAATTAAAAATACAACAGGTGCAGGAATAAGTATCTACTATGATAACAGACCAATTAAACAATCAAAAATCAAGTTAGATGGAAGACATTCCATATTTACCTGTGAACTTTTTGCCATTAAAGTGGCACTTTCATGGGTAAATATCAGTCAACTAAGTAACCAATACATAGACCTGTACACAGATTCGCTCAGTGCATTACAAGCAATACAGTCAGTAGATAACAAAAACAGACCCGACATAATTAGAGATATTTACAGGACAAATACAATAATAAAGCAACGAAATAATACAAATGTAACTTTAAAATGGATACCCAGCCATGTGGGAATAACAGGCAATGAGGCCGCCGACCAACTAGCGAAGGAGGCCTCAACGACTGGAATGCCCACAAAGCTGGGTATTAGCGTAAAAGAAGCCTACAGCTCGATAAAGAACCACTACACACTTAAAGCAGAAAAAAGGTTTAATGAATACAAACGATCACACAACTATTCATATGGTAACAGAAACACAAACATAAAGATACACCTTAACAATAATTACCATGACAAAATCTACACTAGGTTAAGACTAGGAGCCAGCTATCTTGGAGCTGAGAATAAATACAAACCTAGAAACTGCCCGCACTGTAACCAAACAGAATCTTTCCATCACATCATATTTATGTGCAGGCAACACACCACAGCACGTATACGATTAGAAAAAACAATGCTCGTAGAATTAGGACTTACAAACATTGACACCAATACGTTACTATTTCCACCTAATTCGATAGCAGACAGAATTAAAAAAGCATTGTTTAATTATTTGGAGGAAATCGACTACATCAACGACATCTAGACATAAACTGTAGGCTTTAACAACCAGTAGGTGGAGGGTAGCTGAATAAACGGTGGACTCCTAAAGACCCCGTAAAAACAAAGGCACCCAATGAACCCACCGAACAAATAGGACGGTTAAGGTAAAAACTCAATAATTGAAACAGTAGGTGGAGGGTAGCTGAATAAACGGCGGACTCCTAAAGACCCCGTAAAAACAAAGGCACCCAATGAACCCACCGAACAAAAAGGAAAAATACCCACTGGACCGTATAGAACTAGTATAAGGGTCGCTGAATAAACGGTGGCCCCTTAAGGGCCCCGTAAAAACAAAGGCACCCGCTTAAGTGAACCAAAACCAAGAGTCGGTATTCCCCCCTCAAGGGCGGAGGCGCATTCACACCGACAGTAAGAAGTAGGGGAAACCAGGTAGTAATAAATGTAAATAAAATAAACAAACTGCACCGCCCCCTCCCCTGCACAACCTTGTTACTGCACTAACATTATCAGTGGAAAAAAAAATAAAAAAAATAAAAAAATCCCCACTGAATGTAAATACATTAACTATATTACTGTATTAACTAACCCATGTACTTTTTTTACAGCATAGAGTAAAGCGTTCATAATATACAAAAAATCTCCCTAAGTAAACATGAACGTTTTACTCTCTTTCCTGCCATAGCCGAGGACTTTCTCCTTGTATGTACATACATGTACAATAAGGTGAATGGTTAAGGGGCGGTCGGGCCTCGGTCGTCCAGACATGATAACTCGGTTAAACAAGCAAAGGACCCTTAATCAATTAAAACTTTACCCCACCCATAGTCAATGACAAAAAAAGGAAATGGATATAGGAAGACCCCTTCCAATGACAATTTCGTTTCAAAAAGTTGGAAGATGTCAACCTAGTAACCAATCCTTATAATAACAAAAGCCAACAGAAATGGACACCCCACATTAGGGGTGAAAAAAGGGTCCTGTGCTATATAACCATAAGGTGAGATTAGGGCAATAAGTTAGGCAGTGAAATTCACAAACTCAATCACTCACCTTAGAATAGGTCAAAACTACGAAAACACCCAACCTTTATAAGCTTATTAGCTATATAAGTAGGTAACCGAAATTGGATACCTGATAGGAGCCCACCTTTAGGCACATTGGTCAAACCATCTTTAAGTCATACTAGGGCAGTATGACGGGGTCACGATAAAATACGAATGTATGTGCTGACCCTTAAATAAACCAGCTATAGATAGATAGATAATTTAATGACCATTGGTCAGTAGCCCGAAACTACATGTTGACTAGTCCGGGACGTCGGGCTAGCGTATTTTTCCAGCCCTGCATTCTTATTTCGAGTTACGGAGCTGACGAGTTATGCGATTTATTTATCAAACTAAACATTAAGTCGTATATGATGTCTCTTGTCTCAACGCGATTGTAACTTTCTACATGTTTCAGTACATAAGAATTACCGAAGCTGTGAAAACTGTGAGGGCAGAAGAAGCATTCTCGAATTCCTCGATTTTCTTTATGTGGCGCCTGAACTGTTCAAGGACCAATCAACCAAGAACACGGCTTGTCGCCTGAGTGTGCCCACCCCACTCGTTACTTCTGACACTCTCACCGATTTGACCACCTGGGATTTTAACACAAAAGTCAAATGTCCATACATCGACGTAAAGAACATAACAACATCTCGTCAGAAAGCCATTTTAGACTGTTCTTCGACCCCTACAATCCAATACGTGACGACTAACAATTTTTCTGACGTCTTCCAAGTTGAATTTGGCGATGCATGTCTAGAGAAGGTTATTGACAATTGTTGCTCCGACGACAAGCCGGTTCCCAACGTGATTCACTATATCAACTACGGGAACCATTCACTCGGTTATTTCCAGTTTCTCAGCTACATGAGTGTCCTCCGTTTCATGAAACCGTGTCTTTTTCTGATACACGGTGATTTTACACCTAGCGGGGAACTGTGGAACTACTTTGTGTCCATATACCCCAATGTAGTACACGTGAAGAGAGTATTGATAACCCACATATATGGACACACGTTGGCGGGGTCCGGACAATTCTCAGTCCGGACATTTCTCAGTTAGTGAAAGTTGCAGGGTCGGACGATTCTCAGTTGGTTGATTTGCAGGGCCGGACATTTCTCAGTTACTTGTTTTGCAGGATCGGACAATTCTCAGTCCGTTGTTTGTAGGGCGGGACAATTGTTATAGATCCATTTTTGACGTTGATTAAACCAAAGAGTATTAAAACAACACTGTAATTAAATACTGAAAGACAATCCTCAAAAACCAGATAATTTTCTTTGCCGTCAATCATAAATAAACCTGTGAACCAAACAAACTATTTATCCTTACAAATTGCATCAATAATTATTTTTATCCCCCTTGATTTTTATAACAAACGCTTTGACCAAAGCCCCGAAAATTCTTTAATTGGCCATCCCACTTAAGTGTTATAAAACAACACTGTAATTAAATACTGAAAGACAATAATCAAAAAACAGATAATTTTCTTTGACTGTGAACCAAAAACACTATTTATCCTTTCAAATTGCATCAATAATTATTTCTATACCCCTTGATTTTCATAACAAACGCTTTGACAAAAGCCGCGAAAATCCTTTAATCGGCCAACCCTCTGTTCTTTAATCATGACATGCTTTACTCTAATTTCAAACTGAGATGCTTGTTAGAATATAAGCCCCCGAAGTCCTTTCGAGCGTCATCGATTACTTCGACAGCAATTTTCAATAAAACATTTTATTAGTACCAGTCTTGAATTTTGTTCTTCAATAACGCAAAGAGCGATTGATGCGTTTACATCAAATACAATATCTGTGAAATACATGATGCGTTCATATCAGATACAATATCTGCATCTTTTTTTTATTATTTCACTATAACGTCAAAATGGATTTATACAACAATTTTATCACAAATATTGCTATACTTTGAAATATATTAACGGAAAAATGTCCGGACTGAGAATTGTCCGACCCTGCAAAACAAGTAACTGAGAAATGTCCGGCCCTGCAAATCAACCAACTGAGAATTGTCCGACCCTGCAAATTTCACTAACTGAGAAATGTCCGGACTGAGAATTGTCCGGCATTCCACGTTGGCGTATAAGGAACACGGGGCCGACGTAATGAGGATCCTAGCAATTCAAAGTAAGAGCATTTCTGTTTTAAAAAAAACACGCTTACTTGTTTAATGTGTTCACAATAAGCAACTTTAAGTCTGAATTTACAGTACAATTTAGAACTAAAATTACCAAGAGGAGTGTGCATATGTACCAGTAACTGCCTGGATCTGATAGTCTTCAAAATAAACACAAGCCAAATCCCAGTTGGCGACAAAATTGACGATTGGGCATGTAAGTTCTTACAGTTGGTCGCCCTACTGGTAAGCGATTACTTAATTGAGTTGATTTATGTGAACGACGGGAATCGTCTTTTCCGTTACCTGTACTATATAACAACAGTTATACACATAATCGAGTAGTTCAACTTTACTACTTTAAATGTGATCTTTGATAAAATCCTATTCAGTTAAATATCTGTCTTAAATATTTTGCTATTTTTCTAATTTTAATAAAGATATAATTCAAAACTGAAATCGCAACACTCGCAAGGTCCAATAAAAATGAATTGGCGCATATTTATTGCGAATGAGTTATTTAAAAAGACGAATTTTTCGAAGAAAAAACGAACAGGGCCGATGGCATGGCCACCATTTTACATAGTATTACAAAGTATTGATTAATATTAAAGTATTCACGCTTGTAACATGGCTCAACTGTAATTTTGTTTTCATCGAGTACGAGTATTCATGTGTTTCGTATGGTAGGATCAGAGCTTTCTATATTTTACCGATATGCCTGCATCTAGAGTCGGAACTTTGCCAGTCGATTTTTCATGCATTTTTGCAATTACGATAGTGATGATGATGATTGCGATGATGATGATGAACCAAAATTTGCCAAATACATTGACTAAAGCTTAAAATTAAACACACACACAAACACACACACACGCGCGCGCGCGCACACACACACACACACACACACACACACACACACACACACACACACACACACACACACACACACTTACACACACACACTTACACACATACACACACACAAACAATATGTCGAATCAAAGTATGATTTAATCTACCTGTAGACAAAGGCAAACAGGGTAAATACAAATGTGACAAAAACACAGAGACGAGACATAACACAAAAAAAAGAAAAACGATCAGTTACCGCCTTGGAACGGTCAGTCGGCAAAAAGACCGACTGGGGTGCTTAAAACTGGTTTGTGGAGCGCTCCGACCTCGCACTTCCTGAAGGTTTTTCTATTAAACAAACAGTGTAAATAAAAATATTGTATATGTGTAGATGCTGACAGGTATAATATAAAGGTGTTGCGTTTTCTTATTGGCTGACCTATACAAATCCATGAATTGACACTTAAAGGGAACCGGTGGCGTGAAATGGGAATATGCTTACACACTAAAATGTTTTGTTTCTATTTTTCAGAGTATGGTGGAGCTTACATAGACTGGGACCAGCTTTTTCTACGACCGATTGAGCCTCTCAGAAAATATGACTACGTTCAAGCCAAAGCCGGAACCCATCACTTTACCAACGGTGTCATTATTGGCAAGAAAAACGCCACATTTCTAAACCTTTGGCTTCAAGGATATAAGAACTATACGAATTCCTGGGGTGGCAATTCACTCTTTTATCCCTTTCATTTGGCCAGAAAATTTCCAGAACTTATACACATTGAAGGGTTTAACTTCACCCGCCCTATGGCTAACCAACTGGAGCTGATATTTAAAAAGAACTACGACTGGTCAACTAACTACGCGATGCATCTGTATATACGATACTATAAAAGAAAAACAGATATGGAAATAATACGAACACTTAATACAACAATGGGGTCGGTCAGTCGTCACGTTCTGTTTGGCAACAAAGAACTGTGCAGTACATAGAGAAAACTTCATATAGCTGACTGTGTTTACCCTGTTTAAAAGGGGTTTCCGACACCTTACCTTTATCACATAATACTACGATAAGAACATTAAATATCATCAACGTGCCCATCATGGACGGCTGCCAATAGAATATCATAAATAACAACGCAAATACAATATTATGGAAGGATAAGAATGGCAGAATTACAGACAAATGGCGGCAGACGTGACCCTAAATTGAAAGTACAAATGTATATAAGGCAAACATATATTTATGCGCAGGTAGGGTGACATGGCGTCGTTCTGGGGGCAACCTCTTCTTGGACTGAACCATTGAGACATACGTCACACAAGATTTAAATCTATTATAAAATTTCCTAAACCAGTGCATTATTGATGGACAAAACTAAAAAAGGTCAAAACTTAAAAGGATAAACTCCCGAGACACTGTACCGAATCGAAGGCTGATGCAAAGTCTAAAATTAGAAAAAGTCTTAGTAGCTTCTCTGTAAGAGAAAATTGTACAGTATACAAATGCTAGAGGTCTTTCCGGTAGAACACCTGTCTGATCTTTATGTATATTGTTAACTAGCTTATTGCTTCAGAGACATTTCATTGGTTACATTTTACATAGAACGACTGGGATGTTTTTTAAATAATATATTTAACCCCATTAGGTAGGCAGGTAATGACACTCTTTGCTGTGTTATAGATAGTTCATCTGATTTACAACCATAACTTATAGATTTTATGAAAAAGATACACCATTATAACCAGAGGTTTGTCATTCGATTCGATTAAGACTATTTAATACTTCAGATAAGGTTAGCCCCCCCTCTATGCGTATCTACATTTTAGACCAAGTGGGTGTATCGTGGTTGTGTAATAAGTCATACAACTTGTCTTTATCTTTTGCATAATATAAACCTTAACAATGTCGCCCTAATTAGTTGTATTTTATTAATACATTTAAAAAAATCTTTCTGAACTTCAAAACTATAATGTGGGGTTTTACCCAACTTGAATATTGCCCTAAATCTTATATTAACATTCTCTATTGTTATGTCTCAATACTATACGTTTCATTTGTTTCTAATGTAATATATCCAGGTCAGTAATAGCATCTTACTCTAATTTCCTATTGTCATTAAAATATTTTTGATTAGTAATAACTCTTATTTTTATAAGTAGTGTTTGAAAAATATCATTAATTATAAAATATGATTCTTCATATAATATATCAGCATTTTCAATTCCACAAATGAGGTATTTAATCTTTATTTCCCCGTAACATAGAAATGGAGTCTAAATGCATTATAATTAGTTGTTCTTCTAATTTCTTATGCAATTTGAATGTACTCATTACAGCTTGTGCGCTCTAATACGCACTTTGTGGCACCCCAGAGTGCGTTAAAATATTGCATTGCTACAGATGTTTGGATCGAAAATACAACACTTAAGGACAGAACCTGTGAAGTGAAAATGAGAAATATTGACGCAATTAATTTTAAATGACACTTGCGACATCTGGTTTTTTATAAAAATACCCAGGATAATATTGTTTTGAAACAAAATGTACTACAGTTACATGTTAAATAACTGAATTATGTAACCCATGGCAAGCTTTGTGATTCAGAAAAATGACTGTATGATTTTATTTCCGGCTATTGCAATGAAACAAAAGAACTATTTTATGAAACGCTTTTATTGACGGCGATTATTTGTACATCCGGGGGTCTAAATGTCTGCTGCATACAATACGAACAAAAACTAATAAAGAGCAATAAATACGTCAAGTGCCACACATTATTCAAAAGAAAACTAACCATGGTTTAGATCCTCCTATTGAAAACACAGACACCATTTTATTAAACTAAACAAGACTACCAAAGAGATTTATTTCATTGACTTTCCCTGTTTGTTTTTAGAGTGTTTTTTTTTTATTGTTGTTGCTTTGGTTGTTTTATTTTTTGTTTTCAATTACAGTCAAACTTGAGCAGACCTTAACGTTGGTTTCCGACAGTTTGTGTCAAGGTTTGGTTTCCCAAACAGCCAAATAAATTATTGCTAACTGAAATTTAATTATTGGTGCCCTGCATATATGTGAAAAAAGTAAAACACCCCACTCGCTATTACAAACAACTATTTTCTATCTGAGCCACAACGCACAGCTAGCGATTTTTAAACCAAACAAACAACGCCTATATCGTTTATAGACGTCTATATCTTTTTTTAGAAATCTCTATCATGCTTATTTATAGACTTGGAAAGAATGACTATTTAGAGCGATTTACCCAACGATTTGTACTTTCTAACAATAGAAGTAGAGTTAAAACCCTCTTTACTTTGATTTAAGTAGGAATATATGAAGAGATGATGCCCGAATTTCCCCAAACAGGAGTAAGCCATTATTTCATGTATTTGTTAGAGGCAAGCTGTTGGAAACCGCATCCATCCAAAACAACAATATATTTCTGTTATTTACCTTCTAATCATATAAGTACTTAGAAATGATACATTATCAGTTACAAGAAATAACCACGTTTACTCTGAAGGGATCCGAAGTATCGCCCTCCTGATAAAATTCACTTGACCTATGTTCTTAAGAAAGAGCAGACGCGTTTTATATGTTGGCTGAACGTAGGCGCTCAATTCATGTAAAATGGTCATATTCAAATAATGAAGAACCGCGTTTAGTTTTTATTTAAGTAAGTCATCTGGAAAGCCTCTATAAAATTATCATGCTTGTGGTTTAGTAGCAGGAGAAAAAATGCACGAAATCATGATTTTCTATGAACGTGTTTACAACAGAAATGTACTTAGTGCCGAATTATCCAGCACTAGTTCTTACACAGCCACCAACATTGACATATCAACATTTACTTTGTTTCTTAAAAAAGCACAAGCATTGGCACTAATCTTTACAAAAGCACCAATATTCAAATAGAATTTTACAAAAACACTGACACTGATTTTTGATATAGCATCAACATTGACACTGTTTCTTGCAATAGCACCAACATTGGCACTGATTCTTGCAATAGCATCAACATTGGCACTGTTTCTTGCAATAGCATCAACATTGACACTGATTCTTACAATAGCACCAACATTGGCACTGATTCTTGCAATAGCACCAACATTGCCACTGATTCTTGCAATAGCATCAACATTGACGCTGATTCTTGCAATAGCACCAATATTGGCATTGATTCTTACAATAGCACCAAAATTGGCACTGATTCTTGCAATAGCATCAACATTGACGCTGATTCTTACAATAGCATCAACATTGACACTGATTCTTACATCAGAACCGATATTGGCACTGATTCTTACAACACCACCAACAATGACACTGATTCTTGCAATAGCATCAACATTGGCACTGATTCTTACAACAGCACCAACAATGACACTGATTCTTGCAATAGCATCAACATTGGCACTGATTCTTACAGCAGCACCAACATTGGCACTGATTCTTACAATAGCACCAACATTGGCACTGATTCTTACAATAGCACCAACATTGACACTGATTCTTACAACAGCACCAACAATGACACTGATTCTTACAACAGCACCAACAATGGCACTGATTCTTACAATAGCACCAACATTGGCACTGATTCTTACAATAGCACCAACATTGGCACGGATTCCTATAACAGCACCAACATTGGCACTGATTCTTACAACAGCACCAACATTGGCACTGATTCTTACAACAGCACCAACATTGGCACTGATTCTTACAACAGCACCAACATTGGCACTGATTCTTACAACAGCACCAGCATTGTCACTGTTTATTGCAATAGTACCAATATTGACACTTATTCTTATAATGGCAACAAATTGGCACTGATTTTCGCAATAGAACCAACATTGGCACTGATTCTTACAATAGGACCAAAATTTTTAATGATTCTTACAATAGCACCAACATTGGCACTGTTTCTTACAACATCACCAACAATGACACTGATTCTTACAACAGCACCAACATTGGCACTGATTCTTACAACATCACCAACATTGGCACTGATTCTTACAACAGCACCAACATTGGCATTGATTCTTACAATAGCACCAACATTGGCACTGATTCTTACAACATCACCAACAATGACACGGATTCTTGCAACAGAACCAACATTGGCACTGATTCTTACAACATCACCAACATTGACACTGATTCTTACAACATCACCAACATTGACACTGGTTCTTACAACATCATCAACATTGGCACTGATTATTACAACATCACCAACATTGACACTGATTCTTGCAATAGCACCAACATTGACACTGATTCTTGCAATAGCACCAACATTGGCACTGATTCTTACAACATCACCAAGATTGGCACTGATTCTTACAACATCACCAACATTGGCACTGATTCTTACAATAGCACTAACATTGGCACTGATTCTTGCAATAGCACCAACATTGGCACTGATTCTTACAACAGCACCAACTTTGACACTGATTCTTGCAATAGCATCAACATTGCCACTGATTCTTGCAATAGCATCAATATTGGCACTGATTCTTGCAATAGCATCAACGTTGACACTGATTCTTGCAATAGCATCAACATTGCCACTAATTCTTGCAACATCACCAACATTGACACTGATTCTTACAACATCACCATTTACCAACATTGGCAATGATTCTTGCAATAGCATCAACATTGCCACTGATTCTTGCAATAGCATCAATACTGGCACTGATTCTTGCAATAGCATCAACATTGACACTGATTCTTGCAATAGCATCAACATTGCCACTGATTCTTGCAATAGCACCAACATTGGCACTGATTCTTGCAATAGCAACAACATTGATACTGATTCTTGCAATAGCACCAACACTGGCACTGATTCTTGCAATAACATCAACATTGGCACTGTTTCTTACAACAGCAGGAACATTGGCACTGATTCTTGCAACAGCACCAACATTGGCACTGATTCTTACAACAGCATCATCATTGGCACTGATTTTTACAACAGCATCAACATTGGCACCGATTCTTACAATAGCACCAATATTGGCACTGATTCTTACAATAGCACCAACATTGGCACTGATTCTTACAACAGCAACAACATTAGCACTGATTCTTACAATAGCACCAATATTGGCATTGATTCTTGCAACATCACCAACATTGGCACTGATTCTTACAATAGCACCAACATTGACACTGTTTCTTACAATAGCACCAATATTGGCACAGATTCTTACAATAGCACCAACATTTGCACTGATTCTTACAATAGCACCAACATTGACACTGATTCTTACAACAGCACCAACATTGACACTGATTCTTACAACATCACCAACATTGGCACTGATTCTCACAACATCACCAACATTGGCAGTGATTCTTACAATAGCACTAACATTGGCACTGATTCTTGCAATAGCACCAACACTGGCACTGATTCTTACAATAGCATAAACATTGGCACTAATTCTTACAATAGCACCAACATTGACACTGATTCTTGCAACAGCAACAACATTGGCACTGATTCCTAAAAAAGCACCAATATTGGCATTGATTCTTACAATAGCACCAATATTGGCACAGATTCTTACAATAGCACTAACATTTGCACTGATTCTTACAATAGCACCAACATTGGCACTGATTCTTACAATAGCACCAACATTGGCACTGATTCTTACAACAGCACCAACATTGACACTGATTCTTACAATAGCACCAACATTGACACTGATTCTTACAACATCACCAACATTGGCACTGATTCTTACAACATCACCAACATTGGCACTGATTCTTACAATAGCACTAACATTGGCACTGATTCTTGCAATAGCACCAACACTGGCACTGATTCTTACAACAGCACCAACATTAGCACTGATTCTTACAACATCACCAACATTGGCACTGATTCTTACAACATCACCAACATTGGCACTGATTCTTACAATAGCACCAACATTGACACTGATTCTTGCAACAGCAACAACATTGGCACTGATTCCTAAAATAGCACCAATATTGGCATTGATTCTTACAACATCACCAACATTGGCATTGATTCTTACAGCAGCAACAACATTGGCACTGATTCTTACAATAGCACCAACATTGGCACTGATTCTTACAATAGCACCAACATTGGCATTGATTCTTACAGCATCACCAACATTTTGTACAAATTCTTACAACATCACCAACATTGGCACTGATTCTTACAACAGCACCAACATTGGCATTGATTCTTACAACAGCATCAACATTTTGTACAGATTCTTACAATAGCACCAACATTGGCACTGATTCTTACAATAGCACCAACATTGGCACTGTTTCTTACAACATCACCAACATTGGCACTGATTCTTGCAACAGCACCAACATTGGAACTGATTCTTACAACAGCACCAACATTGGCACTGTTTCTTGAAAAAAGCACCATTATTGCACTGATTCTGGAAAAAAGCACCAACATTAGCACTGATTCTTAAAATAGCACCAACATTGGCATTGATTTTTACAATAGCACCAACATTGGCACTGTTTGTTACAACAGCACCAACATTGGCACTGTTTCTTGAAAAAAGCACCGTTATTGCACTGATTCTTGAAAAAAGGACCAACATTGGCACTGATTCTTACAATAGCACCAACATTGGCACTGATTCTTACAACATCACCAACATTGGCACTGATTCTTACAACATCACCAACATTGGCACTGATTCTTACAATAGCACCAACATTGGCACTGATTCTTACAACATCACCAACATTGACACTGATTCTTACAACATCACCAACATTGACACTGATTCTTACAACATCACCAACATTGACACTGATTCTTACAACATCACCAACATTGACACTGATTCTTACAAAAGCACCAACATTGACACTGGTTCTTACAATAGCACCAACATTGACACTGATTCTTACAATAGCACCAACATTGACACTGATTCTTACAATAGCACCAACATTGACACTGATTCTTACAATAGCACCAACATTGACACTGATTCTTACAATAGCACCAACATTGGCACTGATTCTTACAACATCACCAACATTGGCACTGATTCTTACAACATCACCAACATTGACACTGGTTCTTACAACATCATCAACATTGGCACTGATTCTTACAACATCACCATCATTGACACTGATTCTCACAATAGCACCAACATTGACACTGATTCTTGCAATAGCACCAACATTGGCACTGATTCTTACAACATCACCAACATTGGCACTGATTCTTACAACATCACCAACATTGGCACTGATTCTTACAATAGCACTAACATTGGCACTGATTCTTGCAATAGCACCAACATTGGCACTGATTCTTACAACAGCACCAACTTTGACACTGATTCTTGCAACAGCATCAACATTGACACTGATTCTTGCAATAGCATCAATATTGGCACTGATTCTTGCAATAGCATCAACATTGACACTGATTCTTGCAATAGCATCAACATTGCCACTAATTCTTGCAACATCACCAACATTGACACTGATTCTTACAACATCACCAACATTGGCACTGATTCTTGCAATAGCATCAACATTGGCACTGATTCTTGCAATAGCATCAATATTGGCACTGATTCTTGCAATAGCATCAACATTGACACTGATTCTTGCAATAGCATCAACATTGCCACGGATTCTTGCAATAGCACCAACATTGACACTGATTCTTGCAATAGCATCAACATTGACACTGATTCTTGCAATAGCACGAACATTGGCACTGATTCTTGCAATAGCATCAACATTGGCACTGTTTCTTACAACAGCAGGAACATTGGCACTAATTCTTACAACAGCATCAACATTGGCTATGATTCTTACAACAGCATCAACATTGGCATTGATCCTTACAATAGCACCAATATTGGCACTGATTCTTACAATAGCACCAACATTGGCACTGATTCTTACAACAGCAACAACATTAGCACTGATTCTTACAACAGCACCAACATTGACACTGATTCTTACAATAGCACCAACATTGGCACTGATTCTTACAATAGCACTAACATTGGCACTGATTCTTGCAATAGCATAAACATTGGCACTGATTCTTACAATAGCATAAACATTGGCACTGATTCTTACAAAAGCACCAACATTGACACTGATTCTTGCAACAGCAACAACATTGGCACTGATTCCTAAAATAGCACCAACATTGGCATTGATTCTTACAGCAGCACCAACATTGGCACTGATTCTTACAATAGCACCAACATTGGCACTGATTCTTACAATAGCACCAACATTGGCACTGATTCTTACAACAGCACCAACATTGACACTGATTCTTACAATAGCACCAACATTGGCACTGATTCTTACAACATAACCAACATTGACATTGATTCTTACAATAGCACCAACATTGGCATTGATTCTTACAATAGCACCAATATTGGCACTGATTCTTACAACATCACCAACATTGGCACTGATTCTTACAACATCACCAACATTGGCACTGATTCTTACAATAGCACCAACATTGGCACTGATTCTTACAATAGCACCAACATTGGCACTGATTCTTACAATAGTACCAACATTGGCACTGATTCTTACAATAGCACCAACATTGGCACTGATTCTTACAATAGCACCAACATTGGCACTGATTCTTACAACATCACCAACATTGGCACTGATTCTTACAACATCACCAACATTGGCACTGATTCTTACAACATCACCAACATTGGCATTGATTCTTACAACAGCACTAACATTGGCACTGATTCTTACAACAGCACCAACTTCTGATTCTTACAATAGCACCAACATTGGCACTGTTTCTTACAACATCACCAACATTGTCACTGATTCTTGCAACAGCACCAACATTGGCACTGATTCTTACAACAGCACCAACATTGGCACTGTTTCTTGAAAAAAGCACTATTATTGCACTGATTCTTGAAAAAAGCACCAACATTGGCACTGATTCTTACAATAGCACCAACTTCTGATTCTTACAATAGCACCAACATTGGCACTGTTTCTTACAACATCACCAACATTGTCACTGATTCTTGCAACAGCACCAACATTGGCACTGATTCTAACAACAGCACCAACATTGGCACTGTTTCTTGAAAAAAGCACTATTATTGCACTGATTCTTGAAAAAAGCACCAACATTGGCACTGATTCTTACAATAGCACCAACATTGGCACTGATTCTTACAACAGCACCAACTTCTGATTCTTACAATAGCACCAACATTGGCACTGTTTCTTACAACATCACCAACATTGTCACTGATTCTTGCAACAGCACCAACATTGGCACTGATTCTTACAACAGCACCAACATTGGCACTGTTTCTTGAAAAAAACACTATTATTGCACTGATTCTTGAAAAAAGCACCAACATTGGCACTGATTCTTACAATAGCACCAACATTGGCACTGATTCTTACAACAGCACCAACATTGGCACTGATTCTTACAATAGCACCAACATTGGCACTGATTCTTACAACATCACCAACATTGGCACTGATTCTTACAACATCACCAACAT
Source organism: Sinonovacula constricta (assembly GCA_007844125.1). Classification (NCBI taxonomy): domain Eukaryota; kingdom Metazoa; phylum Mollusca; class Bivalvia; order Cardiida; family Solecurtidae; genus Sinonovacula; species Sinonovacula constricta. Next base: position 42,713,971 of record CM017562.1, read on the forward strand.
TGGCACTGATTCTTACAATAGCACTAACATTGGCACTGATTCTTGCAATAGCACCAACATTGGCACTGATTCTTACAACATCACCAACATTGGCACTGATTCTTACAATAGCACTAACATTGGCACTGATTCTTGCAATAGCACCAACATTGGCACTGATTCTTACAACATCACCAACATTGGCACTGATTTTTGCAATAGCACCAACATTGGCACTGATTCTTACAACATCACCAACATTGGCACTGATTCTTACAACATCACCAACATTGGCACTGATTCTTGCAATAGCATAAACATTGGCACTGATTCTTACAATAGCACCAACATTGACACTGATTCTTGCAACAGCAACAACATTGGCACTGATTCCTAAAATAGCACCAATATTGGCACTGATTCTTACAATAGCACCAACATTGGCACTGATTTCTACAACAGCAACAACATTAGCACTGATTTTTACAATAGCACCAATATTGGCATTGATTCTTGCAACATCACCAATATTGGCACGGATTCTTACAATAGCACCAACATTGGCACTGATTCTTACAATAGCACCAACATTGGCACTGATTCTTACAATAGCACCAACATTGGCACTGATTCTTACAACAGCACCAACATTGACACTGATTCTTACAATAGCACCAACATTGGCACTGATTCTTACAACATCACCAACATTGGCACTGATTCTTACAACATCACCAACATTGGCAGTGATTCTTACAATAGCACTAACATTGGCACTGATTCTTACAATAGCACCAACATTGGCACTGATTCTTACAATAGCACCAACATTGGCACTGATTCTTACAACATCACCAACATTGGCACTGATTCTTACAACATCACCAAGATTGGCACTGATTCTTACAACATCACCAACATTGGCACTGATTCTTACAATAGCACTAACATTGGCACTGATTCTTGCAATAGCACCAACATTGGCACTGATTCTTACAACAGCACCAACATTGGCACTGATTCTTACAACATCACCAACATTGGCACTGATTCTTACAACATCACCAACATTGGCACTGATTCTTGCAATAGCACTAACATTGGCACTGATTCTTGCAATAGCACTAACATTGGCACTGATTTCTACAACAGCAACAACATTAGCACTGATTTTTACAATAGCACCAATATTGGCATTGATTCTTGCAACATCACCAATATTGGCACGGATTCTTACAATAGCACTAACATTGGCACTGATTCTTGCAATAGCACCAACATTGGCACTGATTTCTACAACAGCAACAACATTAGCACTGATTTTTACAATAGCACCAATATTGGCATTGATTCTTGCAACATCACCAATATTGGCACGGATTCTTACAATAGCACCAACATTGGCACTGATTCTTACAATAGCACCAACATTGGCACTGATTCTTACAATAGCACCAACATTGGCACTGATTCTTACAACAGCACCAACATTGACACTGATTCTTACAATAGCACCAACATTGGCACTGATTCTTACAACATCACCAACATTGGCACTGATTCTTACAACATCACCAACATTGGCACTGATTCTTACAATAGCACTAACATTGGCACTGATTCTTGCAATAGCACCAACATTGGCACTGATTCTTACAACATCACCAACATTGGCACTGATTCTTACAATAGCACTAACATTGGCACTGATTCTTACAACATCACCAACATTGACACTGATTCTTACAACATCACCAACATTGGCACTGATTCTTACAATAGCACTAACATTGGCACTGATTCTTGCAATAGCACCAACATTGGCACTGATTCTTACAACAGCACCAACATTAGCACTGATTCTTACAACATCACCAACATTGGCACTGATTCTTACAACATCACCAACATTGGCACTGATTCTTACAATAGCACTAACATTGGCACTGATTCTTGCAATAGCACTAACATTGACACTGATTCTTGCAACAGCAACAACATTGGCACTGATTCCTAAAATAGCACCAATATTGGCATTGATTCTTACAACATCACCAACATTGGCATTGATTCTTACAGCAGCACCCACATTGGCACTGATTCTTACAATAGCACCAGCATTGGCATTGATTCTTACAATAGCACCAACATTGGCACTGATTCTTACAACAGCACCAACATTGGCATTGATTCTTACAGCAGCACTAACATTTTGTACAGATTCTTACAACATCACCAACATTGGCACTGATTCTTACAACAGCACCAACATTGGCACTGATTCTTACAACAGCACCAACATTTTGTACAGATTCTTACAATAGCACCAACATTGGCACTGATTCTTACAATAGCACCAACATTGGCACTGTTTCTTACAACATCACCAACATTGGCACTGATTCTTGCAACAGCACCAACATTGGCTCTGATTCTTACAACAGCACCATCATTGGCACTGTTTCTTGAAAATAGCACCATTATTGCACTGATTCTTGAAAAAAGCACCTACATTGGCACTGATTCTTACAATAGCACCAACATTGGCATTGATTTTTACAATAGCACCAACATTGGCACTGTTTCTCACAACAGCACCAACATTGGCACTGTTTCTTGAAAAAAGCACCATTATTGCACAGATTCTTGAAAAAAGGACCAACATTGGCACTGATTCTTACAATAGCACCAACATTGGCACTGATTCTTACAACAGCAACTACATTAGCACTGATTCTTACAATAGCACCAACATTGGCATTGATTCTTACAATAGCACTAACATTGGCACTGATTCTTACAACAGCACCAACATTGGCATTGATTCTTACAGCAGCACCAACATTTTGTACAGATTCTTACAACATCACCAACATTGGCACTGATTCTTACAACAGCACCAACATTTTGTACAGATTCTTACAATAGCACCAACATTGGCACTGATTCTTACAATAGCACCAACATTGGCACTGTTTCTTACAACATCACCAACATTGGCACTGATTCTTGCAACAGCACCAACATTGGCTCTGATTCTTACAACAGCACCATCATTGGCACTGTTTCTTGAAAAAAGCACCATTATTGCACTGATTCTTGAAAAAAAGCACCAACATTGGCACTGATTCTTACAATAGCACCAACATTGGCATTGATTTTTACAATAGCACCAACATTGGCACTGTTTCTTACAACAGCACCAACATTGGCACTGTTTCTTGAAAAAAGCACCATTATTGCACTGATTCTTGAAAAAAGGACCAACATTGGCACTGATTCTTACAATAGCACCAACATTGGCACTGATTCTTACAACAGCAACAACATTAGCACTGATTCTTACAATAGCACCAACATTGGCATTGATTCTTACAATAGCACCAACATTGGCACTGATTCTTACAACAGCACCAACATTGGCATTGATTCTGACAGCAGCACCAACATTTTGTACAGATTCTTACAACATCACCAACATTGGCACTGACTCTTACAACAGCACCAACAGTGGCACTGATTCTTACAACAGCACCAACATTTTGTACAGATTCTTACAATAGCGCCAACATTGGCACTGATTCTTACAATAGCACCAACATTGGCACTGTTTCTTACAACATCACCAACATTGGCACTGATTCTTGCAACAGCACCAACATTGGCACTGATTCTTACAACAGCACCAACATTGGCACTGTTTCTTGAAAAAAGCACCATTATTGCACTGATTCTTGAAAAAAGCACCAACATTGGCACTGATTCTTACAATAGCACCAACATTGGCATTGATTTTTACAATAGCACCAACATTGGCACTGTTTCTTACAACAGCACCAACATTGGCACTGTTTCTTGAAAAAAGCACCATTATTGCACTGATTCTTGAAAAAAGGACCAACATTGGCACTGATTCTTACAATAGCACCAACATTGGCACTGATTCTTACAACAGCAACAACATTAGCACTGATTCTTACAATAGCACCAATATTGGCATTGATTCTTACAATAGCACCAACATTGGCACTGATTCTTACAATAGCACTAACATTGGCACTGATTCTTGCAATAGCATAAACATTGGCACTGATTCTTACAAAAGCACCAACATTGACACTGATTCTTGCAACAGCAACAACATTGGCACTGATTCCTAAAATAGCACCAATATTGGCATTGATTCTTACAACATCACCAACATTGGCATTGATTCTTACAGCAGCACCAACATTGGCACTGATTCTTACAATAGCACCAACATTGGCACTGATTCTTACAATAGCACCAACATTGGCACTGATTCTTACAACAGCACCAACATTGACACTGATTCTTACAATAGCACCAACATTGGCACTGATTCTTACAACATCACCAACATTGACATTGATTCTTACAATAGCACCAACATTGGCACTGATTCTTACAACATCACCAACATTGGCACTGATTCTTACAACATCACCAACATTGGCATTGATTCTTACAGCAGCACCAACATTTTGTACAGATTCTTACAACATCACCAACATTGGCACTGATTCTTACAACAGCACCAACATTGGCACTGATTCTTACAACAGCACCAACTTCTGATTCTTACAATAGCACCAACATTGGCACTGTTTCTTACAACATCACCAACATTGTCACTGATTCTTGCAACAGCACCAACATTGGCACTGATTCTTACAACAGCACCAACATTGGCACTGTTTCTTGAAAAAAGCACTATTATTGCACTGATTCTTGAAAAAAGCACCAACATTGGCACTGATTCTTACAATAGCACCAACATTGGCATTGATTTTTACAACAGCACCAACATTGGCACTGTTTCTTACAACAGCACCAACATTGGCACTGTTTCTTTAAAAAAGCACCATTATTGCACTGATTCTTGAAAAAAGCACCAACATTGGCACTGATTCTTACAATAGCACCAACATTGGCACTGATTTTTACAATAGCACCAACCTTGGCACTGATTCTTACAACAGCACCAACATTGGCACTGTTTCTTGAAAAAAGCACCATTATTGCACTAATTCTTGAAAAAAGCACCAACATTGGCACTGATTCTTACAATAGCACCAACATTGGCACTGATTTTTACAATAGCACCAACATTGGCACTGTTTCTTACAAAATCACCAACATTGGCACTGATTCTTGCAACAGCACCAACATTGGCACTGATTCTTACAATAGCACCAACATTGGCATTGATTCTTACAATAGCACCAACATTGGCACTGATTCTTACAATAGCACCAACATTGGCACTGATTCTTACAACAGCACCAACATGGACATTGATTCTTACAATAGCACCAACATTGGCACTGATTCTTACAACATCATCAACATTGGCATTGATTCTTACAATAGCACCAACATTGGCATTGATTCTTACAACAGCACCAACATTGTCACTGATTCTTACAACAGCACCAACATTGGCACTGATTCTTACAACAGCACCAACATTGGCACTGATTCTTACAACAGCACCAACATTGGCACTGATTCTTACAACAGCACCAACATTGACACTGATTCTTACAATAGCACCAACATTGGCACTGATTCTTACAACAGCACCAACATTGGCACTGATTCTTACAACAGCACCAACATTGGCACTGATTCTTACAACAGCACCAACATTGGCACTGATTCTTACAACAGCACCAACATTGGCACTGATTCTTACAATAGCACCAACATTGGCACTGATTCTTACAACAGCACCAACATTGGCACTGATTCTTACAACATCACCAACATTGACACTGATTCTTACAATAGCACCAACATTGGCACTGATTCTTACAACATCACCAACATTGACACTGATTCTTACGATAGCATCAACATTGGCACTGATTCTTACAACAGCACCAACAATGGCACTGATTCTTACAACAGCACCAACATTGGCACTGATTCTTACAACAGCACCAACATTGGCACTGATTCTTGCAACAGCACCAACATTGGCACTGATTCTTACAACAGCACTAACATTGGCACTGATTCTAGCAATAGCACCAACATTGGCACTGATTCTTACAACAGCACCAATATTGGCACTGATTTTTTACAACAGAACCAACAGAGGCATTTGTACATACCATAGTTCCAACATTTTCACTGATTCTTACAATAGTACCAATAGTGAAATTGATTCTTACAAGAAAATCACTTCACACAGTTAAATTTAAAGTCATATTTGTATGCGGGGAATTATCACATTTAAAAATTGACAAAAATAATAAACAGAGTACACATATAAATAAAGATAATATAAATAGTAAAGATGTTCATAAACAGTTGTCTTAACTGTATTACAAATGCTGAACATACTTTTGGGCAATTAACCCAAATTTACTTATAAATCTACTTATACGTACAAGAAATGAAACAAATTGTTATACGACAGCGATATATTGAAGAATGTATGCTATGTAAAGCAAAATAAAAGAAAAAGCCAAAAAGTCTCAAAAGAACACACTTGAAATCCACTACAAGGATTAACAGAAAAAAAAACATGAATAAATACATTTTTGCATAAGAAACAAAATGTATCGATATTTGTGGAGTAAGAAGATAGCGATGACAACTTTATTATAGTATTTTATTGCTAAATGAGAATAATTAATTCTTCTTGAACACGATGCACAAAGGACACAAATGCATAAAAATCAGAATAAAAACCAATTCGTTTCCACTTATAGAAAATGTTATTATGAATATGCATGAAAATTAGACATAACTACTTGAATTTAATTGTTAATTCTACTTTAATATAGTAAATTCAGACAGATGAAAAAACAACATAACCATCTCAACAAACAAACGTGATTCACAATACCCAAACAATAACAGAATCTTCTGTCATGTACTAGCAATCTTTTCAAGATTTCTTTTTTCTTGTCAAGACTTTAGAAAAGCCGTTGATTTAGTATAGGGAGAAGGAATGGTGCAAAAAGATATTTAGGCTACATGTATAATATTTCAGCCTATATTTTAATCTATTTATAAAACGAAACATAGCATAAAATCTTGTAACCATATATCTAATGTACTTTTAAAAATATTATTAGCCCAATTATTTACGATATGAAGATTTAATCGCAACATTGTATTGAGGCATGTGGGAACTGTTCAGCTGTTCTATTGACTCTATTTTGACTTATTAAAAGAACTGACTTAGGAGTAACCATCACATCAAGAAATGGATTTGAGCAATATCTGATTACACTTCAAAAGAAAGATAACTTATCTAATGAAATATAAAACGGAAAATCACTGGTCTCTTCTTAAATCGTATTCAAAAATTTTATTGATCTTAATAAAACTGGCCGTTTTAGTCACCACACAATTTACACAATGTTACAGAAATTACCAGATAAAAAGACAATGGGAAACGAATTAGAATAAAACAACTCTCCTTGCACTTTGAAGACTACCATGTTCATGTATAATCTAGTGATCCAATGATGATCTTCTAATAGTTTTAATGCAAAGTTTAAATAATGGATCCACGTCGCTTTAAATACCTGCGAACAATAAGATTTTCCGACCTCCCTCTGAATTGCAATTTGAAAGAACTTAAGGCTGATATATGGTTACAAACAGGATCTCTGATAATGAAAAATAACTGATTGTTTCCTTACCAGCTTTTGCAAATAAATTATTACTTAACAAGCCGCTTTGTGTTGACGGATATATGTCTCAGATCCAGTGATCACATTTCACTCCTGTCCATATGGTGCATTGAAAAACCTATAGAGGATCTGACACGATACACATTTATTGACGAAGTTCAGGAAAACGATAGTCATCAAAATCATTTATGTACACAATAGGAACGTGCGTACTAACTCGTTATTCTAGAAGCTATAAATCCTTTATCTTCATGTTATATCATAGAAAAGTTACCGCCACTTCACTTTTAGCGATGCGTCTTTGGCCAACTGTGACCACTATAAATAAATGCCACATCTGGTTCCGACAAAAAAAGAGAAAGACTTGTGTAGGAATATATCAAATGAAATGCAAATATAAATCATTTCCACACTTACTATCAACGCTAACAACTTCTTACTTTTCCTTTCATATTTACTTGTTGACTGGTTGTTGTAAAAACATCTGTGGTCAGTGCAGCTTAATTCGTTTCATTATAAATAAAATATAAAAGAAAACTAAAACTGTTAAGTAGCTATGGTCTACATATTTAACTAATTGTAACTTGAATTTAACTTTAACTCAACTTTACATGTTGTTATTTAAAATATTCCATTTCTTTTAAAACATTCTAACATAACAATAAATGAGGATTATTAACAATGATTTTTAATTTACTAGCAACTAAAATGATCAAAATGCACTGCAAATATAATGCTGCCTTCACTGTGTAGCAGGTATAGCAGTCCGTGAACACCTGGCATTATACCACACCAAGTCACATTATCCTGACAGCGGGTCTACCAGCCGTGAAATTACTAGATAGTTGCTTGAGCTGCAGCATGGGAGCTATACCACCGCCCTTTAAACAACTTATGCTGTATATTGCTGCCCGGTATCAAACTCGGTGCCTCCCGTACCTGGAGCCGACGTCCTACCGATAGTGCTATCAATCCGGTCCGGTAATCATATATGTAGATATAAAATAGTGTATTGTATAGATATATGCACAGTCTTTGCAAACAAAATAAAGACGAGATAATCTTAATATAGAATATTGAATTATTTTCTGAAGATAAACATTAAAATGATTAAATGTTTGAATATATTTATGTTAATGTCTAACAATGATTTGGATTATAGTAGAACAAGTGCAGTTCCTTCATTTCAGGAGTTTCTAGATAGACCCAAAATTCATGTCAATCATCTCCCTGTCCCTGTAGTATAGTAGGCAATGCAACAGGTAGTGCCGTTTGTCTTCAGTGGAGTTAATGTTACACATAAGAAAAGTCGTTGATGCATGCATCAAAAGTGACGCAAAAACTGCAACAGTTATACATGTTTAAGCATAATGGGAGTAAGTAACAAAGACATGTTTAAAAAGTGATGGTTCTTGTTTGAAAGTTTTCAGTATACTATAAATATCCAGAAAATGTTGCCAACATTATTACAAATAACTATAAAACTAAAGTGTACAAGCAGAAAATGCACATATCCAGCAGCCTGTCAATACACAAATCATAAATGTTTAGATTATATTTTTCTGGGACATTGCATGTTTTTTCTTGTTGTTTTTTTATCTTCAAAGTTGTTTTGTATAGAAGCAATTTTTGTATCTGAGTTATTTATAGAAAGGATAATGTTTATTAAATCCTAAACAAAGCCTACTGCACGTGAAATGAATGAAGACAAACTGAGAAAAACATAAAAACCAGAGAGATTTGGTATGTCCTTACTCCCCTTGGAACATATCTTGAAACAAAGCTATTGTTGTAACATAAGTATTTGCTAGTGTGGTTCATAATTTGCACACTCAACTGACACTAAGAATACAATTTACCACGAGTCGATGTCAAGAGAAATGTACGTTATTTAATATAGGACTGAACTACTACACAATATCAAATTGACTTATTATAAGAAGAAATATTTTAATATTATTTAACATGGATACTGCTATTTAGTAAATCTGGGTGTAAGGAAGTAGTAATTAGTCTAAACATAATCTGTTTTTGCAAATTGTTGATTTGTTATACTTATTTTTGTGTGTCTGTAGCTTTCATGTAATAAAAGTTGTTTACAATGAACGAAATATCATGTCGATTCTAGGGTTTGAAACAAGATTCATCCGATTCCGAGTTCATAACCTTCACCTCTTGACCAAGAACAATTCAGCCCTACTATAAATGCTTTATTGATGCGTTTCTTTACTAATCCAAATCGTTAATCAGAACTTTATGAAAACTTGTCATAACAGGTCTATGGTTTGAACCATCTGATACCGAGTCCTTAACCGTAAACTCTTGACCAAGAACACTTCATCCATATTATAAATTTTTGTGGTGTTGCACATTTCTCTGATGCAAGTGAATTGATATTTCCAAGCTTTAATAAGATTCTTTTAAAAACTTGTCGTGACAGGGCTAGGGTTAGGTATTAGCAACGTCTGCTCTAAGATGCCTGGTTGACACTAATATACTTCTGGGCCATGCTGGCTATTAAGATTTGTTTCAAATCCTTTAGGGAATAGGGGTGAATGGCAGCTTCTTTGAAAGGCATTGTGAACCCAAATTCATGTTTTTTTCAGCCGTCAGCACTGTTTACCTTAAAAGTTCATATTTCCTATCTACAAATGTGACTAGGCACATGACCATGCGCATTACGAAATGACTAACTGAAAAGATGACAATAATATTTATTATGTGGGATGTTTCATACTTCAAAGTTCAGCGATTCGCATGCAAGGTAACTATTAGAAGTCACCGTACTATGTGAAGTTTGGCCAAGGCTTGTTGGATGCAATATTAACACAAAATTAGGAGAGACACAGAGAGAAAGGAAAGTAGTCGAGAGGACATGGGGGAAGTGTGTAAGACAGACTCTGAAGTAGAGAGAAAGGGAGAGTGGTGGAGTTGATGGAAGAGAGAAATGGGAGGGAGAGAGAGATGATCGCAAGAAAAATCGACAGAAAAAATATACCTAACATAGAGCGTGAGGTGTCAATCTTGATGTAATTGTCTAGTGTTACATACTTTGCATATAAAATAACGACGTTACCAAACTATACAATACAAAAAGCTAATTAAGACAATCGTTACCGTCGATATTGATCTATTATATACATACTAACATTGAAACATTGTAGGACACATAAAAAGAGCTCATCTCAAAGTGTAAATTTTCATTTCATTTGTCGGATTCATTTTATTGTCAATTGGCTCAGGATTTGCGGTACTTTGTATTAAAAAGGGCTTATTTAACACTTTACTTTCCCAAATAAGTTTTGGCTGTGGCCTGTTCCTCCCGCGTTTCTGTGGTCTCAATGGTGATGGAATCTCATCGTCATCCTATCTACAGCTGGAGGACAAGGCAACCATGACATGTACTCGTTGGTCGACATAAGAAGGCCAGGTCGTGGGTCGCGAATATTCAGCAACAGGCTTGGAATCCATCTGGTGAGCAGGCTGCTTTACATGTGTTTCAACAGCCGTAACTTACTGAACCATCTTGATGGTCAAAAACTAGGGATGTTAACGAATATTCGAATATCAAGTCGCTATTCGAATAGAGATTTTGGGATTCGAATATTCTATAATTTTTATTTCACTTTTGTATAGTTTGACGGAAACTTGAAAAGACGTTTATAGTTGATCGTAGTGTCTCCCGGCGATATGTGATCGCGCTCGCTCTAAGATAGAGGGGGTGGGTCATGTCTCCTGATAACGAATGGCCATCTGGTTAACAGCATGAAATCACCTTACCGCGCACAGCTCCTTCTCTGCCCCCTCTCCCACTTAGACCCAGTCACATCACCCACATCACCATACAGCAGTGTAAACAGTTGCCAAAGTACAATAAACACACATGTCAGTTCAATGCTGCGGCAATTAGCTACAGCAATTACGTAACACTGACTCTACCAGCTTCGGTTGGGATAGTGTGTAATAAATACATTATATAAGACTTTACTTATTGATAACAGTCCATCAGAACTTCTTTATTTTTGGAAAGCCCAACTAGATCACTGTCGAACAAACTTTAATTGCTATCACTTTCTGTTTTTGTCACTCTACTTCATACTTGTTATTTTCTTCCTATACATTACCGCGGCATCTGTTATTTTTTGTCACCGCGATTTTCTGCTCTCTGTTTTTGCTTCGTACTCTCCGAATAACAAAAATGTAAATCTACATACTTTTTAATTGTTCGGCATAATTTTTTAACACACTTAAAACTCACGAGCTTACAATTTTCATCATTCTTTATACATATATTGGTTGGTACTTCATCAATTTATCAGCAGTCAGGTAATCTTGAGCGAGCGGGTTCGTAATTGTCACTTGTGTATTGGTAACTAGATATCTCTAATTTACATGTTATGGCTTCGGATTAACGCCCTTAGCGATATCAGCCAATCACAATTAAACATCAATCCGACCACCTACCAATCAAGACCGTTAATTGGCTGTACACTTGAGCGATTTCCCTTCATAAAAACTTCGTGATTTTGCCTAATTTTCTTAGAGTCGATCCAGTATCACCCGTATTTTGTCCTTTTGAAAATTAGTCATTAATGTATTCTATAAGATTAGTTCACAAAACATAATTGACTGTTTGTTGTTATACATTGTTTGCGGTTAGTAGAGTAAAATATTAAAATTGTGAGCTATTTTGCATGTGTGGTACAGTTTCATCTAATAACATTATGATATGGTTTTATTAAATCGATATGTTAACATTAAATGGAACTTAAGTAGTTCTTTTAATACGTCATATGTTAATACAAATAAGTTATTAAGTACGCAAAATGCCTTTAAACTGTAAAGTTTACTACACGAAGTACAACGCGTAACAAAAAGACACCCAAGTTTAAGGTAACTAATAAATAATGTATACATTATACGGGACTTTGCAAGTCATCTTATCATTGATTGGTTACTGTAAAGTTTTTATAATAATAATAATAATAATAATAATAATAATAATAATAATAATAATAATAATAATAATAATTGTTAAGTAACAATAACATTGTTTACGCATTTCTGGCATTCTTCGTTGACAGTATTTTTTTCGAATTACCGCTGACCAAGTAAAGAAACACCCCGTCTGGTCCTTCACTATAAACAGGATAATGGCGGATTGATAATATTGCTGTTTGTATTTCAAAAAGAAGAAATCGTCGTTTTAAAATTAAATGCTATGCTAAAATCATAAATCTACCGCCGCATCTGCATTAAGTAAGGCTAGCAATGTAAGTTGTGACCAGAAATAAAAAAATACAATGAATTAACACATTGAATGTAAAAATTACCGTGTTATGTGCCACTATGATATAAATTCGTTCCGAATATTCGAATATGATTCGAATATACGCAACGAATATTCGAATATCGTTTTTGGATTCGATTCACATCCCTATCAAAAACACAACAATACTCATCATCATTATTATCATCATCATTATCATCATCGCCAGTTTAGTCATCGCCAACACAATCACCAACAAAAAGCCGTCATCGTCTTAACTTACCGAATGTCTTTGAGGGCCTTGACGTTGATGGCTTCCCTCTCAGTGGACATCTTTGGATTGAAACGTGCACTAAATGTTGACACATTTTTAGAATTCTTTGAACAATAAGATCATTTCATGTAAAAACGGAACTACATGTTTTTACTGGTAGTAAATTCTATTTTTGTGTTGGTGGATGAAAATGTAGCACGCTTTTTAATAAATATGGACAATAAATACTGCATGTTCTATTCAAAATTTCGGTTACAACATTACCTTATAAACATACTAACTTCCCCAGTGGTATTTTGAAATATGTTTTGGCTTGTCTTTAGATTTAAAGATTTAAGAGATAGTGGAATATTTCCATAATTTGCTCGTGTACAATCAAAGATAATATTGTGTCTGTCTTATCAGTTCGTACTTTGTCGACTCTCAGTCAGCTGCTTTATTGGATTGGTTCAATTTCGATTTGATTTTTATTTCAATGATGCTCTAGACAATTATTTGAGTTGTTATTGTAAATAATTATTTTAAAATGGTGACTGTTTTGTCTGAAAATGTGTTCAGGAAAAAATTGATAGCACATTGATTTAAATTATTTGGTTCAAATTAGAACAAACAACGTGCATAATTTCAAATGAATATTCCACTTACACTTGTTAATTATTCTCTAACTTTCTTTTCTATCTGTGTAGCAATTAGGGCTCTTATTTTAGAAAACAAATTTTCGATGCTGTCAAAAGGGTAATACAACTGTTGTATGTTTATGTTTAATAGCAATTGTATTTTGCTGAAAACCTTTTTACCAGATTGTCCGTCATTCGTATTCATCTTAAAGGCAAACGTGTTTTAATGGTGTTGGCCACTATTAACTATATGTACGTCTTTTGGTATTTTTTTTGAAACGTGAATATGATCTTCCAGCAGCATCTATATATTCCTAGTTGAGGCAGTTCCAAACGGTATTTTAGAGAGCTGAACTATGCATGGAAGTACTGACTGATTACAAAAGTCCATGATTAAATTCATGGTCACATATTTGAAATCACCGGACCTGGTAGCGCAAACGGTAGAGCGGTGGCTTCAGGTACGGGAAGCCCGGGTTCGTGCCGCGACATACCAAAGTCGTTTAAAGTGGTAGTGGTATAGCTCCCTTTTTAACGCTCAAGCAAATATAAGGGTAGTTCAACGATTTGCTGTCAGGATAACGTGACTGGGTGTGGTATCGTGCCAGGTGTTCACGGCATGCTATACATAGTGAAAGCAGCACTATATCTGTTTCAAGTGGACACCGTCTCCAGATAACTGAAGTACTGTGGGTGGGTCAATAAACAATTAACATATTTGAAACCATTGCAGTTTCTACACGGACTTGAATAGTTTCTAACGAAACATTTTTAAGATAATCCCACATGCCAGGATCGTTATTGCAATCCGACAAACTTAATACAGTCTTCATATGAGGCCCATTTATAACGTACATGTGGATACAATATTCCAATGCCACTTGTAGTTCAACGGTTGCAACTGTTTTGGGAGACCACAATATACAGATAGGATATCAGAACAATGCAGCTCAGTATTAGCACGAACTATATCCTGTCCACTAGAAATATAAGAATGTGAATGTTTTCTACTTCATCCGTTCATTACGATACAGGCCCAGAGTCACTGGTTTAAGGTATAAGCCGGGCTTCTTTGTAGTGCTTGTGGTACATACACGAACAACAGATTGGGTAACTAATTTGTTGGCTGCCTAACAACATAATTCTAAAGCCCAGTTATTATTGTCTGTAAAGTTTGAATATCATAAACATATTAAAAACCAAATTAGTAAAAGGCGTGTGATTTGGGGTGACTTTTTGTGCAATTTTACTTTAAGCATGTTTTACGCAGTTTCATCGATCTCCGATTCGGGAGCAAATTAAAATAAATTCTCTCTTTAAGGCTTACGATAAATCACTTTTGATTTGCCAAGAAGTTTGTATCGTCTGTTTTGCTATTGTGCAAAGGTATTTATTATTTCCATTTGATATTCTTTGTTTTGGCCCCATTTCATTCTTTGCCGTTTTAAAATGTTTTGGTCGCATTTCGTTCTTTGTCGTTATGTATACTTCTTGCTCCTTCAGATGTCTACTACTCTTTGTTTTGTCGATGTAGTTTTGTCTTTCCAAGAAAGCCGTTTGTTTTGTCATTACGGTTCCTGTCATACTGACCTTCGTTTTTTTGACCAAATTGTCTGGCATTGTCATCAGGCAGACAACAAACTGGCCTTCCACCACTGGTTTAATCGATCGCTACCTTTGTGTTACGCCCTTGCCAGCAACATATGGTGCAGCGTTGGCATTATCCATTATAACATCATGATATCTGTTGTCGGACAGGATGTGTGATAAGTTCTCGGGTTTCGAGCAGATGCGTATGAAGGACGAAGTTTCTGTATGTAAGTACAATGTCCCTTCTATTGAACGCAATAGGACCAGTCCCACTTCTCTTCCAATTTTCATTATAGCCCCACCGTATGCTTGTTAATTGTCTGTAAACAAGGTTTCTTTTGATGAAATCAGATGCTTTTACACTTTTTGGGATAGATTTGACTTTCCTTTTGTGTTATTTCCGTTTAAGCCTGTCAATAAGGCGTACGTACATCCAGTGGGGTCTGGTCAGTGTCGAATGGAAGCCTCATCTCTTCACTGAATACCATTTTTAAAGAACTAAATAGTGCCAGTTTGTTCGGTTAGTATTCTCATACATCCTAATGGAATTGATCATCGTAGCATTCTGTCTCTATACAACCATTTGCATGTGGATTGTAGCTTGTTGTTTTATGTCGAGAAACATAAGGCGCTGGCATCTGTCCCACGACATATCAAAGTCAACCATTTCCAGTTACCTTTTCGGCCAAAGGTTTTTAGCTTGAATGGCAGAAGAAGACGCATTCTTAAAGCCAAAATGCCCGATATTATCGTGGGACTATTCCATAACGTAACACATTAGTAGTCTATGTAATACCGTTTGTACAATGAAACGTTTGTCTGTTGATTTCCTAATGGTTCTTACCCGGTACCTGTGAACGAGGATTCCATCAAGTTAATGGTATATTTGTCTCAGCCAGAACCTTGCTTCTAATCTTGGTGGCGCATTCACAGTAAGTACGCTATCCGCTTAACATTCTCACTATCACTATCATCAACTCAACTCAACTCAACTTTATTGAACTCATTACCGCTCTAAGCGGTTAAAGAACACTTTAGCATACAAATAAAAGACAATAAAAAAATCAACTGCAAATAAATCATCTACAAAAAAAAACACGGGAAATCAATAAAAAAGATTATAATATGTTAACATTTCTGACGCAACGTGTAAATTAAGCGAATCATGATCTTAGTTCAATTTAGCATGGTTGTGTACAATATGTAAACCCGTTTGTTGACCTTTGTTTCATGAATGAAGGTGGTTCTAACTATAAACATTACGAGTGATGTGTTGTAGATTTAACCTATTTTTTACATTCATGACAAAATGTTCAACAGAGATTTGATTGATGATGACATCCAGAAAAGGTAATACATTATTATAAGGGTAATAGTTTTAAATAATTTTGCTTTTTTCGATGGAACTGTTTGTCAGTAAAGCATTGTGTAGAGAACACAAATCTAAAAGGGGAAGCTAGAAGTTTGAATGATAATTGATGATGTATGCATGTTGAATGATTGCTATTATAGAATAAAATCTAAACTGGCACATGGTTTTGCCAATACGTATTGTATATTTACCAAAAGATCAAGCACTATGGACATTTCAATGCCGTTTCTTTTTGCCTGCCAGCGTGCTTTATTTGATAATCAATCACGAATTATTAATAAACTCCGGCATTATAAACTTAGAAATATATTTCTCAATAACAAAACAGACTTGGAAGCCTTTCGCAATAACAAGAACTATCTCGAAAACATCTAGATGATACAAACATCCCTAGGCCTCGTAAACGTTGTTTGACATTAATTAAACAGGAAAAAGGTAAAAATAGCATCTCTCAAATCAGTAGGTAAAACCCTCGCTTCCCTACAAGATACAAGCCATAAAGTAAATAAACAATTCACAATAAGCAATTCCAGTCCGCCCTACAAAACCACTCATCCACTAAAACTAAGCCACATAACTGAAATGCTATCACCATTTAACCTGTTTAAACCCAAAATGCAAGAATAAAATTTCAGCGGCCGAAGTAATGAAACAATTCAAACTACTCAACATAACCATGCGTGTAGCCCAGGCGATATATCCCCGAGAGTTCACAAAGTCATAACCTAGCCGAGAGCCGTCATCCCTGTTGACATATTTATCTCATATCACTTTCCAACTATAGGCCTATTTCTGTTACATGTATTTGTTGTAAAAATGGAACATATACTAGTATTAAACATTATGACATTCATAGATTTCAATAATCTCCTATATGAAAATTGACATGGCTTCAGATCTAAATTAAGCTGTGAAATGCCAGTTTGTACAAGCCCTTCAAAACACGGCCAACACAATTAAACTAATGTGTTATCATCATGGCATTAATTAAATTCTTTGGCAATCTAGTGGATCATCATCAACTTCTTAAATTAAATTATTAAATTAAAAATACCTGGTGTCATACTTGTTGTAATCAAATCTTGGATCAAATCATTTCTGTCCAGTCGCTCTAAGACTGTTGATCTGGATGGATGGATGGTGATATCCTGGGGCTCTGCCTGCTCCTTTTTTGTATTAATGGCATGCTCAGTAGCATCAGACTATGCCGGTTATACCATAGGCTATCAGACAATTACATTTACTGACGACTGCTAAGTCTTACAGACTTGGATAAGCTCACATCATGGGAAGAAAAATAGTTGATGTCCTTCAATCCCGAAAAAAAATGGCTTACGGGTCACAGACAGAAACAAACCCATAATCTACACAAACAAACTACATGGCGAACATTTTCAGTTATCCATATTTGTCTTCCGATTAATTTCTCCAAACTTCCCATGGTCAAAACACAGTAACATCCTTACCACTTAAGCTAATTATATTCTCTACGTCATCAAAATACACATTCAAACTGACATCCCAAAACGCAAGGAAAGTGCATACAAGACATACGTCTGCCCTTGTTAGAAGCATTGTACCTCCTTCGGGACACAAACACTCATTTGTCCCACGTACAACAAAGATTTGAAAGTCTTCTACCACTCTTCAGACAGACAGCTTGCCATATTCAAAGCTAGGCTGCGCAACCACTTCTTCTAAGCCCGAGTTTTAAGATATTAATCAACGATCATCTTTACACCATCAGAGCACTTGTTATTGTTTTCATCCACATTATCCAAATAACGTAGATCATCCTTTTATGCAAACCGAATTATCCATGTGAACTGAATAATTAAATACAGATAATTACGTGTAAGCATCTTCGTGCACCATAACCTGTAAGGAGTCAGGAACCAACCCCAAAACATATGTGAAAATTACACTGTAAAAATAACACTAGATCTTAAACTTCTAAAAACGCACAATACATAAAACTCTGTAGAAAGGGATTGAAGAATTCGGAAGATTCGGAGATAGATTTTATTGATGTGATTGTTGTGTTGCCTCCAGGATTTGGTAAAAGCGTAGTCTTTCATGTAAAAGTATAGTTTATTATTTATAATGATAAATGCTCTCTTCATCCTGCTCTCCTTATTTCTCGGACAGTCAGTCTGTCTCTCAAACGTTCTCTTTTAGGCCAGCTAGTATTTGTTATGGGTTGCATGTATTATTATAAATTATATTTTTAGTATATTTTATCTACATTTAAAATATGGTTTTAACAATGTTCCACAATATTAACAGATTGAAAGGGCCATTGACTATGTAATCCAGGATGATGGGAACCTCTTTCGAGACTATATGGATCATTCTATGAAATAATACGAACCAGTCGCATCTGGTTGCGCAATCTGGCAGAGCATTATATCTAGGTACGGGGTGGAGACCCCTTGTTTGATCATGGTGTAGACGATAAATTAAAAAAAAACAATAATGCGAACCACCATAATATCTTTGTTGAAAATGTACCAACATATACGTTTATGTGTTCAACTCATTAACGTATTTTGACTGAGAGTACAATTTATAGTCGACCATCATTGCTTAACTAAAATAGTGACATTTTAAAATGGCGGAATAAACACTTCTGCTTTTGTAATGTGAAAAGAGTCACATAAAAAAACACATTGTTTTTTGTTTTGTTTGTTGTTTTGGTTGTTTTTGGGGTTGGGGGTATCGTCCAGCAAACATCATTTGGACCACATAGTGCCATGAAAGGTTCACATCATCCAGTGTTCTGTAACGATTCCCATAGCTCCTGTGCCTTTTCAAATTTTGGTATATCTAATGCTCATAGGACTTTTGATATACATTGGTCTTTGGTTCCTAAGTTCCTTCTTCACATGAACAGGATGCAATAACCATATACTCTTTTCTGGTATTTTTAATCAACAAGTAAATCTCATTTACAATCAACAGTTTTTGTGTAGTTTTTCTAATCGAAATAATACCTCTGTCTCTCTTCTAAACACGATGTGGGTATAATTTTTCAATGACGTGACACTTTTCGTCATAACCTATCAAGGAAAACGTCAGCGCTAGACATGTTTTATTCAAATAGATCTGTTTTCTTGTCATGGCTTGCATTTGAAAAAAAACAAATGTAATGCAATTAAAAACTGGCTGTAAAGCTTAGTGGTGGTGTCCAACTGCAAACCGGGAGTTTGCGGGTTAAACCTTGTGCAGGGCAAACCCAGGTCCTTGAAATTAGTAGTCAATGTCTAGGATACATGAGTTAGCATAACGACTTAATGGTGTTTCCACTTTGCCAACTTTAAAAATTTGGGGGTACAAAAGAAGAGCCGGCAAATTGAGGCTTTAGTGTGCTTCACTAAGACAATAATCCCTTGCTTATCTGTCTTATGGCAAGGATTTCCTGTCATTATTAAAGTTATTTCTGGTTTAATATAATAACATTTTGAAGTAAAACAAATTATTTAGGATGATTAAGAATATCTAAACAAGTTAACAAAATACAATTTGATATAAGTCATATAATAGATGGGGTCAAATATTTACCATCTTTAATCTGGCGGATTATTTTCATAATCTATCCAAAGGAAAAGAATTACCAAAAGAGGATAGTGATAGTCATGGCACCAATCAATACCATCATAGTGAATGAATCCATATATATTTTATTTTAGAAATGAAAGCAAAATGTTAAAATGCCTTAGTCATTCCTTCATACATTGGTGACCCCCGACCTTTGTGAACCAGGATGATGCAAATCATTTTTGAGAGACTAACCTAGTATATGCACTGCGCATGCTTGAAGATGTGTCATGTATATATGTCATTTATGAATGAAACTTATCAGTATATTATGCAGTTGATTTACATGCTTATGGTTTTATGATTAAGGAGAAAAGTGTGCAAACTTTATATTTATTGTGTGTAGTTCTTGTTTTAAATTTGAGTTTATTTTTATTGCGAGTGAGAGGACAGTTGTGTGGAAGATATTATTGGTTGGTTTGTTGTGTTAGTTATTAAGAACCCAGACTCTGTCTTGATTAAACCGCCGGCGTGTTTAGCTACAGCCTCATGGCATGAAAAAACTGATTGTTGGTAATTTGGTTGATTTTATATTTTGTTCATAATTGTGTTCATACAGTGTATGTAAATTCTGTTAATAAAATCATGCATCCAACCGAAGTCAGGATGTCAGAGCTGATCAGTTACAAATTCAACTTCATTTTCATCCATCCAGAGTACCTTTTCAACAGCAATTCAGTTAAAAAAAATGTTGCGATCTAAGATCGACAAAGGAAGACTGTGTGGGATTGTGGTTGATAAAATCAATATGGTCCTGAAGTGGAAATTGCTTTGCAATAGTAGACAGCTGCCAAATACATATTGACATGGGGTTTTCATGTTTAACTAGCCACAGTTCAAGTGGTCTGATGCATTGTTTAAAACTTCTGCACCATGTGTGCCAATTTGTTTAATTTTTATACCTGATGTATTTTATGTATGCATAATGTGCGTTCATTCTAGAACAGTTAAAGTTATTTTATATAACAATATTTAAATGTCTTTCCTGATTGTAATTGTATGTAATAGTTAATAGGTCTCATTGTGCAACCATGATTCTTAAATAACATAACCTTCTAAAATAAACAATGCCATAGGTTAGCGGCTGACAGAATTCATTTTCTAGTTTCAATATTAACAAAACTCCATTTGTGTGTGTGACAAGTGTAAAATAATTGAAGCTAATGAAAAGAAATTTTATTTAAAATCCAACAACAGAAAAACAACCAAGTTTGTGTTAAGAATATGTAATAAGAAAAGGTCCTATCAAACTTTTCACAGATATTTAAATTGTATCTACCTGCAGACCAAGGCAGACAAGGTAAATGTAAATGTAACAAAAAAAAACAGAGACGAGACATAACACACAAAAAGAAAAACCATCAGTTACCGCCTTGGAACGGTCAGTCCGCAAAAGGGCCAACTGGGGTCTTAAACCTGGTTTGTGGAGCGCTCCAACCTCGCACTTCCTGAAGGTTTTTCTATCAAACAAACAGTGTAAATAAAAATATCCCGTCAAAGTGAAACAACTAACAGTAGGCACCTGCATCGGGAGTTAAAACAGATATAAAAAACTTATGTACATACATGATAACTAGTAATAAAACAACATATGTACAGTATGTACAGTAGATAAAAGCCTCGGCAACCAAAAATTCAGTCAATATACTTCCATTGAACCATATGCAACAGATGCAAAATTTCTCTTATTCGTAATGTTCACCAACTTAACTCAGTCTGCATTACTCCACCACTTTTGTTGAAAGAAAGGTAGGTATTGTTTCAGTTAAAATACAAATCTTCTCTAATTTTCAGGGGACTGAACATCCTACCAAACTTTAGTAGGCTTGAATACCTTTGTCTTGTGTCTATTCAAATGTTGGTATATGTTCAGTACTCATAGAACTTTGTCATATATTCTTATTGAAGAGTTAACAACTTAACATACATTTACCATGTATTTATCCTGACATCGCACATGTTCCCACAGCACAACCTAGTTTATTGAATGATATTGCTAAAGCCTTGATGTTCGTAGAACCTCGTGTAATCAAAGTGAATTTAGACAGGCCTACATTAACACGGAAGGGCGCCAGCCAAACACCCGAAACGAGGAAAAATACGATTACTTCATTTCTCCACTTGCCGAAGAACGGAAGTAAGCTTCTTGTTACAATTACATATGTTCAACCTGACGTTTTCTTACATAAGTTATGACGTTGTTAAAGAAAGTAGTGACGATTTTGAAAAAGCATAAGCTTTCAGCCACCAGCCTGATGTGTTGTTCATACGAACTAAAGAAACAAATCTCAACCCGCGAGAGGTTTTTCTTTAACACTTTAACTTCCAGATAGTAACAACGTTGACACATGGTTTCTTCGCCTGGGAAAAATCTCTGTGTTTCATTTATTTTACACGACTTAATTAGAAGATACAAATAACACCGAAGTTAACTCTCTCGTTTAAACACTACATTCACCTCAACCTTAAACGATGCTTGTGTGGCATTAGTAAACACATCTACATTCATATAGTGACAATAATCAGCTTTACACCAATGTTCATAGTCACATTACTTGACTAGAAAAGATATGGCAACATGTTATTATATCTAATATTTCTGAGTAGATCTGTTCGACACTTTAAATTTACTTTTATTTAACTGTGAAATGAATCTCATAGTAAAACAAACAAGAATCAACATAAACCACTCTTAAAGCAACAATATTTTAGAAACCAGAACTGCAAATTAAAGTTAACATACTGGCTTTAATGACAATAATGTTAACATGACCCCAACTTAGATTACATCATGACATGATAATTAAATCTACTAGTTACTGAAAACTCTTAACTTTGATCAAGATCTTTGTTTCACAGACTTTAAACTACAATGTTCAGCCCATCTTAAAATCAACATATCTCTTAGGCATGTGAGCAGCACGCTTGGGATTTCTTCTAAGTGCAGGTGGAGAGTTGAACAGTATTTTGCCTAACAGGGGACTGGCCAGACACAACTTGAGGTTCTTGCTCATATGACTCATCAGTCTCCGGTGAATGTTGAGACAGGCTCGGATTAGATTCAAATTCCTCATCTTCTACAGACTCACTAATATTGACAGGTCTGAACTGCGAGGACTTTCGGGTAATGGTATGACCACCACGATCCGCAATTACCATACTACCTCTCTTTTCTAGAACAGTAAAAGGGTCTGGGTCATATGGCGTTGTGAGCTTGTCTAACTAGCGTTGCTTGACCAATACATGGTCACCCTGAGAGAGATTCGATGGAGCTGTATGTCGTTTTTTGTCTGCATACTCCTTCATCCTAGACTTACTCATTGCATCATTGTGTGAAATGTGAGTAAAGACAGAATTTGGCTTTGGAATCTCCGGGAGTCATATATTCATCTTTCTACCAGTTAAGGCCTCAAATGGGGAAATTCTGGTTGCACTGTGGGGTGGGGTAGCCCTGTAGTGCATGAGAAAACTGGGACGTTCATTTCTCCAATTACGCTTATTAGTGACTTCAATATGTACAAATTTGTTTATAGTATGAACCTCTCGACAGTTCCATTGGCCTCGGGCCATAACGGAGTGATGCTCCGATGCTTAAACCCACAAGCAACAGCAAATTCAGCAAATTCCTGGCCTTGGAAAGGCGGGTCATTATCAAATTTCACAACTCTGGGATAATCTTGTCGTGAGAATATTGAATTAATATTGAATAGAAATAATAATTTTAGCAGAAATAGAGTGCACAACTTGTACGTATGAAAACCCACTATGTTCATCAATGACAGCAAGCAGGTACTGTCCAGATAGAAATGGACCAACAAAATCAACTACCACTTCAGACAAAGGTTCAGAAGGAAGGACTGTTGGGCATACAGGTTCACGCCTATTTGGTCCAAGGTACGAAACTTGGCACAGAATACAAACCTTAACGGTGTTTTCAACTAGCTTGTCAATGCCAGGAAACCACACCTTCTCCCTTATCAGCTGTTTAGTTTTCACTATACCCTGGTGTTACTTATGTGCAATCTCAACTACACGATTTTACAAGGGAGGGTAATGACCAGGCGATAACCCCGAAAACCCCGAAATATGACACCATCAATGATAGAGAACTCATCTCTGAAACGAACAAATGAATAGCAATCATTACCTGTTGTAGTATAGAACTCTTTCGTATGGCACGTCTATTTTCATATGGCATTGTCTTTGGAACGGAGTGCTGACTAATGTAAGCAACATAGGCTTCAGCAGCATTATTGCGGCTTGGTTTTTCATTGGGATGTCTACTCATATAGTCAGCAGCTGATAAGACATAAGACATAAGAAGACGTCTCCATCGCTCCATACGAGCTGAAGCAGGTTTCTGAGAGTGGACAATACCAAGAAGAAGTTTGTGATCTGTTATCACTTTGAATTCAGAGGCGAACAAGTACAGGTGGAAATGCTCAACACCATACACAACAGCCCACATTTTGCGATCTGTTTGTGAATATCGCTGTTCGACTTTGGCGAGGGCACGACTAGCATAACAAACAACTTTGCCTCCTTGAGAAAGTATAGCAGAGACACCAACTGGGGAAGCATCAACAAGAACTTCTGTAGAATTGTTGGGATCAAAGTATACCATCACCTGGCTACTAGATAAAGCAGATTTGAGGTTTTCAAACAATTTCTGTTCAGCATGAGACCAGGACCAAGGAACATGATGCTTAGTGAGTCGCTGAAGGGGCTCTGTCAATGTTGCATAGTGAGGTATATAACGAGCAACATATTGAGTCATACCTAGAAATTGCCTTATCACAGCTGGGTTTTGTGGCGTTGTCTGGCCAACAAAAGCTTTAACCTTCTCTGGATTAGCTGACACTCCTGCATTGCTGAAAACATGACCGAAGAAAGTAATCTTGTTCACTGAAAATAAGCATTTGTCCTTGTTGAGCTTAGCACCACTGCTGCTCAGCCTGTCCAACGTCATCTTCAAAGCATGGTCATGATCTGCCTACGTTTTACCATGGAAAATAAAATCGTCAAAAAGGTTGTTTTCGCGCCTGGTATGTCTGCCAACAAGTCAGCATTCTTTTTCTAAAAGATCTCAGAAGCTGCGTTTACCCCAAACAACAACCGTTTGTAACGCCTCAAACCAATGTGAGTAGAGAATGTGGTTATATCACAACTGTCCTCATCAAGTTCCAACTGATGGTATGCATCGGTCCAATTTCTGAAAACAACAGGAGAGTTAAGATCTGCCATCAGATCTTCAACAGTGGGCATAGGGTGCTTTTCTCTGGAAATGGCTTTGTTAGCCTCTCGCATGTCTATGTTGGTGCCGTCTACTTCCTCCACAGCTACCGCATTTTGACTGACTGTTGATGTTGTGTTCCAGTTTGCCCCGTCCAACTTCGTGACTATGGGTACGACCACCAGCACAACCATGACCACGAGAACGCAGGCGCTCACGGCTCGAACCACGGCGATGAACACTCTCCTGGCATACATATATTGCATTCACTGGTTTGATAATGGAATCCTCCATTTCCGTCCCACGCTTTTCTGAGAGCTCCACGGCACGTGTCTCCTCAACGAGTTTTTCCAAAGTGCAGTTGTCTCGAAGTGCCCGTCTTCTAATTCGAGAGGATTTACATCCCTGAATTTTTTGCGCCGCTATTTCGCTGAAATTTGCAGGTGCTTGCAAGTGTACGTAGACGTGTAAAGAAAGAGTCAATTCCCTCACCTGGCTCTTGTTTGGCTTGACGGAATACTTCGAAACTTAGATTTTGCTTTGGCATAAAGTATGTCTTTAATGAATTGCACAGCTCAATGTATTCATTAGGAACTTAAACAACTACAACTTCCCCGTCGGCATTGGTAACCTTCCTTGTTGCGCCGATTCCCTTGTCAACGTCAGAAAATGAATCAAGTATGTCGTACGTTTCATCACCACAAAAGTAAAGAAGAAGAGCCTTTTTCCTCTTGTCGTCTGTAATGTCGAGCGCACATATCATGTTTTCAAACTTTGAAATCCATTTCTGCCACCGAACATCTGCAAAGTTCATGTTTATGTCATTCTGTCCACTTTGGACGATAAACGGTGGAAATGATGGAAGTTGCGCAGCCATTTTTTCTCGTCGCCAGTTGATGTGTTGTTCATACGAACTAAAGAAACAAATCTCAACCCGTGAGAGGTTATTTTACACTTTTATTTTCAGATCATCGTGAACGCATGGCTTCCTCGCCCGGGGAAAAAACCTCTGTGTTTCATTTATTTTACACGACAGTATAATTAGAAGATACATATAATACCGAAGTTAACTCCCTTGTTTAAACACTACACAGCCTTTCAGAAAAACAGAACAGCAACAAGAACCCTCTTCCAGAAATCAGAATTTGCACAGTACCATGCACAAGCATGAAGACTCACATGATACATTATTACTGACTTGGCAAAAGAGATTCAAATAACAAGATTGGTGCAGGACTTGCCTAAGGAATGGGTTTAAATCATCCCTCAGTGAAAGGAGAAAGACCAACTTTGAGCCTTGAGATCTACCTTCAAGAAATTGCTGGACAACCGGCTTCTGCAGTCATGTTTTTTTCTACATCGGTGACCTGTCCGCAGCTCGCAGAACGGTCTTAGTCTGTATGATCAGCGTTTGCAGAGTAAGAGAAACATGCTCACGCTTATTTCAGTACTTTTGGTTCACTGGTGTGCTTTACAGGGGCAATAAGTGGAATCGTTGCAGAAGTTGTAGATCATCCTGTCATGAATGAGACATTGAAACGGAGACTTTGGGTATTGTTCGCCAGGGTGTGCTAATCATTATTTGTTTGATAGCACTAGACTGCTTATTAACCAGCCAACTCATGACTAAAAACCAGCATCCCAATTTTTATTGAAGTGTGTATCTGATTTTATCAGAACTAGCGTAGTTAGTGTGATGCACATTTCAGAAAGTAATCTAAAATGATTTGGAGGCGTCGTGTCTTAAAAAGCAAAAACAATTTGGTAAATACGGTCCTTAGCACTTGAAAGTAGCAATCCCAGCCGATTTTTAAAAAAACACTTATTGTTAGTTTGTTGCAAAACTTTTATTAAGACCCCTAATACATCAACTATAAAATTGATTTTTAATTAAGGTTAAAATTATGGCACTAAAAGTGATGTTGTTTCTTTACAACAAAACTATACTGCCACTGTTGCATGTAATGTAAAAAGGGTTGATACCTTCGTTGGCAATTGCAACAGGTAACAGCATTTTTTTTCTTGTTGCATATATCACACTTTAGAGACTTAAGTTTGTAAAAAGGTAGAAGATTTGTAACTCCTTTGACTTCTTAAACTCATTGCCTCTCGCCGCATGGGTTCGAGTCACGTTCAGGGCGAAGGTCCTACTGTGGGAAGGTCTTCCAGTGA
Source organism: Sinonovacula constricta (assembly GCA_007844125.1). Classification (NCBI taxonomy): domain Eukaryota; kingdom Metazoa; phylum Mollusca; class Bivalvia; order Cardiida; family Solecurtidae; genus Sinonovacula; species Sinonovacula constricta. The sequence goes on from CM017562.1 coordinate 42,741,750, forward strand.
CGTTCGTTGAAACTGTTTGAATACGATGACATTAAGGCCATAATCTGGATAGCCACTGTTGGATTCAGTTTATCCAGTCGTACCCTATCCACGTGAGTCAGCTTGAGCAGTCTGCATGCCCATTACGTGGGATTGCACAGTAGATATAACTCTGTGATTATGTTTGTCTTAATTGTATAATCTGCCAATTGCGGATAAGTATTTGGCTTATCATAACACAACATTTGGATTTCAATATCTTTTCAGAGTACTACATTGTGTTTTGTTGGTTTGGATTGTTTTCTAAAATTCTATGGCTTCCAGACTTTTTAATTATATATTTTGATTACATTTTGACATGACGACACTGAGACATTTTAACGTATGACGTTTTAAACTTGTTTTTATAATACGTCATCGCTTGGGATGTTCTTATTCCAAACTACTCTCTCATTTGGACTTTTATGTTGCGTAGGCTTTAATTACAAGAACATACTGTAAGTGTGTTGATAATTAATTAAAAGAAGAGTTTTTTTTTGTATATTATATTCTTTTTTTTTTCAGTTTTAATTTCTTTACAACGTTTTTGAGAAAAACCCTTCAGGATGTGCGAGGTCGGAGCGCTCTACAAACCAGGTTTAAGCACTACAGAAGTCCTTTTGCCGACTGGCCGTTTCGATGCAGTTATATTGTTGCTGTTGTTTTCATTTTGTTGTAATGGCTCGTCTCAGTGTTTTTCCACGTTAACATTTACTATGTATGCTTTTATCTAGAGCTAGATCATTTTTTTTATCTGTGGTAATTCTTCTGGGACCTTTTCTTATTTTTTTTTATTGTAAATGTGTAAGTGTTGTTATAAGTTGTATAAGGATCACAAACCAGTCACTTGATTAATCCTTATAACTTGTTTATTTTTCAACTGTTCGGAATGTTCTGAAATTTACTGTTTATAATATATTGCATATCCCAAAACTTGAATATTCTTTGACTGATTCTGATACATTTTAACTCGAAGCATTAAGTAAATAATAACATACAACAGCATTCGCGATCAATTTAGTTCAGTTTAGAAGGTCCTTGTAAGACCCCCACTGCATACTGCATGGAATAAAGTCAACTGCTAGTGACGGGGTCAGTATGCTATAACTTGACAAAAATGCAGCAGTTAAAAGCAAGAAATGTCACTGGAATTAACTTGTGGCCAAGTAGATGTAGTGACCTTAAATACGACCCTAACCTCACGGGTTGCACATATTTGTGTTATTTATGATAAACATTTAAGTGTCTGTAAGATGTAGACTTGTTGTACATTATTTGTTCGTTATGTTATAACTGAGACATGAAACGTTTTGCTGGCTGAAAGACAGACGTGTTACCGCTAAATTGCCCCTTTAGACACATGTCAATATTTGACCGAGAATCATTGTAATGTTAAAATAACAGTCACTTACATTCTATCATACAGCCTCAAGATCAATGTCTCAATTTTAACCTCACTTTCAATACCGTGAATGTCGTCACTATCTTGTTAAACAAATCCTTTTTTCAGCAAATCGACAATGTGTTGTCTTTTAGCCAGATACACGCATTTGGATGTCTTGACCTCATAAAACACACTTAGTTTAATAGTTTAATTCCCTTAAACAAATACAGCTCTTCCAGGTGTAGATTTAAATAATTTCTCTCAGTAAAACACTTAATTGAGTGAGATCACCGCCCCTCCCCCTTACTTCTGCTTTTGTGTTTTGTTTCAATTTTATTGTGTCCAGTTTGACTACCAACAATGTTCTTTCTATTACAGGACAAGCCGTAGACACACTTACACCCGCCTTTTCGGTCTCGTTTGATCCCATGCCTCTGAGAGCTGAATTTGGAAGCTATGTTTATGGTTTTCCTTCTGCAAGTCAGCAGCTTTGTTTTTGTCTTCACGACCCTTTGGTTCACAATAACTTGTTCTGACGAGTTCACGAGGTAGCATTATCTCCTTTTTCATTTTATAGTTTACACATTCTACCATGTACTTAGACAAAAAGCAGTATAAGAAGGGGACAGCGACTTTCGGATTGTTGCTTTGTGTAATGATGTCATTCAGCCAAGGTATCCTTCATGTTTAGGAGAATAAAGAAATACTTAAGGAAACTTTGGATGGACCAGCTTAGACCTTCAGACTTCACAACGGAAACTCTAAGCAACTCTTTGCTTATGTTAACACAGACACCACTCTTTGAATAATTTCGAGGCTGTTCCTCTATCTAACTAGAGCTTATTTCATCTAAAATTTGAGACTTAAACAGGTTTTACAGAGCTTTAATCTCGCACCTTCTGATGGTTTTTATGCAAGCAATAAAAAGAAGACCGGTCTAATTGAGATAAAAACGTCCAATTGATAATGTATTCTTTTCGTAAAAGAAATTAGAAAGTTGAATCAAGGACAAAATGGTCAGAAAGGAGGTGTAAATGGTTGTAGCATCTAATCATGTGATGGAATTGAAGTGTCGATGTACGTCAAAGGAAAATATACGTAACAACCATGATAGGATGAATTAGATGGAAACAGATTAGAGAAATATAGATATTTTTTTCGACCGCCACACTGCACAAAAATATTGTTGCAATCATAAATAAGGAAATGTGACAAGATCCTGTGAGTATTGCAACATATAATTAAATTTGAAGTGTCACATGTCTCATCCACCTGAAACATGTTATGTTATTCAATGGTAAAAATGTATACAAATGATTTCATACATATTTTATCAAACCCATGTTTCATTAGTTTTGAGAGACCTTGCAGTGACAGTATAATAGACATTTTAATGACAACGGGCTATTATTCGATTGGAGGAAGATTCCAGACAAAATATCTGGACGGAACCGCTGTCACACCACATGTCTGCTCGAAGATATAAGTACGATGCACGTGTAGGGATACGTATGTACCGCGTGCTGGGTTTGCGTCATTTGTAAATGTGTACGTGTCGCTTTTTTGAATAAAGCAGATGCTTCCCGAAGCATTAAAATGATACAAGTTATGATGATCAATAGATATGCAAAAACGTTTAATGTAATCAGCGAGGACAAATACTGCAATTGATTTTAACCTTTCTGTAAATAATATTTTTATTTACAGTGTTTATATTAACCTGAGCCAGCTTGCCGATCGTATTCATTTTTAATGTGTGCTCTATTCATTTCAACAACAAATATATCGTGTTCTGTCATTCGATAAGCAGGATGCCTATGTGGGAATTGTCGCTGTATTAATGAATCGATGGCTTCCACAATGTATAATGTTAGACTGTCCCGTAGATTAGTGTTCATGCACAAAGTTTGAAATAATCGTAAATGACGCAAATGAAGCAACGTAAAGCTTACATTATTGTTTTTAGAATAAGGCTTAGAAAACAGATTTAGGTTTAGCGTAATGTATCACAGATTAATGTCCGGTATGAGTTTAACTTAGCAATAATCGAATTTGGAAAGCCGAAGGTCGGAGTGATGCATTAGAAATGCGTACGCACAAAAGGACATGCAATATAATGCGATATCATGCAAGGGATTTAGAATAAAAATTCGAACATGTTGATTAACATTTCAAAAGGATAATTCCTTGCACGTCGTGCATATTTTAATGTCAATCAATGTTATGAAATTTAAATTATTTACTTTTCAATTTTTCAAAATAGTAAATTGATTCTTACTTCTGGCACAATATGACACTAGTATTTCTGTCCTTGTGTTTAAATTAATAATTATGTATCGGCATATTACAACCAGTAAGCGTCATTCAATAAACGAGTTTCAACTGCAACATAATAATGCCAATCAGCACTCCAAATTTAAGTCTGTCGTTCCAATAATAATCATCTTTTTTACAATAACACGTCCTCGTTAAAATTTAACAGTTAACATAAAACGAAGCCGGGAAGCTGTTATACATAAATGCTAGATGTCACTGCAAAATTACGCGCCGGTGTTAATCCCGATTTTTCCTCAATATATAGGAGGAGGTGGAATTTTCCTCGGCTCATAAAATCCGCGTGAAAAATACACGACACAAACACGCAACAAAAGATTACGTAAGTACAAGTTGCTAAGGTAATACGTCTACTTCCCAGGACCTTTAGGTCTACATCAAGATCTTTTTTTATATATTTTAATTTTGTTTCATTTTAAATCTCGTTGATACTGTTGCATGCACAGTACTGTCTTAGGCATTCACGGTATTTTCTGGGACATTCACGGTATTTTATGGGGTATGCACAGTATTTTCTGGGGCATTCACGGTATTTTATTGTGCATTCATAGTATTTTCTGGGGCATTGACGGTATTTTCTGGTGCATGCACAGTAATTTCTGGGGCATTTACGTTATTTTCTTGGGCATTCACAGTATTTTCTGGTGCATACACTGTATTTTCTGGTGCATTCGCGGTATTTTCTGGTGCATGCACAGTACTGTCTGGAGCATTCACGGTATTTTCTGGTGCTTGCTAAGTAGTGTCTAGGGTATTCACGGTATTTTCTGGTGCATGCACAGCACTGTCTGTGGCATTCGCGGTATTTTCTGGTGCATGCACAGTATTGTCTGGGGCATTCACGGTATTTTCTGGTGCATGCACAGTACTGTCTGGGGAATTCACGGTATTTTCTGGTGCATGCACAGTACTGTCTGGGGCATTCACGGTATTTTCTGGTGCATGTACAGTACTGTCTGGGGCATTTGCGGTATTTTCTGGTGCATGCACTGTATATGCTGGTGCATTCGCAGTATTTTTTGGTGCATGCACAGTACTGTCTGGGGCATTCACGGTATTTTCTGGTGCATGCACAGTACTGTCTGGGGCATTCACGGTATTTTCTGGTGCATTCGCAGTATTTTTTGGTGCATGCACAGTACTGTCTGGGGCATTCACAGTATTTTCTGGTGCATGCACAGTATTTTCTGGTGCCTTCACGGTATTTTCTGGTGCAAGCACAGTACTGTCTGGGGCATTCACGGTATTTTCTAGTGCATTCACAGTACTGTCTGGGGCATTCCCGGTATTTTCTGGTGCATGCTCAGTACTGTCTGGGGCATTCACGGTATTTTCTGGTGCATTCACAGTACTGTCTAGGGAATTCACAGTACTGTCTGGGGCATTCACGGTACTGACTGGGGAATGTACAGTTCTGTCTGGGGCATTCACAGTACTGTCTTGAGCATTCACTGTACTGTCTGGGGCATTCACGGTATTTTCTGGTGCATGCACAGTACTGTCTTGGGTATTCACGGTATTTTCTGGTACATGCACAGTATTTTCTGGGGCATTTACGATATTTTCTTGGGCATTCACGGTATTTTCTGGGGCATGCACAGTACTGTCTGGGGCATTCACGGTATTTTCTGGGGCATTCACGGTATTTTCTGGTGCATGCACAGTACTGTCTTGTGCATTCACAGTGCTGTCTGGTGCATGCACAGTACTGACTGGTGCATTCACAGTACTGTCTGGGGCATTCACAGTACTGTCTGTGCATTCACGGTATATTCTGGTGCATGCACAGTACCGTCTGGGGCATTCACAGTACTGTTTGGTGCATGCACAGTACTGTCTGGTGCATGCACAGTGCTGTCTGGTGCATGCACAGTACGGTCTTGGGCATTCATGATATATTCTGGTGCTGCACAGTACTGTCTGGGGCATTCACAGTACTGTCTGGTGCATGCACAGTACTGTCTGGGACATTCACAGTACTGTCTAGTGCATGCACTGTACTGTCTGGGGCATTCACAGTACTGTCTGGGGCATTCACGGTATATTCTGGGGCATGCACAGTACCGTCTGGGGCATTCACAGTACTGTTTGGTGCATGCACAGTACTGTCTGGTGCATGCACAGTGCTGTCTGGTGCATTCACAGTACTGTCTGGTGCATTCACAGTACTGTCTGGTACATGCACAGTACTGACTGGTGCATTCACAGTACTGTCTGGGGCATTCACAGTACTGTCTGTGCATTCACGGTATATTCTGGTGTATGCACAGTACCGTCTGGGGCATTCACAGTACTGTTTGGTGCATGCACAGTACTGTCTGGTGCATGCACAGTGCTGTCTGGTGCATGCACAGTACGGTCTTGGGCATTCATGATATATTCTGGTGCTGCACAGTACTGTCTGGGGCATTCACAGTACTGTCTGGTGCATGCACAGTACTGTCTGGGACATTCACAGTACTGTCTGGGGCATTCACAGTACTGTCTGGGGCATTCACAGTACTGTTTGGTACATACACAGTACTGTCTGGGGCATGCACAGTACCGTCTGGGGCATTCACAGTACCGTCTGGGGCATTCACAGTACTGTCTGGTGCATGCACAGTGCTGTCTGGTGCATTCACAGTACTGTCTGGGGCATTCACAGTACTGTCTGGGGCATTCACAGTACTGTTTGGTACATACACAGTACTGTCTGGTGCATGCACAGTACCGTCTGGGGCATTCACAGTACCGTCTGGGGCATTCACAGTACTGTTTGGTGCATGCACAGTACTGTCTGGTGCATTCACAGTACTGTCTGGTACATACACAGTACTGTCTGGGGCATGCACATTACTGTCTGGTACATTCACAATACTGTCTGGTACATACACAGTACTGTCTGGGGCATGCACATTACTGTCTGGTACATTCACAATACTGTCTGGTACATACACAGTACTGTCTGGGGCATGCACATTACTGTCTGGTACATTCACAATACTGTCTGGTGCATGCACAGTACTGTCTGGTGCATTCACAGTACTGTCTGGGGCATTCACGGTATATTCTGGGGCATGCACAGTACTGTGTGGTGCATGCACAGTACTGTCTGGTACATTCACAATACTGTCTGGTACATACACAGTACTGTCTGGGGCATGCACATTACTGTCTGGTACATTCACAATACTGTCTGGGGCATGCACATTACTGTCTGGTACATTCACAATACTGTCTGGTGCATGCACAGTACTGTCTGGTGCATTCACAGTACTGTCTGGGGCATTCACGGTATATTCTGGGGCATGCACAGTACTGTGTGGTACATTCACAGTACTGTCTGGGGCATTCACAGTACTGTCTGGGGCATACACAGTACTGTCTGGTGCATTCACAGTACTGTCTGGTGCATGCACAGTACTGTCTGGTACATGCACAGTACTGTCTGGGGCATTCACGGTATATTCTGGGGCATTCACAGTACTGTTTGGGGCATTCACAGTACTGTCTGGGGCATTCACGGTATATTCTGGGGCATTCACAGTACTGTTTGGGGCATTCACAGTACTGTCTGGTGCATGCACAGTACTGTCTGGGGCATTCACGGTATATTCTGGGGCATTCACAGTACTGTTTGGGGCATTCACAGTACTGTCTGGGGCATTCACAGTACTGACTGGTGCATGCACAGTACTGTCTGGTGCATGCACAGTACTGTCTGGGGCATTCACGGTATATTCTGGGGCATTCACAGTACTGTTTGGGGCATTCACAGTACTGTCTGGGGCATTCACAGTACTGTCTGGGGCATTCACAGTACTGTCTGGGGCATTCACAGTACTGTCTGGGGCATTCACAGTACTGACTGGTGCATGCACAGTACTGTCTGGTGCATGCACAGTACTGTCTGGGGCATTCACGGTATATTCTGGGCCATTCACAGTACTGTTTGGTGCATGCACAGTACTGTCTGGTGCATTCACAGTACTGTCTGGTACATACACAGTACTGTCTGGGGCATGCACATTACTGTCTGGTACATTCACAATACTGTCTGGTACATACACAGTACTGTCTGGGGCATGCACATTACTGTCTGGTACATTCACAATACTGTCTGGTACATACACAGTACTGTCTGGGGCATGCACATTACTGTCTGGTACATTCACAATACTGTCTGGTGCTTGCACAGTACTGTCTGGTGCATTCACAGTACTGTCTGGGGCATTCACGGTATATTCTGGGGCATGCACAGTACTGTGTGGTGCATGCACAGTACTGTCTGGTACATTCACAATACTGTCTGGTACATACACAGTACTGTCTGGGGCATGCACATTACTGTCTGGTGCATGCACAGTACTGTCTGGGGTATTAACGGTAAATTCTGGGGCATTCACAGTACTGTCTGGGGCATTCACAGTACTGTCTGGGGCATTCACAGTACTGTCTTGGGTATTCACGGTATATTCTGAGGAATTCACAGTACTGTCTGTGGCATTCACAGTACTGTCTGGGGCATTCACAGTACTGTCTGTGACATTCACAGTACTGTCTGGTGCATTTACAGTACTGTCTGGTGCATGCACAGTACTATCTGGTGCATTCACGGTATATTCTGGGACATTCACAGTACTGTCTGTGGCATTCACAGTACTGTCTGGTGCATGCACAGTACTGTCTGGTGCATTTACAGTACTGTCTGGTGCATTCACAGTACTGTCTGGAGCATTCGCGGAATATTCTGGTGCATGCACAGTACCGTCTGGGGTATTAACGGTATTTTCTAGTGCATGCACAGTACTGTCTGGGGCATTCACAGTACTGTCTGGAGCATTCGCGGAATATTCTAGTGCATGCACAGTACCGTCTGGGGCATTCACAGTACTGTTTGGTGCATGCACAGTACTGTCTGGTGCATGCACAGTACTGTCTGGTGCATTCACAGTACTGTCTGTGGCATTCACGGTATATTCTGGGGCATGCACAGTACTGTGTGGTGCATGCACAGTACTGTCTGGTACATTCACAATACTGTCTGGTATATGCACAGTACTGTCTGGGGCATGCACAGTACTGTCTGGGGTATTCACGGTATATTCTGAGGAATTCACAGTACTGTCTGTGGCATTCACAGTACTGTCTGGGGCATGCACAGTACTGTCTGGTGCATGCACAGTACTGTCTGGGGCATTCACGATATATTCTAAGGGCATTCACAGTACTGTCTGTGGCATTCACAGTACTGTCTGGGGCATTCACAGTACTGTCTGGTGCATGCACAGTACTGTCTGGTGCATTCATGGTATATTCTGGGACATTCACAGTTCTGTCTGGTGCATTCACGGTATATTCTGGGACATTCACAGTTCTGTCTGGAGCATTAACGATATATTCTGGGACATTCATAGTACTGTCTGGTGCATGCACAGTACTGTCTGGGGCATGCACAGTACTGTCTGGGGCATTCACAGTACTGTCTGGGGCATTCACGGTATATTCTAAGGCATTCACAGTACTGTCTGGGGCATTCACATTACTGTCTGGGGCATTCACGGAATATTCTGGGCCATTCACAGTACTGTCTGGGGCCTTCACAGTACTGTCTGGGGCATGCACAGTACTGTCTGGGGCATTCACAGTACTGTCTGGGGCATTCACGGTATATTCTGGGGCATTCACAGTACTGTCTGGGGCATTCACATTACTGTCTGGGGCATTCACGGAATATTCTGGGCCATTTACAGTACTGTCTGGGGCCTTCACAGTACTGTCTGGTGCATGCACAGTACTGTCTGGGGCATTCACAGTAGTGTCTGGGGCATTCACAGTACTGACTGGTGCATGCACAGTACTGTCTGGTGCATGCACAGTACTGTCTGGGGCATTCACGGTATATTCTGGGGCATTCACAGTACTGTTTGGGGCATTCAAAGTACTGTCTGGGGCATTCACAGTACTGTCTGGGGCATACACAGTACTGTCTGGTGCATTCACAGTACTGTCTGGTGCATGCACAGTACTGTCTGGTACATGCACAGTACTGTCTGGGGCATTCACGGTATATTCTGGGGCATTCACAGTACTGTTTGGGGCATTCACAGTACTGTCTGGGGCATTCACGGTATATTCTGGGGCATTCACAGTACTGTTTGGGGCATTCACAGTACTGTCTGGTGCATGCACAGTACTGTCTGGGGCATTCACGGTATATTCTGGGGCATTCACAGTACTGTTTGGGGCATTCACAGTACTGTCTGGGGCATTCACAGTACTGACTGGTGCATGCACAGTACTGTCTGGTGCATGCACAGTACTGTCTGGGGCATTCACGGTATATTCTGGGGCATTCACAGTACTGTTTGGGGCATTCACAGTACTGTCTGGGGCATTCACAGTACTGTCTGGGGCATAAACAGTACTGTCTGGGGCATTCACAGTACTGACTGGTGCATGCACAGTACTGTCTGGTGCATGCACAGTACTGTCTGGGGCATTCACGGTATATTCTGGGCCATTCACAGTACTGTTTGGGGCATTCACGGTATTGTCTGTGGCATTCACGGTATTTTCTGGTGCTCTGGGAGTTATATAAATAGCTGGGATTTTACTCAGTCAAGGACTTAAGCTCTTTGTAGAAGTTAGTTTAGTTCTATCGTAGTTTGTTTATGTTTGTTTTTGTGTGTTTTGTGTGTTGTTTTGTTGCTGTGGTTGTATGCTTTGTCTTTGTTTTTTTTTAAATATTCAAAGGGAACAGGTTAGTGATAAGTAAATTCAGTTAATAAATTAAATATGTTAGAATAAGGAAATACGCTGATAACTTATTATTAAATATTGTTTTGCTACTCTCTCTCTCTCTCTCTCTCTCTCTCTCTCTCTCTCTCTCTCTCTCTCTCTCTCTCTCTCTCTCTCTCTCTCTCTCTGTGTGTGTGTGTGAGTGTGAGTGTGTGTGTGTGTGTGTGTGTGTGTGTGTGTGTGTGTGTGTGTGTGTGTGTGTGTGTGTGTGTGTGTGTGTGAATGTTATGCTTAGAGTTAGAAATAATAATATAATCAAATAAGGTTACTTAATCTCGTTCAATTGTTGACTTAAAGTGAATTCTCAACTATTTATCAATGATGGTTGAATGATATTAAACGTGAACGTAGATATTCCGCAGCGTTTATATTTTAGTAGAGTAGTATCCTGACAATCATCGTCGGATACCCACGGTTGATTCTATTACGTTACTCACCATTCATCTCCCGTGATGCATATATACGTGTCTGGATATGTGGTCAATTCCCGCGAATGGAGACTATTTAATGAGTGATTTTTCTGTCGACACCGTCATTATGTTCTATTTCCTTAGATAATTAGCATAAACTGTCAATATAAATTAAAACACTACACAACTGATTTGTTGATGTGTTGTTGTTTTTGTTTTTTTTTAAAAAAGAAGTTGTATCATATTCAGATGGAAAGGTTTTCATCGTAGTTATAATTAAGATTATTAAAATGTTTCGCATTTTTAAGTACTAATTCTCATGAAATTACGATAATAAAATCATAAAATAATATCATAAAAATTCCCCAAAACCATTTGATATGAAAGTATTAATAATGCATACATAATTACCATTTGGAAATGTGAATTATTATGTTCGGAAAAAGGGCTTAAAAGTTAAAACAAATGCACCTTAAATAACATTACAATTTATCCGCGTCTTGCGACCAGTTCCATTCAAATATGAAGAGCAGGATTATACACACCGAAACTATCCTTTTTGTAAATATTTTAGAACAGAAATTAATTTTGAAAATTAAAAATATTCTATTTCGAATGATAAGAATAGAGCTAATTCGATTCAGTATATGCGCACATAAGCAGGATATTGAAAGTGAACGATTAAATTAATAAATAAAATATCATGCAAGCTTTATAACATTAACAAGCCGGACGTTGAAAATCAATATTGTTTTGTTTTACCATGGACAACCATTGTATGCGAGAACGGAATCAAATACAAGGTTTGTTGACTAGCACGGATGAATATAGAACAATAAGCCTGCAATAGACAGCAACACAAAAAACAAAAGAATGATAACAGCAAATTGAAAAAAAGAAACTAGCAACTACTTGCTTGCACTAAAAATTGTAATGTTTCAAGGGAAATAAGTAAACATTGCTTAAATAAGCGAATTGTCGCTGTTATTTCCCTTGAAATAAGCCTCATTCAACAGAAGCTTCTTGTTATATAAATGCACCATTTTATTTTAATATTCATTTATGCTCCTACACGTTCTTCGACGAGTGCTTCTTATGGTGAGTTTTTGATGCATGTTTGCTGATGACACAAACAATGAAGCAACCTGTTTTTGAAAAGTACGAGTGATTTTTGAAGATGTTATAGACGCATGTTCACACGTTTGTTCACTTGTTACAGCGCCTAGATGAATCATAATAGTTTAATAATAGTTGTAGATGTCGTCACTTTTCTCATTGTACAAAATACACATTTTACAAGTTTAAAGTTTACGTTTACCGGTTATTATCTCTATAAGAAGTATAAGTTATAATTGTTTCACATTAAAGTATCTTAACACGAAAGTTCAAATCGACTTTACTTATAGATTTAGGGGTCATTATTTTCACATTTTCAGGCCTCCGATTGGTTGAGAGACTGGAATCAAATGAGGCTGGAATCATCGGGTTAATTAGTAAAACCTAGCAACATCGAAAAACGCCGAGAATTGTCGTTAATATTTTTTTCTGTTGTTTCTTTTTTTAAACAACAAACACAACCAACACAAATAACTCCATTACAATCACTTGGCTGGTCCCGATTATTTACTTTTCTTCTGTTCGCTCTACTGACATAATTTGTCAACTTTTGCATACAACGGGAACGACAAGTCAATATTCTGATCAATCTAAAGTTGCTTAAAATTTCAATAACATTTTAAATAAATGGAATAACAATAAATATAACACACCATTCATGGTTTTAATAGAAGTTTAATGATAACGATATATATCACATATGACTTACTGGATGATATTAGTACATGGTGAAGAAAATCATTTCGCAACAAAAATTAAACGTGGATAAATAAATGCATGCCATAAATGCATGTCATACATGCATGTTTTATACTATGCAACTACGTATTTAAACGTTTAGAGAAATGTTTGAACATGCTGAAATAGTGAACTAGCGAAAATTAAATCGGACGAACAAAACTTTGTTTCAACGGTAAAGAAAAATGCATCGTTTAGAATCATTACATGACCTTCTTCTGCTGTTATTCTCAATATAATGAATACTACTTGTATAATAGCTGATTGCAATTAGAACAAATGTGTTAAAGTATTGTTTCTTGCTATCTCTGGAAGATTGGTTTTATGCAAAGGTCAACTGGAAGATCTTTTTTCGTGACACACATATTACATATTTATAATAATCATATTTCAATATCTATTCTTTTTAATATTCATTATTAGCATAATAGATGTTTATACATTGTAAATTTAATTCCACAGATACATGGCAGTGACGCGGTTATAGTTCTTGTAAAGTCGTTCAGCTTCTCTAGTGGAAAGACCCCCAAACCGCAGACAAATATCTGTGTGGAGCCGTCGGTCAATTGGAAGACATTCTGACGTGACAATTTTCCCTCAGAAATAGACTCCATACCACGCTGTCAGGGGCTGAGAACTTAGGCCATAGATCACGTGTATACCTCAAACTAGAAGTGGCATGATGCTTTATGGGATTTTTATCAATTAAACTATACAATGGCACATAACTAACAATGTGTTAAGAAAATAAGTTGAAAAAAGAAACGCAGACACTAAGTAAGAAAAACAACATAATTTTGATTAAATACGATTTAAAACGACAAGAAAAATAAGTTACTGGCAGCATAAAGTGTGAACACTTTCATAATAACAGTGTTTTGTGTGATATGTAATTGTAAGTTTATGATTTATTAAAACACAATTGGGAAAATAAGCACGATAAAGCCGGGTCCGTTAAAGCTCCGCTATTATTTGATAAATTTGTAAATACACTCCATTTAAATGACACGGATTATGCTTTATTAACAGTTCTTGTGAACAATTCTGCAACTATTCATATTAAATGCACTGTAAAGATCTAAAAGGTATGACAATGATGCTTTTATACGGGTATATTAATTGCAAAGCAAGAACTTACTTCTTTAGTGCTGAATAGTATGATAAATACTATACGATATTATTATAATCGAAGAAGGGACAATACTCTGCCGATATTTATTCTAGGGTAACCTGTCCATTTAAAATGAGGTCCGTCTTAAAGAAGATTTTAAATTAATTCAAGAATGAAGTGAATATCTTTGATGGTTTTCGAGAAATAAACAAACAAAAATAGCAACGCCGATAAAAAGGGTCATGACAATGGCACCTCTTTTTGTTTTCTTGGACAAGTGGTCTGTTGGGGTAGAAACACAATAATGTAAGCAAGTTTGTCGATTCTGAGTTTTCACTTATCCAATAAAATTAAGTTCTGCGTGTTATATATGAATGTAAGGTTTTAGTTCTTCTCAAATCGGAGATTTAAAAGCTATTTTCTTGTTAGTTACAGTTGTCTTGTTTTCACAGGCCCCCATCTATTCTTTCCTCTCTTACCTTCCCTCTTTTTTCCACACAGAACTCTCAAATTTTATATGCTTTGGTGAGCTAAATCAATCCTTGGGGGTGTTAATCAAACGTCTATGTGTTTGAGATATCGTTTATGACTCTTAAAAAACTTAAAGACCTAGTGTACCTCTACTAAATTAAGCAGTTAATATAACTACATGTATTTTACAATATCAATTCACAATTTTGATTCATGTTATGTTTATATAAACTATCGATGAATGAATTCATGAATTGATACAATCTGTTGTTACTTTTAAAGCAAATAAACATTTAAATAGTTCATTAAATATATTATGTATATATTGCGTTAAAAATGCATCAGAATGTTTATTATTTAATGAGCAATGAATAAATGACGAAAATGCACTATATATCTTATATAATTAAACATACAAAGGAATAAACTTTACAACACAATATCAGTTAAGATACACATTTACATTGCTTAAAACGACATAAATTGAGCATTAATTGTCATATTATAACTTGTCGTTTTACGGAGGTGCTACAAAATGACTTTTTGGCTCGATTCATTTTTTCTAATATATCACTAAATAACAATATAATATCTCTTTTTTAACAAATTAACATTTAAACTGATTTAGACCGCATCCTTTGGAAGAACATTTCTGCAGTTCTCTCCCGTGTCCAAATGCATAGGAAGAAAATGCATTAGATCAATCCCATGACGTCATAAAGCGATGACGTCATTTCCGGGGGAAATTATTCTAAAATGACCACCCAGTACCTTACACTGTTTCACAACATAAACGGTAGTTTCTTTTTACCTCCCTTTTCCCGAATACTTCTATCTCGAAAGTGACAAATCACTGGATTTTTCATGCTTAAAGATTCTAAGTCGGAGTCTTTGAGCTTAGAGAATTTGACTCCGTCCAATCCTTTCTTGTACACGTGATTCACAATGCGTTCTTCGACCCCCATGTGACGTAGGAACGTTGACATGTCGTCTGCTGAGAAGTCGTACAGGCTACCATTAGCGGGAATTTCTATTTCATGTTCAGGGATGAATTTCTCCTTGGCTGAAAAAAGGTGAGGAATGTTTGTTCATAAAAAGACGTTTGTTCCAAAGCAGTTGAAAGGACAATGTGGCAAAACAATCGTTTGTTGTTGTTGTTGTTTGTTCTTAAAAAATATTTACACTGACTTCGTTCCATTCGTTAATAAATACTTACGGATTTGTAAATGTTAATTTAATTGTAATTATCGCCCAAGGTTTCAATTAACAGTTAATTCGAATGTATTTAGGACGAACAGGACGTTAATAAATTCTTGACTTAAGAATTATCTAAATGACTCTGAAATAGCGCTTTCTACAGCAATTTGAATCTAAAATATGAACAATATAAAAGGTGCTCTTAAATGTTAGCTCGCTGGCGTCGGGGCGGTATTCAAAATACCAAGAAAAGATGTTATCTAAAGATTGTGTGTGATTGTTTACTTGTTGTATGCAGACGATTGAAGGTTGCTGCGAAGATACACCTTGAATGGATTATTAAATAGATAGCGTGGTGTCATATTTGTAACATTTTTTGGTTCTTGCTGTAAAATCTCGACAATAGCTTGCTAACATTGTTAATTATCACGCAGAGTCGGCTAGACTGCATTTTTGTTGAAATATTTTTATTTTTATTTTTGTTTGTTGTTGAACCTCAAAAAAGTATTTGTTTCTGAAAACAATATGTTCGCTTGTTTGCTTTCAGAAGTGCTATTTAATGATTCGGATAGATGTAAACATATCTTTAAACAAAGGAAAAAACATTATCACTATCCAAAAACGAATGCTTTTTATTGTTGTTGTTATGGTTTATGTATTGTTTGTTGTTGTTGTTGTTGGTGGTGGTGGTGGTGCTGCTGGTGCTGATGATGATGATGATAATGTTGATGATAATGATGATATTTTATGTGTTGTTGTTTTTAATATATCGTTATATATTATAACGACGTCCAGCCTTTTTGATGGAGGCAGACCAGCAGGCACATGTCTGGGTAGAATCACTGGCGTACCGCATGTTAGCTAGAATACCTTCCCACTCGGGACTCGAACCCTCGCGGTGATAGGCCAAGCAGTCAGAGGAGTTACTTTCCACTTAGCTATGGGAGGCCCCGGATAAGCATTTTGTTTGTTTATTGGGTTCATGTTTGTTTATTGGGTTCATCGTCCCACCGACAGTATTTCAGTTATCTGGAGACGGTGTCCACTTGAAGCAGATATAGTGCTCCATTCACTGTGTATAGCATGCCTTGAACACCTGGCATGATACCACCCCCAGTCACATTATCCTGAATATCCTGACACCGGGCCAACCAGTCGTGGATATCATCATATTTGCTTAAGCGTTAGCAAGGGAGCTATACCACTACCGTTTCTAACGACTTTGTTATGTGGCTGCCCGGGAGCGAACGCGGGACCTCCCGTATCTGGAGCCTACGCTCTGCCCATTTCGTTACTATGTCCGGTGAATATGCATTTTGGACAAGCATCATATGACATAGAATAATTATTGTGATGAATTATCTAAAGTACCACATTAAAGCGATATTCATCAGCAATTAAAATCTGAAAAGCGAACAAACAACCTGTATGTAAAGGAATGTTAGCTCGGGGCACAATTAAAAATACAGCGAGAGATGTCGGCGAAGGGTTGTGTAAAATGTCGGGCAACTTTTCCTTGCAGACAACACTGCAGGATATTTGTAAGCTAAATGTTTTAGTAGTCATATTTGTCAGACTATATCTGGCTTAGAGTGTTATGATAGGTTTACATAAGAATATTTGGAATGAGTGACAGTGTAACATGTTCATAGGTGGGTTGTTTGGCTTGTTATATTAAACATCAGCATTTGTAATATTTTAAGGGAAGTGTCATGTTACTAAAAACAAAACAAATTCATAAAATCAGTCGGTATTCTTCCATTTCGCTTGTTGGAAATAAATGAAAAATGCAACTCATTCCATTAGTTTTAGTTGAGTGGGCCAAACCGCTGAGGCTGTCTTTCAGCCCCAGGGTACCTCACCGCATAGGTTCGAATCCGGTCAGGCACAAACTTGTGGGAAGGACTTTTAACTGACAGCAGCGTGCCCATGGTTCTTCCAAGATATCTATATGGTGCCACTCTCAACCAATATTAGCTAGATGTCGCATTAATGATCAAAACTGTGTCGTTGCAATAAGTTAAAAATGCTTACGTCTGGCACTAGAAGGTCGACTCCGGGGTTGATGGACCTGGTGTTGAGGTGTGGGTGGGGACACGTGCATCTGGGGTGGAGAGGTGGTGCCGTTTGGAGAGGTGGGCGGAGACATGTTGCTGGAGAGAAATAAACAAAAACAATGCATGATTGTTTTAAGAAAGGATTATTGTTTATCGCCAGTCATTACAGCATCTATGTAGTAAATTGTGGTTGTCGTTTGTTTTTGTTGCTGCTGCTGATGATGATGATGTTGCTGTTGCTGCTGCTTAGAATGAGGACGGCGACGAAATCGGCGGCGGCGACGATGACGACGACGACGATGATGATGATTATGATGTCGCTGATTATCATTATCATGATGATGATGATGATGATGATGATGATGATGATGATGATGATGATGATGATGATGATGAAACGAAGGAACGAGCATTAAGAATGTCATATCGTATTTTTTTTGTTAAAACATTTTACGCTTATAAACGCACGTGCAAGCGAAACATCGCAATTTCTGCCACGAAGCTTTATGTCGTTACTGCGTAGGTAGCTGTTACAGTATAAAATTGACAAAGAAGTCAATTGACTGAGTATTTAAAGATCGTATTTCTCTTGCTTCTACCGTGACAACTCTGGGCCGCACCTTAACTCTTAACCTGCTAAGCCAGATTTAATCGCGTTTAGTAAAATGGTACAGTTAACAGTATAGATCTGGATTAGCCAGCTACTGCTTTTTTGTTACATCGTACCAACTTAAATATGGTCCTAGGTGTGACGTCCATTATTGGTGAATAAACGAACACTATATACTAGAAAAAACAATGTTGTCAAAATTGCGTCAATGACAAACTGTGTGTTTGTTTCAAAAGTTGTGCAGATAGTTGCACGATTATTTGCAACAAGGCTTGCACTAATATATCTACCCTGATTAATCTCAAGGTTATGCGATGCTTCGCGATAGAGGGGTAAGAAGGTTGATCTTTAAGATTACTGGTGAGGTTATTATAGCATTCTGTAGAGATAACATTCTGTAGATTTTTGTCAAGCAGCAATGATCTGTAAAATCTTACCACAAAAATGACTATAGAAATGACGAAAATGAAAATTTCTAAAGTTGTTTTACTGTTCAGTACAGTTTATCGGAAATATCAGCTTGATTTTTTTGTTTGTTTTTGAGATACATTGTATATATCAGATCAGATATGGCCATTATAGTAAGGACCATCTATTATTGTTGGTGGAAGGCCAGCAGACATCTGGGTAGAACCACAGATGCACCGCAGATCAGCTGAAAGACCTATCCACTTAAAGATAATCTTCCCGACTAAGATTCGATCCCACGCGCTGATAGGATATAGTCATGATGTTGTTTCATGTCGGCAACAACACAAAATAAGGCCTCGGGCGCCCGTTTGGTTTGTGTATGTATTTTGATTAATAGAGTACCGAAATAACGTGCTTTTACAGATCAGAGACAAATATGAGACTGACGCCGAGAGGCAGATTTGCCGACTTCCAAGTCCTTTGACAACTTAGCCTCCCGTTCTTGGGGGCGGTTTTTGCTGACCTGCAATGCGCTAGCGGTTTTACTCAGACTAAAAGACAAAACAGGGCGAAGAAAATTAAATGCAATGGGGCCCTCGTAAAAACATGCCGATTAAAAAAAATACATATCAAATGATAAGCCAATTTATTTCTCTGAGCATATATATATACACATATGTATTCCTCTTCACGAAATTATGTTACCAATTTTCTTTTATCACAGATATTAAACGTAAAATCTTGCAGACCAAGCGGATGACATCTTTTGGAAAATGTTCATGGAATGAAGGGGAATCGAAAAAGCTTGGCAATCCGGTTACAGTAAAATGCGTCTTCGGGTGTAATTTGTCTGTTATGTGGAGGTTTTAATTTTCCCACTGAGTCGCGGTAGTTATACCAAGACGTTTGTCCGGGACTTTTCTCAAAAAAAGCAATTATAATTGTGTTGCTGCCATGAACAACAAAGAAAGGCCACCAAAATTTATCAATCTGCTTTTATGCGTTTTAAGCACAATAAGTTAATAACATACAATGCTGAGACAGTCCTGGAACTAAAGCTAGTCTCAGTTAACGACCTCTGGTCATAAATATGTGTGGGCATTTTCATCAAACGTTCTGGTACATGTCCATGGCCACATACATTTTCTTTCAAAAAGAAGTCACGGGACTGGAGTGGACCACCAAACCATAAAGGAAGTTGGAAGGATTGTCTACATGCCTGCAGACTTGTCATAAATCTAAAGTCCTTAATAGTTTTGCTGAAATTACACTCAGGGTTAAAACCAAAAAAAAAAAAGAAGCAATCATGCATTTTCTTTCCTTTTGGCGTCTGTAAATCGCCTTATTACTTCAAGCGGTAACATTTCATTGTACAGTTCAGTGGCTATTGTTTTGATACAGTACACTGTACTGCAGCCATTGCGGTGATTAATAAGTTGAGATCGGAGCAGGAATTTGGGGTTAAGCTTGTACAGTATAACATCTCATGAACAATTACGTGTGTCCGGTTACATCAAAACTTCCTTGAGGAATGAACAGTGAACAGGGGAACTACTGGCCATTGTAAAGTAAGGCATACTAGAATGCTGCAAATTTTGTTTTTCATTTTACAGTTGCAGAAGAATCTCAAAACGAACTGAGCCTTTTAACTCAATAAATCAGACTTTTGACAAGTTGTTGTTATTGTTGTTGTTTTCATTTAGAATACTGACATAGATACAACACGAAATGCCATTTTGTTTAGTTATTGTTTGCATGAGTACATGCAGTTCCATAGAGAAGTATATGTACAAAATGAAAGTTAACTTTATAAGCGCATCTAGCCAGTCCTTGCAATAAAGGTAATACCACATTTTGGGGCTTCATAATAAGAATATATGACAAAGTCCTATGAGCATTGCAACATATTCTAAACTCCGAAAAGGCACAGAACAAAGGTATTTCAAGTGCAAGCCAAGCGTAAAGTAGGAACAAATAGTCATTAGGAAGGCATGTGGGGTAATTGCATTTAGCAGTTTATGCCTTGTTAGAAAAGTCTATGGTCTAGTCCTTAGAAGTGGTTACATGCAAACAACTCACCACACAGGTTCGAGTCGCAGTCAGGCACAACTTATAGCTGACAAGTGGTGCAGACGAAGGTGTTAAGAATTGTGTCTTAGTGTATGATGGTGTATATATGGCGATATATATGTGTACTCATATTTAAGTAAATGTTATTAGTTCAAATGTTAATGTAAATATCGAATTTGTGTATGAGTGTACCAATGTATGTCGGAAAAATAAAAATGGAGCAGAGAACTTACAAGTCGGCGGCTAGGTCACCTGCTCGGTCGAGTGAGCCCCGAGTGAGTAAGTGTAAGAGTGGTGTTCATGTCGAAACAAAAGTAAATACTTTCGTTTAGTTTTGCAGTGGAGTGGTCGCATTAAAATTTTAAAGCACTTTAATTTGTCATCGTCGTCATGACATGCATATCGGCACTGAAATGTAAAATTGAATAGATGTGCAGTGTGGTGCATGAAGTGCGGGAATGCCTGATTGGAAGTTTTAGTTGCGTGTTTTGTTGCGCAGTATTGCTACCACCTATGCTTGTGCAATATTGATAATTAAGAAATAAAAATTCGATAATAACAAACAACGTCGTGTGTCGACAATAATGTGAACGTGTATAGATGTTCGAACACATGCCCTGATTTCCTATCGCTTTTTGGCGGCTATTTTGGTAAGAAACAAACAAACCGCTGAAGCGTATGTTTCCCGTTTTCGAATATAATTTTGCAAGGTTATGTTTAACATACTAATGTTCCTTCCACCCATCCATACCTTAACGACAACCACTGGAAACTAATAAGGTGCTGCCTTCAATGTGATAGCATGGCTATGATGAAGATGGTCCCAAACCGTAACACAAACAAACAAAGCAACACCGGTACCATTTCAAAAGCCGTGTATGTCTCAGCCTGGCCTACAGCTGTTTTATCCTTTAGTTAACGTCAATACTTCAAAATAAAATTGCACTTTGTTTAACTCCATAACCTGGCATAAGTGAAAGGAGCAATGTATAGTCTATCAAAGCGGCCCAAAACACTGTAAGAAGGTTCTGCTTAGTTAAAACGTTTTTCGTATAATTGTCGCCCTGCAGGCCGCAAAGTTAACTGGAATATGAATTTTCGATAAAAGTGGATCAGTCCATTTTTGCACAGGAGTTGGAGAATGTCGTGTTGTTGTTTTTTCTTGATATGCAAGGTTTCAGCTTTCTTCTGACATAAAAAAATAATATTAGGTTTATCATCAAAATAAGAAAACCCCATGTAAGGAACAGACCGGAAAGAAATCCATGTACAATGTTCTACTTCCAGTCGATATTTAGTGTAAGCACCCCTTTCTGTACATTACGTCTCAAGGGATAGGTTTGTTGAAAGATATAGTTGTTTTCACACAACAACACATCTTTTAACCCGCCGAGGTAAAAGTATTCTGTCATTATGAGATGGCCAGTAAACCATTAAAAGTAGTATTAAACCGATATCCCTATTATAAACACACGACTGCCCACACACAAACGTTACAGTATTGTGTTAGCTCGCTATATCCAATAGACCGCTAAATATGACCGGTTCGTATCTCGGCAAAATATTTTGAGGCTTGGGTTTTCCGATCACGAGTAAATTGTTGTACCGTTTGAGAAGTTTCAGAAGAAAATACATTAACTGACAATTAAACGGGGACGATGAAAGTGACAGGTAGTACCATTTATTAATGGTTGGGAAAAAAACTCTAACAACCATGGACAAAACTGTAAATGTTGATTTTTCGTTAAGAAAAACATTGTTACTAAAAAAATATTGAATGGACTTTCTTAACAAAAAGGGCAATCCAGACCAAAAATAAACTTACACGTCTGCATGTATGTTGTTCTTTAGAATCATTATTTAAAATAAATGTATTTATTTTAAACGTTAGTTAAGATCACAAAATCTAGATCAGGATACCAGCCATGGTCTTGCAGACAACATGGCGTCGACAAAAAAAAAACATGGTGTCGTGGCTTTAGTCTGAGATCAAAACATTATATTAAGCATTGTACTGTGTATAATCTTTTTCACAAATGTTCGTGTTAAGTGTTTAAATAAACTGTAAACTCACACGATTCCTATTAAATCACTATACATGTATTCCCAAAGCAGAAACTACAGGTACATCAATATTTTGGCCCTTGTCGTTCGTGCTTTGAATCTTGGCGAAAATATCGGGTTGAGGCTAAAAGTTGCAGATCCAAATCAGACAGCACCAGTTAAGATTTATCTAATCTGGATCACTATTATTGGCTGCTGAATCTAAAAAAATGTCTAGCTACATATGCCTTAATAAGAAAACAAAAAAACAAACATTGAGAATTAGTTTGGACTTTCCGGAAGTAGTTTCATAATACTTTTTAACGGTTGTTCCAGTACTGGTACCATCGGAGTGTAGAGTTTTTTGTGACAGAAGTATCATAACATTAAGATTTTCCCGGCGTGCGATCAAAGTGGAAGCAGTATTCTGTTAGTTTTACCTCATCAGATACAAGTGGGTCCACCTAAATTAAAAAATATTCCTGTGGATTTCATAGAGATTTCATGGAAGTATTTAAAGCATATTCCTGGAAGCAATCGAAGCAATGAACATTAAAACTAGACAAATGTACTGAAAGGTAAATTATTGATGAGATATAGTTCACACGACCTTCGCTGATACGCGTTTATAGCATTCATTTAATATAGATTGATCATAATTATTAGCTATTTGATTTGGAATAGTCATATATTTCTATACGAGTTATACATCATATGTGTTCGATCGACGAGATTTGAGGTTTAAGACGAAAAAAACTAGTGTCAACGTGGTTTAAAACATTAGACAATCCTTCGTGAAATTGAATGTGATCAATATGTCATTTAATCTTTAAATCTCGCGTCCAGCTGACAGTAAGTCGACCGAACATAGTCTTCTTAATCGGTAAAGCACACATTAGTCACGCCTATACAAAGGTCCAGATCATACATTTACCTCTGGAGAAATATATATTTGCTGAAAGATGTTTTGTTTGTTTGCATATACACCACAATGACCAGTTATGATCATTTTAAAGACTTCAAGCTAATTTCGTGCAGGAAGATCACAGACAAATGTCTGGGTAGAACCACCGGAGCGCCGCATGTCAGTAGGGAGTCCTTTCTACATTAAGTCCATCGCCCCGAGCGGGACTCGAGCCCATGCGGCGAGGGGCTTAGCAGTCAAGAGAATTACAAGTCGACAACTCTACCTCTACACTACGGGCGCCGCTTCTCTGAATGGAAGCAGCTTGATTTAACGGCATTAATCCAAACAATCATTAATTGAGACAGTCAAAAATTTAAACCAGTCCAAATAATCAAACAACATACCTTCCCGGTCCCTCTACTAATGGCCCTTCTACCCTCATTATAGCAGACACGTGAACAGACACTGTACTAAAGATCCAAACGCAAACACACCCTCAGTACCAACTCCAAACAGGGGAGCAGGAAGATGTACAAGAACTTTTCTACCTGGATGTTATATATACCAACACTATTCTAAAACGACAGTTAATCATCAACAGCATTTACTTATTAAATATTTAACCGTGTGGTATTCACAGAAGCTGTTAAAGGAATGGTAGCTTTTAATACTAACATTAGTATTCACGGTGAGTCAGACGGGTCAATCCTCCAAAAACAGCGTTCGGCGATGTTGACCGAGCTAATCCAACAGGTATGTTCAATATCAATCGGAACACCTCGGATAATTCACGAATCATCTCTCGGATGTATGTAGGTAGTCGGATCACCTCGGCCATTTCCCTAAATGGGACTACTTTTTTGACAGACGTCAAAACAAAGATGGCGACTCGGATGACAGCTCACTGCTGTACTTGCGGTGAATTGAAATCAGCTTGTTATCAAGTCCAATATAGCCTGAAATCAATCAGGAATGATTTTCCGGCACTGTTTTCTTATGTGTTGGGCTTCCGGCCGGGAGAGAACAGCTGGCTATGTCGGCCTTGCTCTAGTCGGCTTGAAAAGTTTGCTGAATTCAAGAAAAAAGCATTGTCTTTGGTGAGTACAGCAATACCTTTGACTGTTTTATCACACTATCCATGTTCTAGAAGATTTCAATACCCACAGCCCAATGATTGTCCGACTCCTTGAGCAGCATCTATACTACAGATTAAATTGTCAATTAGATAGATAATCTGACAATCTGCAGAAACATTACCATAAGCAAATTTTTTCTCTAACTATATAGGATGGACCACCGTATTATCGTCGTACTTGTTTGACTTATCTATAAGTTTTATTCATTACAAAATCAACTTATAAACTTTGAATTTGTAAAGGACAACTAAACTCTAAAACAAAAATTTACCATAAAATCAACTAATTTTTAGAAATCTAGGTCAAAGCCATTCTGTGTTGATGTGCATGTTGAAATATTCGGAATACGTCGGTAATAGAGATGCGTCGATAATACCGAGTTCGAGTATAAATTTATTTTGTTTTTTTACAGCAATGCATATGAGATTTTTTTATTTATTATAGATAACTGCATTGTTTAGTGACTCTTTTACAAAAGTAATTTCATTTATCATTGCGATTCTTTACATCAAATGAACACACAGATTGACCAATTTCAGCAAACTTGTCACGTCAATACACCAGGTCCAAACCAGCTGGACATTCCCATACATGATGTGGGTGACCAAAACAAAAAAGAGCTAGACATAATGTCACCTGTTGTGACTGAGTCACATACAGACAATGGGTAATGTTTAGTATTTTCCCACTTCGGATTAATATTTATCTCACCAAATTTAATGATATTTTAATAGCTGAAACATCTTTTGCTTGAATGCTAAATAAAAAAAAAATACCTTATATATGCATATTTATTGATTTCATTGTTACATAATACCCATTGTTTCTTTTTACTCTGTATTTTTATAATTCTTTGGCAAAAGAAGTAGATCTTAAGTTACAATGCTACCTTTTGCTTTCAATCAAAGAATAATGTTTCTTTTTACTCTGTATTTTTATAATTCTTTGGCAAAAGAAGTAGATCTTAAGTTACAATGCTACCTTTTGCTTTCAATCAAAGAATAAGAAGGATAGCATGATTTGACTATACTACAGGCACATGTCAACACCTGTACAAAGTGGGAAAGATATGAAGAGACCACTTTCAACGCCAAAGAATCCACCATCAAAAAGACTTGTGGTGGACAAAACTATATCGTCGGTCGAAAAACTCAAATTATCAGGTATATCAAATTAACTTATTATATATATTGTGCATTGTCATATCGGTAAGGGAACAATATTATAAAAATATTTTTACTAATATGTAAACTTTATAATGTTTTAATTTGTTAGTAATATTCGCGTAGAAGTAGTAATTTCAGAAGATTATTAATTTATAATTGAATTTTTATAATATATTTAAAAATAAAGAACATAACCTTTGCTTTACATTAATTTATTTTTTATTTAGCTCAGAACCAAGAAGAGACAGAAACCCGGCCATTGGGTCCAAAAAAGAAGCTGCAGTTTGAAGGTAATTATAACCACCATGTTGATACTGTATATGAAGAGTATTTCAGACACCGATGGATGGCATTGTCTTTCTACAATTTCAGAATTCAACACACTATAATGCATGGGTAAAAATTGTGAACCTTCTGAGAGATTTTCACTGATCTCTTGTCACTTTATAATTCACAATATTGTTATAAACATCATGGTACTGTCAAAATACTGTTTGGTTATTAGGTTGCTTATGAATTCTGTTTCATTGTGATGATGTTATTTTGAATTTGAAAAAGTTTAGTTATGTAAACTGAAAAATGGTGTTTACTAAGTAAATTAAAGAATCAATTGGCTTTTGGTGCATTAAGAACACAAAAAAAGTTATTCTGATTAGAACCACTGCTGCAACTCATGTCAATTAAAACACCTCCCTTACATTAAAGGTCTTTATCTGACTAGTATTTGAACCGGAAAGTTGATAGGCAGTCACAAGTCTTTGATATATACTGGGTTTTTTTGTGCCATCAGATGCTTCCGAGAAGAAGAGTGGGGCAAAATTCTCATTTGATGAGCACTCATATACAAAAACAAGTGCATATGTGGATACATGTCTTGATGCTAAAATTCAGGCTGAAAAGGCTGTCCTAGATATTCCTACCTCAGACATTTTCTCAACAATAGATACTCAGCTGCAATTAATTTCCTCAACCAAAAGCATATTGTCTCCCAAAGGCACGCAGTGTCTCACTGATGAGAACTTATTTTGCAAAGCTGTTGTTGAATTTAAACAAGTTTGTCCAGTTCTGTTTCAAATTATGCTAATTGCATTTTGTAAAATAAAAAACCCACTTTCAAAAATTGCCACATTAGCAACTGTTTATGGCATGATATTACACAGCCGTAATAACAAGATCTCTGCAATACAAAGACTGTATTCCACTCTTGCACTTGCATACAGTGCTGACAATAGGGTAATTATTGTTTATGAATTAACAGTTACCAAACAGTTACAATTTCTTGTTTATTTGTTTACCTTTACTGGAGCCCCGAGTGAGCGGCAAGATCTGTACATAGCTCTGTAATCATTGTTATCAATATGAATCTTTGAAATATGTTGAGGATACAAATCTGCTGATTTAGATGATTTTTATTTTTATTCTTTTTGTGGGATTTAGACAAACTGCACAAATATTTGTAAGAATGTTAACAAGTCAAGGATCTGACATGAGTTACCAGTTTACTTGTATAACCCTTTCACTCATGCATGTGCCATTTTACATCTTATGTTTAAAAAGCTAATCACTGTGATTCTGTAATTATTAAAGTGGTGTTCCCTACATTAGAAAAGTTTGAAATCTTCAACATCTGGTGAATTGTACCATTCATAATTTAGAATTAAGCATGATTATGAATAAAAGGGTTAACAAAAACTTTGTTTCTAAGTATATTTAATAATGTGCTAAAACTTTAAAGTTCTGGAATTCTGTTTGCAAAAGTTGGTACAGAATTTGCAATCTAAAATTGCCAGCTACAGTAAAACAATTTGTTGCATTTTTAAATAAATTTGTCGATTTCTTAAAGTTTTATTTACAACGCTTTGAAATTTGATGAATCACCTATTTAAAAATGTATTATATTTTAGACATAACAATAAATGAAAGCAAATTTAATTTTAACAATTTAAAATTTGTGAAGAAATTGAATGTTTTTTTAGATATATATGACTTGCCTGGATAGTTATTTTTTCACAGCATTGGGCAGCCTATTCATTGATCATGGACTTTTTATTTATGATTACCTATTGTCTTGTCATTTGTAATACCTGTATGTTTCAACAGTTGCTGACCAAGTTAAACACAGTCCATCTGACATTGACTGAGCATTCAAAACGGACCCTGGTCCAGTCTTTTGGACTAGAGGCTGAAGCTAGAATAATCAGGTCAATTGCATCTGGAAAGGATGGCAAATTCAATGGAGATAACTTGGATATAAGGTAGTTTATACATTATATATATTTTTTATATGCCTGTAAAAGATTGGACATATTATGGGATCACCCATGGCAAGTGTGAAATATACATATTATAAAAAGATGATTGTCCCGAGGACGGAATTACCCGAGGAGTTCCGATTGTGTTCAATATGTGGGGGTTGAGATTTACCTATGTGCTTATAAATTGTCATGCTATGCTTTTAGATCACGATCGATTTGAAAAGATCGCCTACATTGTGCACTTCATGACTGGACGATTGTTCAACCAAGGTCAGACAAACGTGGCATAGGGCCATTCAACCGTGACTGTTTCATCGAGGTTATAAATGTCCTCAGGCACGAATTCCTTTTCATTTCAGTGATTGTGTTGCGAAATTCAGCACAGTGGGGAGTTGATTTAACACGGTAATAAAACGACGGGCTTGTTAAAAATCATCGTAAAATCTGGGCAAAGCAAAAACACGTAAACATGACAGTGTATCTATTTATGGTCAAAATGGCTACCCCATAGCGCGGTGTTGTTAAGTTTTATACCTGAATATAATAACAAGATGGGGAATCGATGACTTACAGGGTTAAATATTTTCCTGGGCACGTTTCCATATTCCATACAGTGTCACACTGAGCAGAGGCGGCTTTACTTGGAGATTTCTATAACCTTAAAATTGATGAACTCACTCAAAATCAGTACCTTATTTAAGAAATTAAAAAAAAAGATTTAAAATAGCCTGTTATTGTTCCAAATATCAGATAAATAGATTTTATGAATGTAGTAAGCAACGGCGTATTCCTTTTTTAGTCAAATCAAAGTTAATTATTGGTTTATATGGTGAAATAAGTGACATACAACAATCATGTTTATATTAGAAGAGATACGATGCCCTTTTTTTTCTTCTTTTTTTCTTCCAAAGACATACACACAGGTGTGTAGATTCGTGCTGTACCACAAACTAGCTTCATAAGAAATATTTAAACAAATCTAACCTAAAGTCGTTTCATTGCTATGTGTCTCTACCAGTCTATCTGTTATAAGTCAGTAGGCCACCAACGGTGAGGTTCTTCAAAACTGGCACTACACACAGTCAGCCACTATCGGTGAGGTTCTTCAAAACTGGCACTACACACAGTCAGCCACTATCGGTGAGGTTCTTCAAAACTAGCACTACACACAGTCAGCCACTATCGGCGAGGTTCTTCAAAACTGGCACTACACACAGTCAGCCACTATCGGTGAGGTTCTTCAAAACTGGCACTACACACAGTCAGCCACTATCGGTGAGGTTCTTCAAAACTAGCACTACACACAGTCAGCCACTATCGGCTAGGTTCTTCAAATCTAGCACTACACACAGTCAGCCACTATCGGCTAGGTTCTTCAAAACTAGCACTACGCACATTCACTTTTAGAGCAACATGACATGTACCTTTATCACTTAAAACCGACAGGACTCTGTTTTGTTTATATGTTTGGTTTGAATCCTATTTTAAAATTAAAATAAAACTTACACCAATTTCCCCGTATTACATCGAGATAAATATCAGGGAAGAGGTCTTTTGCAAAACAGCTCGGAATTTTCGGCCAATTTTGAAATTATCATCGAAAAAGTTTGTTTTGAGTGTTCGCAGGACGTTTAATGTCAATGAAACAATTTCTTATTGATATGTGTTTTGTTATTGTTTGTATGTCGCAATGACCTAATGCCTTAACATTGCCGGGACAGTATGTTGGTATCACACTATTTTATTCTCCTATGCGGAATGTTTTTATTAACTGACTGTAGAAGCGAGTGACACTTTTGTACATAAGTGGGAACTCCTATCGAGTAGAACCCATTTACGTCCGATAATTAACGATTTTCGTTCCCTTCTTCGTGTGTTGAAGAAACCGCAATATCTTTGATCGACATTAACGTCGTTATGAACAACGTTTTTTCAATAAGAACCGACCTTAATTACCTTTTCAACAGGAGACTTTGACCCTATGCTGGCATTAATCAATTTCTATCAATGGATACAGGATATAGTAATAACGTTTTTTATGTTTTCCGATAACTAGCTGCTGATCATTCGATAATTGGCGGTGAGGTATTCCAGTCGAAACTTCTCAGACATTTCCCTCATACGTCATCATCGGTTGGAAGAGGTCATGGTAGCAAAATTCTTCTTTGAAAAAAAATCTACAGTTTACAATCCTTAAATTTTCTGTAGACAAGCAAAACAAATTATTAGTTGTTTCATAACAACTTAATGCAAACAGTCATATATTTCTGGAGACGCAGCAACAAAAGGTGCAGATCCTGGTCAGGTCCCAACAGAAACTGACCGATCTGGTATACATTCAACTGATCACATTGCGCCTGACAAGATTAGAGGATTGGTAAGAATTTACGTTGACTGCCAATTACTCATGATGAGGCATCATAACAAAACCCACTGAAGCGGACGTTACAATGATAGGTCTCAAATATGTGGTTTCCAAGCATTACCATACAATGACAGACGAACCGTGTCATTATTGTTTGTTTGCCTTAACTGAACTTGAATAAGAAAACAGAAAGAGGAAGAGAAAGAGCATTGATAGCGAGGTTTGGGGGTCCGGACCTACCCCTACCCCACCCCTGAAATTGTCAAAAATGCATTCCATGCAGGTGGTATTTTTAATATTTCTCTCTCTCTCTCTCTCTCTCTCTCTCTCTCTCTCTCTCTCTCTCTCTCTCTCTCTCTCTCTCTCTCTCTCTCTCTCTCTCTCTCTCTCTCTCTCTCTCTCTCTCTCTCTCTCTAACTCTCTCTCCACTCCCTCCCTCCTTCTTTTTTATTTAAAAGCAGTATTCAAATAAATTCAAATGTTTCTTAAGTTATACCTACCCCTACTTGTCTAACACATGTTAGTCTTAATTTCGTATGAGTTGGTACATTTTATGATTTATGATTTTTTATCTATTTGCTTCTGGACTTTAATAATTCAATCTTTATGCATGATTTGGCAAGAAATCTGCTTACAACTAAGTCTAAAAATAAAATTTATTTTCAAAAAGTTGGTTTGTTTCTTTTTAATTAAATGCAAAATTAAAATAATCTCAACAGTTTTTAAACTTATATACATACCCCTACTAGTCCAACACTTATTCGTCTAAGTTTCATCTGATTTGGTTCATTTTATTATTTTTTAAGGTTTGTTTTCATTATTTTTTATTAATGTTTGCTCATTCAATCTTAATGCATAATTTGGCTTGAAGTCTGCTTATGATTAACCGTAACATTCAAAAGAATAAATTTGATATCGTTTCTTAAATGGAAGCTATCGCTCTACTTAGATTTGAAATTATTAATTATGCAAATTAGCCAACATGAATATTCATACATAGTAATGAGAATCTAAAGATAGATGTCAATTTTGGCAAGTTAATTAGAATTTATTTCATTTGAGAGCCATATTTAAACAAAATGTACTGTTTTAAAAGCTACGTAGTCACCCCTCTTAGTCTGGTACGTATTTGTTTAAGTTTTTGCATGAATTTATCCTTTTTTATTAAAAGATTGTTGGCAACTATTCATAACATAGAAAACCCATTTTAGACTGGTCCTTTGGTGAAGGCTAGCATTAAGCTAAGATTTGAACTTACTAATTATGCAAATTAGTTCTCACGACTATTCAAAACCTATTTATTGTTAGCTTACACTGTATTTGTGGACAACTCCTTGGCATGTTTTAGGGAAATTTTCAACGATATTTCTTAGTAGATAGGCAAAACCATATCTGTAAAAGCAACGCCCATGTCATTTTTGGAACAATTTTGTTACATTTAATCCCTTTCATCGTCTTATCCTTTGATTTAGGAGACGAAAATGTAACTTTTATGAAGCTTAAACTGCAACAGGAAATCACACTTTCTAGAATGAACCATTTTTTGATGCTTATACCTTGTTATATGCAGCAGTAAATTTGCCTTGTTATGCTTCAATTGTCTTACATATTCAAAAACTTTGCCACATGTCAACATCATGTCACATTTAGTAACAATTTGTGCTGTCTAATACAGTTTTCTGCTATAAGAATGCAGAGATTCATTTTATCAGGAAACAATTCTTAGTTGAATGTTAATTTTAAAGTTAAGATTGTTTTTCTTTGTGATGTTTTAATCAGTTATGATATCATATCTCTTTTACCCCTCTGATAACATCATTATAATTAAAGAACAGTATTAATGCACAATATAAAGTTTATACATTTTGTATAATAGATAATAGACACATGCACACATGCAAACACACACACACACACACACACACACACACACACACACAGATAGATAGATAGATAGATAGAGGGAGAGAGAGAGAGAGAGAGAGAGAGAGACAGACAGAGACAGAGAGAGAGAGAGACAGAGAGAGAGAGAGACAGAGAGAGAGACAGAGACAGACACACACACACACACATAAAATCGTATTGTTTTTTCCAGTTTTACTGACAATAATATCTCAAGCAAAATGGCAGGATTACATTAAACAATTTTGGACTACTGTATTTCTACCAAACTTCTGCAATATCGGCTGCTTAAATGAAACTTTATATCACAGTTTATTGAATAATGAACAACCGAGTTATAACCAGTGGTGGTCAGTCAGCCCTCACGTCCTCGAAATGCTTCACCTTTCATGAATAGACAACACTTTTACTGGACATTTGAAATACACGTCATTTATGGGAATCATTAGAGGGCTTTTTGTTCTGGAAACATATTTCTGGTAAGTGGAGAGGTCATATTGAGCTAGAACCATAGGCACAAGTAGTGTTAGGAGGAGTAGTGTTTACATCTAGAAGGCATCTATAATAACTGTTGGTGGGACGATAAACTCAAGAAAAAAGAAAAAAACTTATCCCCTAAAATGACTATGGAAAATCGTTGTCGCCAAGAATGCAAAAAGTTTGGATTCATGGAAAATTTTTCATCAGTTCCAGTTCCTGAAAAGCTGGCAATGGTTCTATTTGGCTGCCACTTGTTAAAGGTTTCTGGTGGAGTATGGCCATGACCCCGCCCTCATCCCTCCCACCCACACTGTAGCCTCCCCCCCCCCCCTCCCCCAGCACTGCTAGCACCCCCTGGCAAAATCCTGGATCTGTTCCTGGACCACAGAGAAAAAAGAGAGACTGGGTGGAGTGGGGGAAAGAGTGAGAACGAGAGAAATGTCAGAGAAGAAGCGATAGATAGAGGCATAGAAAAAGACAGAGGATATAGAGATCGAAAATGGAGAATGTGGTGGAGTGAGGTGAGAGACGTAGAAAGAGAGAAATGTAAGAAAAGTAAAGACCGAGTCAGAAACTTGCTGTCAAAATTAAATGCATTAAAATGCACTTAACTGATACATGTATACTTTTAACTTGTAACAGAAGCTTAAAGGTTTATCTATTCAGTGTGTAAAATGTACGGGCGACTGAATTTAGGCGTGCATATAAAACTGTTCAAAAATGAATAATTACCCTGCTGAATGATAATGCAATTTCTTACAGACAAAATGAGAGCCTAAAAGTTCAACAAGCTGTCCACTTTTCTTCAAGGAGCATTTCGTGTTCTTACTTTAAAAGGAAACGATTAATTCTTTCTTCCTGTCTGTAACGATGACGTGACATAACTTTAGGATTAAACGTTGTAAATGAATGTTTATGATAAGAAGTACAGTAACTCATCAACTAAATGTATCTTCTTTGTGAGGAAATATTTAAATATTTATTTTCTTAATTTACGAGAGAATGCTATAGATATGTTTCCTTGGAAAAAATGGTATACTTTTATAACTGACGACAACATTACACCGGTTTGATGCCAGCTGACAACCCGTACTTCGTTGATCATCACATTAAATCCATAGCTACTTTAATATAAATATGTAATAAATTAAGAAGAAAGTATGCATCTCTTCATCTTAATGTGTCGAACTTGTCCAAATGTTAATATTCTACATATTCTTTTACAGCGACATATTACCTCATTTTTATGACCACATGGTGCAAAGAATACCGAAAATATTTAATGGATGATTTATTGAGAAATAAAATATGCGGCCTTGGTACTTAACATGTCATCTTGTCTAAATGTCAATATGCGAACATTTCTTTTCCAATACATGTAGTGATATAGGCTTTAAACATAATTTTCATATGACAACACGGTATATTGACAGTACCGGGCGCTTTATTTCCACCGTCTGGTGCTGAATTCGATGAGCGTGACAGGTCAATATTTACCCTTAAAGGTATTTCTTTTTACGAGTACAATCGCAGTTTGCACGGGATATTTTCAAGTTATACACTCTTTTGTACCTATTTGAATGAGTTTGAAATAATATGTAGACTCAGGACCAGTCGATAATTGGCTTTAACAATATAGATACATCGCCGGTGCATTTTTCAAAAGAAAAAGAGACAGGATCAATAAATACCATAAAGGCACGATACAAGATTCAACACGTACACCATGTTGTTATACGTCTCTGCGTACACCACTGGTTCTATCATACACTGAACAAGATGGCCGGTTTGGAGCACAATAGGTTGAATTAATGAAATATGCGAAGTAGATGTTTTATAACTCTCGTATTGTCTGTTTGGTTGTAGGCCTACTCGACAGTCATGTCGCATTGTTTGAATGTTGGATGAAGACGTATTAAATTTAAAGGGAACCATTTTAAATGCCCGAATTATAGAAAACCTGGTCTATCACATCGAAAATGATTTTAGGCTCAAGCTACTTTTAATTTTGCTGTTCTAAGCATATCTGCTAATGTGTTCCGCCGATGATCTGTATAATGACGTGTGTTCTGTATTTTACTGTGAGTCAGGTGCCTTATCTTACACATTCAAAATAGATATCTACATCTATAACCACAGGCACTGATTGTCTGGTGATCATTTATACAATCACAACATAGTGTGAAGATTGTGGCTTGATTGTGAAATTGGTGTATAGTAATGTTTACGGGTCGAAGGGTTGTCTGACTTCGACAACTGGTAACCGGGGCCTTCTAGCTGAAGGTTAGAGTTGCAGACTTGCTAGTATAACACCGTAGTTTTCAAACCCTTGTGTTCAAGTTCAAGTATGGACAAATTATTACATCGGTTCGTTTTTAGCTGACAAACGGTACTTCGGTGATTCTGCCAAGATTAGTTTGTGGCCATTTTTAGCTACAAAAAAAAGGCTGGCCGGTCTCAAAATGATCATGTAATAGTGAAACAACTACTGCGAAGAAAATATTGTTTTCCTGTCAATAGTATCATTATTTACTGGTGAAGCATTTATCGCCGTTGAGTTGCGATTGAAGACAATCTGTCACACCTTGGTGTTTTTGTATGGCCACAAACATCGCTTTCTACCGCATCGTGATGGATGTGCAAGGTGAACACTGTTCCGCTTGTTGAAGAGCAGAAAGTGAAAACTTATTGTTCAATGTGACCATTCAGTAGTAACTAGTTTCTACAAAATCAACGTTCACGTGTGTATAAATGTAATCAACATACATGTAATTTGATTGCTTAATAAAGCCGCAGCAACAACAATATCTATTATTGTGACTGAACATCTTTGGTGATTAAGACTTAAAATTTAAGTTTTCAAATGAATGCCTCTAAAGGCCGATTTGTAACTTTTCATTCGTCTATTGGTTTGGTTTGACAGAAAAGTGTGTTATGATATATATATGAAATGCTGGCGGGCCATTTGTTATATTCAGGTATTTGTCTTCGTTTATCGTGAATAACTAGACGTCCACGTGGTTTCGTTTTGTTATGAGATGCAGCGACGAAATTTCGGTCAAGCGCGCGACTTCTTATTTCTTTGTAGGAGGTAGGCCTCAAAAGAACCGCGTCGCAGTTCAGATGCAGGACCTCAGCACATGAAAATGTTCTTCTGGACTGAGACAAGAAGGTTAGGGGCCATGGAGTTAGGGTAGTTACAAGACGGCGTCTGTACGCAATAGGCAACTGGTTCGCCACCCCATTATGACCTTCATCGTACGATGCATCATACTCAAATAAAATCTCAACTTGGAAGCTTCCATGCAAGTATCAAACTTGCCCCGGAGATAGTATAATGCTGCTCATATCAGCAAACTCAAAGCTCTAAATAAAGACATAGTTCACATCGATTTCAAGTAGTAATTTATATAATTGTCAACATGTCACATGCGTTAATGGTGTTTACCATATCTGTACAATCTTCGAGGATTCAAGCTTTTGAAGATCATCCATGCATAATAAATAAATAATTGCTCATTTTATGCGAAGAGAATTCCGCGACTTGCGAATACCAATGTAATAATATCAACCTCACAAACGTACACTTTCGGTTGCAAATGCCTGTTTTCCAAAAATGTTATTATATAGATCGGCAAATGCGCTGATCGAAAACAGTTCTGATAGTTTACGCGTACACTATACTGTTTATCGTTTAGAAGACGTTATTGTAACTCGGTCGCACTTCTATAATCAAATGCCATAGTGATCAAATGCCATAGAAATATAATAATAGTTTTTAATTATTATATTGTAGTTTCGATAAGGTTTGTGATCTTTACTTATACTCCGAATTCCAAGAAGACATATGGAGGATGTGGTATTTTGTGTGTGTGTGGGGGGGAGGGCTGGGGGGGGGGGGGGGGGGGTTCTATGTCATGTTCGCGTGTGTTAAAATTACATTTGAAATGATATCCCTATTTTAGTTTTTATTTATTTGTGCCTTATTTGTCGTATCGTGTGTAAATGGCATGATATTACAGCGAAGGCAGTATAACAATGATTTAAACTGAATACTGTAACCCTCCGAGTAAACGTTTATCACAACAAACAACAACGAACGAAATATGTTTAAAAAGTTCACGAATCTAAGATAGAACAAGTGGTTATAAGCAAATTGTATATAAATTGTGAGTGTGTGTGTTATCGAAAATTTTATCAAGTTTTAAAATAGAAAAAAAAAAACACGTACATTTGACTGATGTACACCATGTTAGGAAATACCATAGACTGCAGTAGTTCATTATTATCACACCTTTTTTGTGGGTTTTAAGGGTAAACGAAAAAAGGGGTGTTACTCGAAATTTAATGTTATATCTATAACGAATGTAGCGAACAAGTAAAAATACTAAAATAAGGCATGGTACTTAATTTGATATGTATCATATACTTACTTCAACTGACGGTATTTATGTCATAGAATTGTAGAGGAAGCTTCTGCATGAATTTTATTACAATTATAATATTTCAGTTTAAACATTTAATTTTATGATGGATTCAGTTTGAATTATAACAGTTACATACGATATATGTACTTACGTGTCCCAATCCCCGTATTCCCTGTTAGCTAGGAAGCCATTACTGCGTTCCTTCTCAGGTCTCCAGGCCCCGTTCAATTCTGTACACGACTGTGTCACCCCGTATACACGCTGCTGGGGTGTTGAGTTCGAACCATTGGACAGCCGGTTTATTGTGTACTGTTTCATATTTACCAACCGTACTGGTTCCGCCATGCTTTTCCGACTGTTACCGCCAGGTTACGTATGGGTTTTTTTTCCGTATTGTATCACAAATCCCACGGGATTTAAGTATCCCCTTTGATTTATTTTTATAAGAATGTCATTTAATAAAAAATTCATGCACCCGTCCACATAAAACACACGACTTTAGTGAGCGTTACACGAGTGTCATCCACTAAGGCGTAATAAAGACACCTTCTGCACACACACATATACATATATTGCCACGGTCCTCTGCGTTTATTTAACGAAAGGTACGTGAAACGGTAGGCTGAGCCCTAAAATACAGTTGTGTTGTAGGAGCGTCACACCTGAGTTCACCCCGACTTTATCGGTTTTCTATAGAGAGTAGTATACAAAAGGCGACCGTAGACACACAGGGACGTTTTAAAAATATCGTCCAGACTAAGGATGAATATGGGGCGTTTCAGCAGGTAAACCAAGCAGAGGGTTATACCGCATAGACATTACTCTGTATTGAGGACGGGTGCCATTTTCGCTGGTGAAGGAGGTCGAACCCGATGAACAACAAGGTCGAACATTTAAAAGTCGGAATTTGTTACCTTCACTATCAATGCGTGTGCTAATTGGCATTGGCTAATTGGCTGACAATGGACGAAAAGTGAATTAACACAACTATTTTATAATATACCAATCAAAGTTTCTAGCGCCCTCTTAAATCTGTTTATGTAATTCTCATTATTCTTTCGCACACTAACTTACATTTATTTATATGTCGTTTATGTGTGCAAGTATCAGCTTGTGTAATTTCATCATATGGTATCAAATACCCCGATTCATGAAGACTTTTCAATTCCATTATTTTGTGAAAAATATCGTTCAGTGAATCACTTCTGCGTTTATAGGAGCGTTGGTAATTTTGATTAGTATATGTAAATACTGAGTAGGTTTGCATTAAACGGTTTTCCATTTTATTTGAAAGAGTAAGCATACAGACTTTGATTCTACGGATGTAATTGATTTGTGGTCGTTAGACGTTTGACACAAACCCGTTGCAGTTTTATTTGTTTCCTAGAAAGCAGCTTAAACAACATCTAACTATAGAGAGCTAGTTTGTATAAAATTAATCCCGGTTTTCGCTTTGCAAATGCATGCCATTAAAGACACGACTGATAAAATGAAGGCAGCGAAAATGTCATTTAATAATCTAAATGATTTAACAGTTTTAGAAAGGCCAAAAGATATTGCTTTTTTAGGCTTGTACGTTTTATCAAACACTTTGTGTAGCTATTCGACTTTACACTAGTGGTTGCCTAATTAACAAAACTCAAATAACTTTTATTCTTGTATACTTCTTTTCTCAGAAAGTCCCAGCTGAATTCATCCAAGATCTCAATGATACACGACCATAAACTATATCTGTGTGCCGAATATTGTATAGTATGTTGTCAAACCGCATACCGAGATGTATTTCTCCCTGTTTTTGTAACCAAAATATTACAAGCTATGGCATATAAAGTAATCTGTGGCCTGGACTGCATTAACATAGATAAATATTGTTATTTAATCCCAAAAGCCTAAGTACTTTAGGTTTAGATTCGAGTTACACCACAAATAAACGCTGAGTAAATAAGCGAGTTCGCGAAACTTATCGCGTCATTCCGTTTTCCAAATTCGGTGATAGCGCTCGATTGATGGCGGAATTACTCGGAAAATTCTGATGCTGTAAAGATAATTTCCGAATATTTCCGATCTTTTAAGTAACATGAAGGGGTGAACGAAAGCGAGCTTGCTAAACACCGTAAGTAACATTCATAAACAATCTGATCACCTCGGCCTTTATGCTATGCAAGAGACCTCTGACATAATAAGGCGCCATCTTGGATCTACTTTGTGTGTCTTAGTTTTAATACTGGGTATTTAATGTTGACTTTTCAATTTTCCGTAAATCATATAGATTGTATTGATAAAAAAATCGTTGTTATTGCAAGATATACTCAACTAAATGATATATATATAATTTGTTACTTTCTCGCGAACGGACACTGTTTCATAACTCAGGCGACGCACTTTGGTGTATTCTAGAGCTATGTACGAGGTGTATTTTACGAACCATACGGAAATACCCGAAGTTTTACGATTGCATTCATAAAATGCCAAAGCAATGATGATCTTACAGCAGACTCTGCTGAATTGCACAGTTAAGG
The DNA here is from genome assembly GCA_007844125.1 of Sinonovacula constricta. Classification (NCBI taxonomy): domain Eukaryota; kingdom Metazoa; phylum Mollusca; class Bivalvia; order Cardiida; family Solecurtidae; genus Sinonovacula; species Sinonovacula constricta. The sequence goes on from CM017562.1 coordinate 42,781,660, forward strand.
TCGACCTTCGTGCGCACCGGCCAGCAAATCTCATATCATACAACACCTGACATGACAGAGCTATACAAGTAAGTTGACATAAAAAGATAGCGTCTAAATATCGCATTTATTCTGTTTTCCGAAAATTACAAAGGGGCGTTACTCTAATGCGACTTTGACGTTGCGATTTTAAGTTGTTTGCCTGAATTTTGTCATGCGTTTTCGCGAGTGAAAATTGCAGACGAACTGAGACGATGGATCGCTTTCTCATCAAATCATCGTCGACTACTAGAAAAACTGACGAAAATCAGAACAATCCTGTCACCCCTAAGAAATCTAAAATTGATTATGATCGGAAATATGATAAGGCTAAACGGCAAAGAGTCTTTCAAACAAGTTGGCTCAATGAGTTTTCGTGGTTGCGAGTTAACGATGATGGAACCACAATGTGCAAAACGTGTCGCGAATTCCCTTCTTTGGCAGATCAAAAAAGTCCTCTATTCAGTGGTACTGTCATAACTAGAAAGGATACATTGATTGCCCATGACAGAAGTGCCAAACATATCACCTGTGTCTTAAAGCATGAACGCGAACAACTCAAACATACAAACAAACCGTTCAAGGGTGACCTGGAAAAAACAGTAAACCGTTACAATCAGGGCCAAATTGACCGGTTTAAAATGTTGTTTAATACTGCGTATGGTGTGGCAAAAGAATGTAAACCATACACAGACTACGAAATGGTTTGTGATGTAGCCCCACAAGCCCCTTTTAGGGTTTGACTAGCTTAGATAATACTAAAAGCATTAAAAGATTTGTTTACGTTCGTAATTGTGATATGATAAATTTGACTAAACATGAAGTAATTACATGATAGTTTTATGGTTTAACAGATTTAAGTGATTATTAAATCATTGTTGTTAAAATACTTGTGTTTTTATTAATGAATGTACGGACAAGTAGCGCATTGGTACAGACAAGTACATTTTTATAACCACTTGTCCGTGGACAAGTAAACATTTCTGAGATTTCGCCACCCCTGCGAATCAGTGCGAAAGAATTTAGAAATTTCATTAAAAAAACGAGACAAACTGTTAAAAACAAACTTTCCAATTTAAAATAGACAATATGAAGTAGGAATGTAATAATTTAACAATTAACAGATTAAAGTTAATGTTATAACACAATTATCTTATAAATTACTTCAATTTAAGCAGATCTATAAGTGTTCAATGTTTAACTGCATAAATTAATATTATTTCAAAACAGGTCTCCTTTCTAGTGACTATTATAATCATATATAGTCATATAACATTTTCTGTATTAAGATTTATAACATATTAGATTCACCATCTCCTTTTATATATAAGGCCTTTAAGGCTTGCGGCCTTTCAAGGCAAAACTTCATCTGACCATCTTTCCATATGCCACAGTGTTCACATGTCCACAGTCCCTTTTTAAACATTTGATATATAAATAACCCCCAATGCTTTCTTTAGTTCCCCAATGACACAGTAGAATCGGCCTGAGTCTACATAAAGTACAAAATTTTAAGTCCTTCAACCAACACGGAGAATTCGACCATTCTGCGTCCTATTTTCCAACTTTCATTCTCCTTGGGCGAACTTTCAATGTCCACATAATTACAAACACGGTCACTCACAATATAAGTATGATCTTGTTTTTCATTAATTTCCTTCCTGACAGTGCTTTTGGGACATGATTTGCTCAATCGACCGCGGCGATCACGTCTTTTCGACTCTATTTTTGCAAACCGGATGTCGCGATCACGTGGTATTTTACTATGGTCACATGGTCGGTAACATGGTGTTCCGGGGTTCTACGAAATTACACGGAAAATTACGATTTTCCAGAGTCCGTAGTCTTTCATACAAAGAATAACTTTACATATAACAATAATTCTGCCTAATCGCTATAGATTTATATAAAAAAAAACGTCATTTACCGAAATAGGACCCGTACGTTGAGAATGTGTAAATCGCGGAACTTCCGGAATTCGGAACGCCTTGTCCATTTTCCCCCGACCATCATCTAGCTAGAACGAAAATGTGCGAGGACATCCGCTCGCATGTTCAAATTTTTTCAGCATTCCATATATAGGCGGCGCGCTCCAGCGCGTCGCCAATAAATCACAAAATGGACAGAGTAAAGAGAAAATTCACCAAACTGCAGATACAAGTGTATGTCATAGTAAAATTGCAAACAATTGAAAAAACATTTTAACAAATTATTGTCACTAACACTGGCCAATTTGTCGGGATTACAAACATCCACTTATTGTCTTGTGGCAAGTGTCATTTGGACATTTTTCAGTTTATCACCCATCCTTCTGATTTAAATAGCCCCTAAAGAAACTCTTATATCACCTTTGAGAGTATCTGGCCGAAACATGATTAACAAAAAATGATTTGATCAGTACTTGGCAAAGAATGTCTGAGAAGACAATAAGAAGGTTATAAGTAAATTATTTGAACTTAGAAACGCGATTTAAGAAATGTGAGTCGCAAGGGCGGATAGCAATGTTGTGTAACAAATAGGCTATACAAAATAGAAATAACTTAAAATACATAATGCACCTAACCATAATAAAATCGTAGCCTTTACTGGTCCAGTCAGTGAATGGCGGTTTATTGCTTACTTAGTTTATTTGTATAAAAGTGGATGTGATGCAATAAAGCGGAATCAGCTGTAGATATTAAATACACATTTATTTGAATATCGTTACATTTTTGTATAGTTTTGTATATTAAAGACACATAAAGAGATGCATGCATTTTAACATGCCCTTTCAACATATTTATTTATATATAAAAACGAGAGTACAAGAACACACATGCACTATAATTTGAATGATGTAGGGGAAAAAAATCAATAGTGTCGACCTTCAAACCACGGATTGCAATAGGTAAGACAAAAGTCATCAATTTTCCGAGCATTGTTTTCGTTGAGTCAGTTACTCATTGATACCTGTTTGGACCAAGGATGGATCCGGGGTGTGGGATGTATCCCCCACCAACCAGGTAAAAGAGTTGACTTGTAACATACACGTGAGCTTGAAAATACTAAGCTTTTAAAGTAAATTTTGTATGCTGACTGTTAGGTCGAAGTTAGGGTCCCTTACTGTGTATACATGTATATATTTAGTATTCAACGCGATAAAGTTGAATGGATCTTGATTCATACCCCTCCCCACTAAAATTTTCTGGATCCGCCCATGGTTTGAACGAGTATCCGATAGTGTGTTCATATAGAAGCGGAGGACTAGCTTTTACTGCCTTGAAGTGAAAAATGAAAAAATGAAATATGCTGACAAAATGGTTTTACAGAAGATCTATACAAGGGCAACATCTGTAACATAGAAATGTGTGATTCTGAGCACATCAAAAATGAACTTACATATGTTCTATTGATTTGTGTCACGTGCATGACCAGAGTGAAATGTATGCAGATCAAGATCACTCCAGATCTGACAGGATGTTTCATTATTTGTAAAGATAATTAAAAATGACCGTTTTGAAAACATATCTCAAGATGTACGTCAATTCTCATAAATCACTTAAAAAAAGTTAACCCGAAGAAAACATCAAGGAAGCAGCCGTTAAAATAATGATTTGCATAAATTGGCGGATAAGATGTTATCATATGCATGTACAAGTAATCGTATATATTTAACATTTAACGTTTCCTCCCTAATATTTAAATATTATCATACCTTAAGGTTTAATGTATGAACTTCGGTATCCATGACAACAAACAGTTATTTTTATACAGGTATAATAGCTATAACACAGGGCCCATTTATACCCCATGTCAGATATGCAGTGTAATGCAATGCGGGCTATTCATCTGTAGAAACAGCCGTTTTATGTGGTTATGTAAATAAGATCTACATAAGTTGACATAATAAGGACAAATGTTGTGTAATCTATCATTTTACAAATAAACAACTTCAGATATAAATGGTCTACTATGGGGAATAACTCTACCGTCTTCATTGAATGTCGGGAGAAGAGTACATTCCCTTGAATTTCACAAAATAATAAATCTGAATTATAAGGGTATTTTCGAAAATCTTCCGCATTACAGAGCTTTATATTGAATGAATTATCTCTTTTCGCCTTTATAGAATGAATTCAATTTACAGCCACATGTTCAGTATTTCTTGTTTATGATTTGACGTATCGCGCTCATACACCTCTTAAATACTTTTATCATAATCCAGCACTGTGAGTTATGACAATTATCTTCAGGTAAAGTCACGGTAACCAAAGGATTGTACATGTGAAGCTGTAAAATACCGAAGTGTCGTCAGGGTCGTCAGCGAAGAACGGCAACTCCGGCCATCTTACACGACAGATTAAAGTCATTACTTTTCAACTAAGTTTTAGTAATTCTTGCATGTATTTTTCAATTTCCTGCGCAAAATGATGAAATTTGTCCAACACTCACAGCATTTTCTTATAATTATGTAACAAAATTTCACTTCTGCATCTCTCTTATTTACAAAATTCCTGTGCGGAAAACTCAAATGGCAAGTCAAATATTTTTTCTAAAACAATCACAATCTAAATATACTATAAATCATAGCTTTGTAAGTATATTATAACATGAACGCTGTCTTTCTTTTAGACTTTGATGCATGCTGACTCCGGTCTCTGAAATATCGGATTACTGGATTGAAAATCCCAATGTCTGAAAGTTCCTTGTCGGAGAACCTCGCAAATCTCCCTCCATCCACTTTCCCGCGATGAAGTCGGTAGATGGCGTCCTCATGAACGTTCAGTAATCGAAACACCGTCACCATTTCCTCCACAGAGAATGAGGCTAGGTTCCCGTCACATGGGATACACGGCACTTCCGCTCCCTGGACTGATGGTACTGGAAGTGGAATGTTTAAACAGTATGAATAGTGGAAAGGCAGGGGCATAGCCAGGCATGGTATGATGTGTATGCATGGCCGGTAGCGGGGTCCGAAACATTTTGTATTTCTAGATCGCACGTGGTAGCTTCTGTAGAGGTTTCGGTATCAAGTTTTGAAGTTGTCTACGTTTTACGTATAATGTTATGTTAGAGACATTGTAATTAGTCATGGTATACTTCTTTATTTCCAGTAGAGGTACTACTAAAAGACAAGCGTTAATTTTCTGATTATAACCATTTCTGTAAAACTTGATTCACGCTTATTTTTAAACAATAAATAAATCACTTGTTTGCAGACCTGTTTTTATTACCGCTAAAATGTAACGATTCGGAGAGACGATATGGAGTAAACGAAAATTGCATTTAAAACATTTTATCACAACAAAAAAATGGGTTAAGTGGAATAAGTCGAAAACCAATGATGATTTAGTCACGAATGTCAAGAAGTCCTGTGACTAAATAAATGTAAATTCTTGTGACTTAGCGACTAGTACGTCGTCCTAACAGCAAATATCAACGTTTTGTCTTTCAGTTAAATGCAATTGCGGATCTAACGAAACATGAAAAGTAAAGTATTTATAGAGCAAAAAGAAAGTTGCAATTCTGTACAGCCCCCCCTACTAGAGACTACCAACGTGTGATCGTCCTCATGATGCAATATCCTAGTTCTTGTTTTGTATGATTTGTTTGTGTCTTTGTATTAGACATAATTTGCATGTTGGTTGTGTTTCTGTGTTTTTTGACGCCATATCTTTCTTTTTTTATTGATATTGTCAACCAGCGTAAAACCTGATGCCTGCGCGTGCGTGTGTGTGTGTGTGCGTGTGAGCGCGCGTGTGTGGGTGTGTGTGTGCGTGTGTGGGTGTGCGCGTGTGTGGGGGGTGTGTAAGAGAGAAGGAGAGAAAGAGAGAGAGAGAGAGAGAGAGAGAGAGAGAGAGAGAGAGAGAGAGAGAGAGAGAGAGAGAGACTCAGAGACTCTTGGACACTTTGTTCAACAAAAGCATTTGATGCAATTAGAGTGATGAAAGTTCTTTTTTGTTGTGTGTTTTTTTGTAGGCAGCACACAGACAAATATCTGGGTAAAGCCACTGGTGCACCGCAGGTCAGCTTACGGTCCTTCCCACACTTACAATGACTCGAAACAACGTGAAGAGAAAAAACTAAAGTCAGGGTGCTTGGTTGTCACAGATGAGGTCGATCTGAGGTCGATTGCTTTATTCTATGCGCTTGCAGTTATATTTGTCGTTTAATGACAATTTGTTAATCACATTCCTTTTTGTCCATTTTGTTTTACAGTAACATATTACCTTGTCAGTTTGCGACTGTTGAAATTAAAAACAAAACAAACACACTCTTTCCAACAGGACCTTTTACAAGGTAAATAATATAATACACCTGTTTGTAGACACCAACTTACCATAAAATATTATAACATCGGTAATGAAATAGACGAAAATTGTTGATATTATATAGACTTACCAACATTATGTCTTTGATCAGCTGCTATCTTAGACCTGCAATACAAAAAGAGAGAGGTACACATATGCGAGATACAGACACATGCACAATACACAAATAAACCACAAAAGCTCATTTAACAAGCTACAGTTTGGTGTCAGACTTTAATTATGCATATCAATCAAATCTTGGTGTTTTATGTACAACTGGTACGGGGTAGATTTCTGATAGCTTTGGCACAGAAACCATTATTGGGCATCATTAAATGGAGGAATGAGGATAACCCGGATGGACGTGCCGCCCCTTAAGTAAATCAGGTATAATAGGTCGGCCTTTAATTAATATACCAGAAAGCATAGCAGTAAGGCGCCATTTTCATATAATAGCACACATGTTACACATATATAATTTTGAATAACCCTTGTTAGTGACAGCAAAATAACCAATCATTCACTTAATTTGTCTGATGTCTTACCACATCCATAGTTGCTTTACGTTCATGTTGGGTCATTGCATTATAGCAGTTTACAGAAATATGTCCACTGTACATGTATTTCCTTGTATTAATGTTGTGTCGCAACATTTAAGCAACATTAACTTACACTTTTCCACTGAATGTAATCTCTATCCCGTTCATCTCACAAATTCCGATTTATATGGAAAATAATCAACACCTTGTTTAATATTTGTTTTTGTTGGTGTTTTGTTGTTGTTGTCGTTGTTTGCTGCTTTATGTAAAAACCTAATCCGTTTCAACAAAGTAAATAATGTTCATATAAGTTTAACTTATTCTGTCGAATAATGAAGTCATTAATAATATTTTAATTAATAATAATAATTTAATTATATGTAATGCGTATTCATGACAGAGCAGGAATGTTGTTCCGATTATTTTGGTCACTATACATCGAATAATGAAGAAAATTAACACGTATGAACTATATATTTTACAAAATGGAAATATAAATATTCCAACAAAGCACGAATAATGCTCCTTTCAGTGTACTGTCTACGGCGAAAGTGGAGAAAGAAAATGAGCTGCTAACCCTATTTCATATTAACAAAGAAAGGTATAAAACCATTTCAACTGAATTGACGAGTGGTTCTCCATAAAAAGAAATAATGAAAATGTCAACACGGATAGCTTTTGGCTATATTTATATCACAGGGGTCCTTGAAAAGAACAGCTGAATAGATTGTTGACAATGGTCTTTGAGGACAAGCATGGGAATCAAAGAAGGTTAGTGCCTTTCAGTTAACATTACATATACTATAGCTCAATAGTTCACATAAAAGGAGATAGTAACCCCTTGGCCTGCTTCATCTGGTCATTACCAAACTTCATTTTAAATTATTGGCTAACAACATTATACAAAGATATGAAGATGTATGGACAACGGACAATAGTGAAGATTCTAATTAGACAGCGCCCAGCTCGTGGGCTAGCTGATCTGGATCTACATTGTTTGCATAAGCCTTATCAATGCGTGCTGAGCAGACACAGAGTTAAATGGGTACATGTTTGAAAGAAGTGACCATTTACATCGTGAGAAGCGGGTTTTCTTATCAACATTATACAGGAGCACAAAGGAGAGAGAAATGTTGACTGTCGGTTTTGGCGAAAACAGCTTTACCAGTCGGTAAGTAAATATATATCATAGCATATTTTCCCATCAGTTGCGGCCATTCATAGCAATATAGAATGATATGTACATACACACACACACACGAATAATTGGTTTGTAGAAGTTGAGTCTGAGGTAAAAATCAATAAATTGATTATACTGAGCATTTGTATGCATTCGAACCTGTATTAAAAGACCATCGACGGGACAGGATTAAAATGGTCTCCAAATACAGGTGTCTCTTAATGTAAAATAGTAACTTCGTTGTGGTTCCCAAAACTAAAAGCGGCAAATTGTGTTTTTACAATTGTTACATGTACTTTTATTATCATGGTGCGATGATGATTCATATGATGATTATGATGGTGATGATGATGGTGGTGGTGGTGATAATGATAATGATGATGATCATCACCATCATCCAATACCGGCAAGCACATAATTTCCTGGCTCAAAAACCCAGTCTAACGTCATTCTCCCTTTGTCATCTATGCAATGCAGTGCGATAGCAATTCACATTAAAGTGCAGCATAAAGAATATAGTTTTAAGGACTGCACTTCCGTTTTCTGTCAACCATGAAAAAGGTTTCTTTCAACTACATTTTAATTTTACACTGCCTTTCTTGAGTCATACACTTTATCATATTTCCGAATTGTATAAAGTACATAAGGATCAGAATGTGTAATCAGTACTCGTATATAGTGTGCATGTCATGCCCCTGTTGGCCTTCAATAAACTTTTTTTTAAGACCTGTACTTTTTTAAATAATAAAGAGCATATGTAGGCTATTACAGAAATCGGTACCTTATAAAAACGTTTATTAAATAACAGGTTAAAATTTATTATATTATATTTATTATATATTTTTCCCCTTACCATTTTCACTCATTATTTTAACTAACTAGCGATCGTATAAGTAATTCAACTGACAACTAAGAATAAAATAAACACGTGCCTGTTAATATAAAGATGGTTTATTTCACGCAAAAGTAACCCTTTTAAATCAACAAACAATACATACCTTGTTCTCAAAATTCCTATGGATACATATTTTAACTCGCTACTGATAACAATCAACAACTAGTGTATTTGATGATAGTTTATGGTGTAGGTTTGATGTCATTTTGAGTATAATGACAGAATGGCTTCCGGCGCATTGTTGGTTTAATGGTGGTCAGAAAAATGGGACGAAGTCATGCGTAGCACTATCTATATGAACGCCTATATATGAACATTCTGTTATATTGCCGTGATACCGGTATACATTTATAAATTAAAATGGCGTAACTGAGCTCAAAACTTCGTCATAATCATCAACACCAACATTATTACCGAAAAAATCACCACGATGAAAAAAATGATGGTTGCACAAGCTGAAACTGGGCGAAAATCGAATTATTAGTAGCTTACGAGAATAGAAAAAACCGTAATTGTTTTGTTCCCTATTATAAGACAGCTTACAACTAGTCCATCGGCACCCCAACCGGTGTCAGATTACTTTCTGTAGATGGTGTAAGAGATGACACTGGTGTGCTAGTTATGCACCCATTGTTGAGGAATGGTCGAAGAAACGAATTATATGTCCACCCTGTTTACCAGGCTTGTGTTCAGCACAAACGTCGATGATTCATGTGTTGATATGATTGTCTTTTCTACGGATCAAATGTCATATTGAGAAACACGCAGTCTAAACAATTGGGTGATAAGACTGAGTTTATTTAAATGATAAATAATACACGTAAATTTCTGAGCTTGTATGACCCTCACCCACTCCCTGTTGTAAGTGTATTCAATGTGTATTCTGATATTGACCTTATACGTCTAAGGATTTACATTGCATCCGAACATCATATAGCTACATGTATACTAAGGTCAGAGAGCTAGAAACATTTGAAGCTAGGTCATTCTTCCAGCATGAAAATATAACTATGTATTGCAGCAAAAGGAAAATTCGAATCTTAATAAGAATGAAATTGTCAAAGTTGCATCATGCATAAGTCCAAATCTTTTATTTTCCCCGCATGCATTTGCATATCATTTGCATCCATGAATCTTTTCACAAACTGAGGACATTCTCCATAACTATGAGGAACAATGTTGAAATGTCGTAATAATGCTATGTAATACGACCTGTGCAGTAATTTTAAGGTCCCAATTACGGTGAAATGAAACTCCTGCTTACTGTATACTGTCTACGTATACTGTCTAAACATAATCATTTACATATTTAAGTGATAAATTATAAGCACTGCACTTACCGCCAGCTAGTCTAACTATATCCCGGCTGATAGTCTGTTTTCGTTGTAATAAAATGCAAAATATAGCTATTTTGAGATAGTAGATGTTTCATGAATAATCGTTTCATTGTGCACTTATCATAGAGATATTTATATCTCGCAACTGCTCATGACTCAATCACACTAAGCATGTGTGTATTTTTGAAACGACCTTTACTTAATATAGTAAACACATTACAGACTCAGGTATCGCAGTGGCTAGAGCTCCAACAATAGACGAGGGAGGGTCGCAGGTTTGATGCAGAGCAGGATTGACAGAAATCTCAAAATAGTACCTAGTGATGTACGTTACAGACCGGTTGAACCGGTGTCACACCAGGTACTAACGACATGGCATTTCACACATCAGGAACCCGATGCATATTTCTTATTTGAAAAAAAGAAAACTGGACTGGTCTCGCAATCGCTGATATGTCACTGGATAATAGTAAATTTGGTCCCACCTCTTTGTTTACCAAATAATTTGAGTGGGGGTTTTTTTTTGGTTGACAGATAAAGTCCAGGTTATCCTCAATAAGTAAAAGTCTTACATTCCATTAGGGTCAGTTGAGACGTCTGTTCTGGCCATGAACCGAATTTATGTACAGCTTCAAGAGTTTAATTATGTAGGCATATGATCGTTTCGAATAAGGAGTAAGTACGCAATAGAGATACTAAACAAATCCAACAAATGTAAAAGGTTAGAAAATATTGTACATGCAGTTCTAATCAGGGATTGTTCCGGGGGAGGGCGGGAGTTATTCCCCCCACCCCTCACCCCCACATCCCTTCCACACCAACCAGGTTAAAGATTAGAGTTGTGAAAACACATACATGTAAGCTTAAAAATACTAAGCTTTTAAAGAATTTTTTTGTCTATTGACCGAACTTAGGGTCCCTGGATGGACATATGTATCTAGTATTTACTGCGATAAAGTTGAATGGATCTTGTTAAAACATGTTAATATAGTGAAAACAAACCTTCTTGATGGTAGAAGATTTAAGATAGATTTTGTTAAAACACTGTCTATTTATTTGCATATTTTTTTTCCTGTTTTGGTGTATGCAATAAAATGGATTAACTGCCGACTTATAATAATCCACAAGCATAAGCTCTGTGTCCTCGTCGTACTCAGAAATGGCTTATAAAATACATTGGAAAAGGAAAAACAAATTTTATTTAGGTAAATTACATATTATTATCATTTATTTATAATTTATTATCATTTTATATGTTAATTTATAACATTATACTATGACACAAAGTATCAGCTGTTGACAAGTCAACAAAAGTGACTTTGGGATAGTAGTTTTATGACAGTTTCATGTCTCAAGTCACTATCAGAGAGAATGAAATAAATAACTTCACATTTCTCATAAAACATATGCACGCTTTAATCTACATTTTCGCAACATACGAAAGTCCAAAATAAATGCACATTCTGTGCGATTTTATGCGCCAGTAAACAACACATCTCACTCTGTAACAGCGGTCATCTTTCCATGTTAATGCCCACTTAATGGCAGAATGACCACATTTAAGTGTTTGACCCAACAATAGCCTACTTGACACGTTGATTCTAATGCATGATTACTAGTGTCATTATCTAGGTTATTTCACACGAGTACTGTTTTAATTTGGAGATAATTAGAGGGTGGAATCTCGGAACGTCAACAATAACATGTATAAAAGGTCGGTCGATGCAAGCTATTCACAATCGGGTCATCTGTGACCCAGATTTTAGAATCACAGACTTGTTTTTTTTTTTCGGAAAAATGTTGTCTTCAGTTCGAGACCCACAAATGCTGGGCATTTGCAAAAGAAAGACATTTTAAAGTAGAATGCAGAGCATATGTGGTTCTCATTTTAGATGTTTGCACAACCAAACTACTTGCAATGCACCAAAAGGACAGTAGACTTATACGCAACTTAATATTTACTAGCCAGGCCTGGTAGAGTAATTGATAGAGCGTCGAATCCGGAACTTGAGACACAGGGTTCAAACCCGGACCACAAAAAAAGGTCGTTAGAACTGTTGTTGTAGCTAACGCTCTAGTAAATATAAGAGTATTTACACGACTGATCAGTGTCAGTATATTGTGACTATCATCCCATGCATGCTACTCACAGTGAAGAAAGCACCATATCTGCTTCAAGTGAACATCGTCTTCTAAAAACTGATGTTGAGGTGATAAACCCATCAAACAAACAAACAAACGAAAGAACGAATAAATCTCATCTTTACTAACACCGAAACCAGCGTTGTCAAATATATTGTCAATACCTGTAACAGTTTCGTGATTTGTCGCTTACAGTAATCCTTACAGTCATGTTAAGAATGTATCTATTGGAAGCCTCTTTGATGATGTCTGCACTATGACAGGACGGCGTGAACACCTGACATGATACCAAGACACTGCGCTAACACAGTAAAGGCAACACAATGACTCAGGTAGATAACGTTTAGAAAAATTTAGAAATAGCTTGTCTGATGTCAATGATCAAAACTAAAACAAAAACACAATAACAAACAACCTTCCTTTTAAACATAAAACATTGAAATCAAACATTTTTTTGAATGTCTTTTTTCGAACATTCCATCACGCGGTTGATTTCACATTTATTATGCAAATATAAAACTAAACGTGCTGTGCAATATGAAAGTGGTTGCTCTTGAGTTTCGTCACACGCTTTAGGCAATAAAGGAAGGACGTTTCGTGGATAGCTAAGACGAACGTCCAATATAAATCAATCAAACTTTATGTCACGGACATAAAGATGTGTCTGTATTAAGTTCATTGAAATTAAAACACGCTTTTATAGGGTTCTGTTTGGTTTTGCATTTAGGCTTAATGAAATAACGTACGTACATGTGTGGGGAAACATTTACAGAAGCTTTTAGCCATGTTTAAATATATGTAGATAAGAAGATTTTAGTGCTGAAATTTAAAAGGCTGATTATTTTCTATGAAGTAATTAATACATTATACACCCGGGTCAAAACAGAAACGTAAATGTGTGACGCAAAATCGGAATTATTTTTCTAAATATGGGATATATGCATGTTATCGGTACACATTATGCGGATTTAATTCATTGTTTCATTTTTGATTACGCTTTTAATCCATTTATATCTCAAAGAAACCTTAAGACTTATACTAGCAATTCCGAGTCTATATTCCTGAATGGTGGCATCATCAAATTGCTTATTTAAAGTAGACCAATTTACATGTTACCATAACATACCATTGTCTTCGGGTAATTGGGAATGATAACTGACCATATGTACGGTTTTGCTTAAAGATTAGATGATATTGTCTTCTTATTATTTTCTAATATGTTTCCTAGATGCCCTTAAGATTCCTGCTTAATACGATGTGTATAGGCAGCGAAACTAAAATGAAAACTTACTTTTCAAGACATACTTTTGTAACAGAACTTTTGTCCGTCAACGCATTTTGTGAAAAACAATAACCCATGATTATAGTGTTGCTTTGTTGTGGCCAAACGATGCCTGGTGGCTTGTTAAAAACAGAAGAGCTAACCATGTTGTGTCTGCTGAGATAAGGTCAACCTCCCCAAAAACCTGTTTGTAGTGTTATAAGGTTCCTCACACACATATCGAAGACATCAACAAGCAGCTTTTAGCAAGACCTTTTAAGTTAACAAATTTAACAATTTAATAATAAGTTAATTGCATTCTTTTGATGTAATTTCATCTAAAAGTGTTGAATACCGCCTTTAACTCAAATATTCGTCTAAAATTTAAATCAATCCCGCTATAAGCGCTCTCTTGCAAAACGTTCTCTTTTGTGATGAACACACAATCAATGTATTACCAGTATATGCTTTATAACGATCTTTTATCTATTGTGGCTTTAAGATTAATGGCATTTAGAACGAGGAAAATCAATCTGCACTTGTTGACATTCGTTATAAAACATGCACTGATATTCCACTTAACAGTAAGCTTCACCCTTTATTTCATTTTGTAGCAAACAAAATCAGATCTGTGTATTTACAATCACGTTAAAGAGACTCTTAAATGTGGTTCACAAAGATTCGTTGAAGTTATAAATCGTAAATGCATTTCTAGAGCCTTAATACTGTGAACATTTCATTTGTGATACACTTAAGTTAATATATTGACGGGTTGTTTTTATATTTTTATATAAATTAAGTAACAACTGCAAATAGAAACTCCCATTTTGACCAATTGTCAGTTAACCTACAATTTGCGGGTAAAAAAACGTTTCATAAAATTAACGTTATTTCAACATGTGTTCAACATAATAACTACCAGCCATTTTACAAAACAAGTTTTGCAGTGTTTATCAAAATCAAATAAGAGATGTATCTTTTTGAATAGTTAGGCGTGCTGGTTGTTTGGGTAATGGAGTTCGTAATAGTATGTTCGATGTTGTCGTGGTTATATTTGTGGCAGCAAACGGATTGGTGATATTTTATGGTCGATTTCACAGGTGTGGTTGTCTTGGTAATGGTCGCTGTCATAGTTACGCATGGAGGAAGTGGGAAGAACTAAAAGATACACATATCCTATAATACAGATAAACAAACAACGTCTTCAAAAATTACTCAAAACTTACCCGTGTGACGAATGATTCTTGTAGCCTTTGAGCGAGATGTTATCTAAATGTTCCGTGGATGCTGATGTCAATCTTGGGTTTTTCTCATATATTCCTAAGAGCCGCCGGCCGGCCGCTGTCTTGAGCTCGGGTGTCTTCACTACTTGACCCGTTTTTCCATTAGCCCGAGGGACGTGTACCGCCAGTGGAGGCTTTCCATTAGGAACCGCTCCATTTCCTACTTTAGCACTTGGAGTTGGTTGTCCGTCCGTATGAGAATCACTAGAGTCTGACATCTGATGCCTGTAACCAGTTATTGTGTTGGTAGATCCATTTACATGGCCATTGGCGTGTCCGTTTTGAGCAACCGAGCCATTTGGCGGCCCATTAGTTAAGTCATTTGAAAGATTCGAACCTGTACTGACGGAATCACCGGTCGAATGCAGCCGCGCTTTCTCCCCCGCCATTGTTACGTCCATAACGATACTTTCCAAAGCACTGATTGTTTCAGGCTTCTTCACATCTTTGGAGCTGTGGTCTGTCTTATTCAGAGAGTTTCCTGAAGGATCGGAGCTAACACGGTACTTCGACAGTCGCTTCTCTAACGCAGCCTGGTCCTCCCTGAACGACTCTCGAGTCTTTAACTTCACCTCCCGAAATTCCTTTTTGAATTCAAACTTGTTTATGCTCTCTTCCACTTCTTTGTCCATTGTTATATTAGGCGGTGTTGCATACTTTTGTTACACATAAATCCACCATGTATACCTACAGACTGTAATCCGCTTATAGTTCCACAACGGTTAATCACATATGGGATAGTTGGTTTAATTCTTTAGTTTGTCATTTTACAAAAAAATGCCACCCACTTACCTTCGAATGATGATGTGCTATCGCATTCGAGATATCGGTTTTAACTGTGAGTTTTTCTTATTGAATACACAATTATATATCATGACAATAATTCGTACCCACAAACAGCCCCTATTATCCCAAGAGCAGTTATTGTAACTCAACCTAAAGCCAATATCCTATAGACCATGTAAGCATTTGTGTCAATCTGTTCGCTTTTGTTTTCGCTTCATTTACACACAATGTCAACGAATCGCTCAAGAAATAACATGAATAGAAATGAGACCTATTTTCTTCTGCCTGTCAGTGAGTTGCTTGATATGTACACATTCACCCTTTTCGACCATCTGTTAAACTGGGGCAATATTCTAGTCCAGTCGTTAAACTCAAAATTAACACTAGTTTCGACGATAAAACTAAATACAAGCCATTTCACACGATCCTTTAGACAAAGACATTTAGCAAACTCTCAATATACTGACCTTATCTGAACACTCTTTACAGGTGATATTCGCTACTTTACTGATCTCTTAACCTCAAAATTTATTTAAGTAAAACATGTAATTTAAAGCGGTGCCTAATCTTCCTTCTGTAGATGCGACTGTGTTTGGGATTTTTTTTTTCAATAAAGGCGCAATCGGCAAATAATTTAATATGTGTACACTGAAAACTTAAAGTAATCAAGTCCCGTTCATCCCATGGTAAAAATAGATTGAATTAGGTGCAAAGTTGTACACTGTTTACTTCACTATATTAAACTGATACACTGTTAAACAAGTATCCCAATTTGCTACTCCTCTTCATACAAATGAGTCAAATTTCAAACCAGCTAATGGTGAATTATAATCAACATAACATTACATCCCACGTGCCTGTTTTCCGTGTTCACATCCTAAGCGAAGACGTCGTCTGCATATATTGAGCCCAGGCAGTAGGGGAGATGTTGTTTTTGAATGAAATAAACGAGCTGGCTATTCACCTGTACTTGGGATGGTTTTATGTGGAGACGATCTAGATAGATACATACTAATTTCCCCCCTCTTCTTCTAAATAAAACCCCCCAAACAACAACGGCATACCCTCATAGCACAGATGAGTTATATTGATAAAACTTACCAATGGTAACCGTTTTGCATTGAAACCTTTTTTACAAACTTACCAATGGTAACCGTTTTGCATTGAAACCTTTTTTATATGTCACAGGAACAAAATAAAACTTGTCTTTTTGGCCTGCCCAAATATAAAGCCGGGAAAGAGGGAAAGGATACGTTGTTCAACGTCCTTTCGACAATCCATACATGTAGTAGCCAGTGACACACAAACAATTTCCGGAGGCAAATATGACGTCTATGTATAGGATAGAGTCTATTAAGACGTTTCTATGTATAGGATAGAGTCTATTAAGACGTTTCTATAGAAAATAGAAGCCGATATGAGCGCAGCGAGTGTTAGCTTCTATTTTCTATGAAAACGTCTTAACAGATTCTATCCGACTTAGAAGTCCTTGCCTCAAATGTTCTACAAAAATGACATGTAATCCGTCCCATATAACTGTAAATTATAATGTCAATCGTCTTGACGTGCTTAAACTTGTCGTCACAAGCGGAGGAGTCAAGCCAGAATACGTGGTTTGTTGCACATGCGCTGTTGAAAATAAAACCATTTAGTAAACTAGATCGATTTATTTTGTTCATTGTAAAATAGAAAATAGAAAGGACTTCTACTGAAATAAATCGCCATGGGTTTGAATTTTCATAGCTTCTGATTGGCTTAAATATAGGGCGACTTCTAATATAGTTTGTTCGTCTCGATGACCTACAATGTTGAAAAGTAAACTTCGTAAAGCAACCATTCTGTCTAGGCATCCATGATTTGCTTTGTTTTCACCGTTTTGAGAAAATCTAGATACGAACTAAAATCTACTTTTAAATGGCAGTGTCTTGTTATGTCGCATTTCTTGATGAAGTTGACTCAACCATACCAGGCATTATTTTGAAACCTAAAACTCACCATCAATTGTTGCACATACCCGTAGCTGCTGTGTATTTTTCAAAGCTCCTCTATTTTCTCCGTATTCTTTTGACAAATGTTCTGTTAAAGGGCTGGTATACAATTACAGGTGTGTGGTGGGTACAGCCAATAAAACGACAACGTAATGGTTAGTATCATCATACCTGTAAAATCAGCCAAGGGTCAATCTTTAAATCAACCTAGTTATGGTTGCGAACATATATTTCTCGAGCATCTCTTTAAAAACAGAGGGTATTGGGCAAGCTTTTAAGGTTGCAAACATATTTGGACTTCAGTGCACCAGCTAAAACCTGATCACATTGCTAGTGTTGTTTAGCTTAGTATACACGGATAGAATTACGATGACCGTGATAACTTTAAACTTTGATTGCGTTTTAGTCACGAGCATCTTATGATAGAAGGGTTGTCAAACCTCAAGATTTTCATTATAAATAACTAAGAACATTTTCAGGACGAGCAATTCTGCCGGACTGCCAAAAGGGAGATAAGAAAAAAGAAGAATAAGAAAGTTTGTGTGCACTACATTGAGTTGAAACTACGCAGACGTTTTCAAGTCATTTTCCGAAAATACAAGGCAAGGGAGATAACTAAAGTGAACTTATGTAAAGTTATGGGTCTTGTAAACTTCATTTCTACTCATTAAGATCTGCACAAGATATAAAGTCAGTGTGTATTACGATGAGAAATGCTCCGGTCAAAACTATGACGGACGGACAGATATGGACGGGCACAGCGGGATCATATGCGCAGCACTTCGGGGAGCCTGAACATTAATATTCCACCGGAAGTGACCAGGTCGCTTTGAGTCGATGTACAAATAGGTATCGTTAAGTCATCTCAATACAGTTATTTCGGGATTTAAGACCCGTATAAGAATGCTAAAGTATACGATGCTATTTTTGAAAATATTTTTTTTCTAAAAATATATATACTGATTACATAGGTTAAAAGAGAGCCATTGGCGATGCAGAAACAATTATTAAACAACAACAACAGTAAGTATACTTGGCAAATTTACATTTTGTTTTGTTTTTGAATACGTAACAACGAATAATTATGATTATTATGGTGGCGTCCAGGTATTGGGTGGTGGAAGAATCCCAGACAAATGTCAGGGTTGAACCACGGCGAACCGGAGGTCAGGTGGAAGACCTTCCTACATTAAGTCCCGATCAGGAATCGATTCCACGCGGCAATAGGCTTAACAGTCAGAGGAGTTGCAAATCGGCGACTCTACGGGCGCCCCGAAGTAACATTCGAAAAACAGAAATGATGGGGAAAATCTTGTATTCTTTGCACGTTTTTTTTAAATGGCTTTTAATTGTATTTGTATAATGCGAGGATAACATAAAATGGAATAAGTAGATTTAGTCCACTTGCACTTCAGTCGTTACTTATGCTAGTAAAAAAATGAAACAACAAATATTTTGTAGCGTTAAAGTGACTACAGCATTTCGGTGTCATAAGTCGCAAAAATGTATTGTAGTGAGTAAAAGACGGAAATCATCGTAGAGTTTTATTCTTTCACACATGTTAGGAGTGAGTCGGTGTTTTGCTAGCTAACGGCGAAAACAAACATTTGCAAACTGCATGAAATACTGTAAAGAAGATAATAAAGGTTCATTATATCACTGTTATTCCCGTTGTTAAAGTGCGGTTGGTTCTTAATAATAATAATTATAATAATTATAACGACTTTGTTTAATTACACTACACAATTTTGTTTGTCCTCACCGTCATATTAGACACAATGCCATTCATTTAGACCATTTTCAGATGGTCTGATCTTCAGGTTAAGCGACGATTTTCTTAGTATCTATGCCTCATATTGTCTTTAATTAAAGGTTTATATGCAAATTCAAGTTATATGCCAAATTTAAAATCAGTTACACCAAAGTAGAATTATCATGAACAAATAATGTCAAGACGAATATTTTGTTAGAAAGTTTTATAATGAATTTGAAGGTGCGTGCTATCATACATTTTGGTTACATGCTCACATTATATAATAGTTTAATTTACCTACATCCAAGGTTATAAGCAATGCTGTCTAAAATAACAACTTTAACATTAAAAGGTCAATATATTAACTAATCAAATTGATTTCCCATGTTTCAAGCTTCACAAATGAGATTTCTCTATGCAGAGCTGGATATTTTGCCTTCATTTCTGCACCCATTTTCAGTATTTATTTATAAAAATACAGTTACATAATTATGTGTGCTTGTTTATTTCATATATACATGCTTGGGTAAACAATCACGATTTTAATGTAATTATCTGTTTAAACTTTTATTTGCAAAATGAAAAGTTAATATAAAAAGTACAAGAGAAACAAGAAAAATTTTATACCAAAGTATTTGTAAGAGTTAGAGTTAATACATAATCAACAAAATAAGCACATTTATATTAATACGCCTTTAATGTACGAGTTCGCTTTCACATCAATTAAGGGAGATAAAACTCAAACAATTTAAATGTTGTCACAGTTACTCCCCTTCCCTTATCAGGCGACACAGAAAGCCTATCATGTTTAAAAACCTGTGGCAATAATAATATCAGGCAAGTTGTAACAAACTTATTACTATCATAAATAGGCCAATGTATTTTATTATAAACACATTGGCCTACTTTAATATGTTGTTTTCATTTTTTCTACATCACAAAACTCTTCTTTTTGTCAATATGATTTAATTTGATGTATATTCTTATTAATTTTGGTAAATAAGATTCATTTTCAGTTAAATTACACCTGATGAAACAACCAGCGAGTGAACAGATTAACAAATGGTTATGAAACAAAAACATGCATAAGTAGAACCAAGAAGAGCAAAAATAGATGAAATAAAACTCTGACATAATACACTTTGTATGCATAATCATGACAAATTGTGGCGTTGAATGATATGCAACACAACAGACTATGTCTTTGAAAGTTGAAATACTAGAGAACATATTCATCTCTTAAACTGATTATGTCTTCCTTCTCAATTATGCTTGTTTCATGAAGCTATTGGTGCTGAAAATACAGAAGCAAGTAGTAATGCTGTAACCTTAACTAACAAACTGAGTTTTAATATATGTTATATGATACCATGGCTGTACCTGTTTAAGTATATATTTTATGATACCATGGCTGTACCTGTTTAAGTATATTGTTATATGATACCATGGCTGTACCTGTTTTAGTATATTGTTATATGATGCCATGGCTATACCTGTTTCAGTATATGTTATATGATACCATGGCTGTACCTGTTTAAGTATATTGTTATATGATACCATGGCTGTACCTGTTTTAGTATATGTTATATGATACCATGGCTGTACCTGTTTCAGTATATGTTATGATACCATGGCTGTACCTGTTTCAGTATATATTTTATGATACCATGGCTGTACCTGTTTCAGTATATGTTATATGATACCATGGCTGTACCTGTTTTAGTATATTGTTATATGATACTATGGCTGTACCTGTTTTAGTATATATATATTTATGATACTATGGCTGTACCTATTTTAGTATATATTTTATGATACCATGGCTGTACCTGTTTTAGTATATATTTTATGATACCATGGCTGTACCTGTTTTAGTATATTGTTATATGATACTATGGCTGTACCTGTTTTAGTATATATTTTATGATACCATGGCTGTACCTGTTTTAGTATATATTTTATGATACTATGGCTGTACCTATTTTAGAATATATTTTATGATACCATGGCTGTACCTGACTAATATATGTTATATGATACCATGGCTGTACCTGTTTAAGTATATATTTTATGATACCATGGCTGTACCTGTTTAAGTATATGTTATATACCATGACTGTACCTGTTTTAGTATATATTTTTACGTTAACATGGCTGTAGCTGTTTACCTATATATATTATGATACTATGGCTGTACCTATTTTAGAATATATTTTATGATACCATGGCTGCACCTGTTTTAGTATGTTATATAATACCATGGCTGTACCTGTTTTAGTATGTTATATGATACCATGGCTGTACCTGTTTAAGTATATGTTATATACCATGGCTGTACCTGTTTTGGTATATATTTCTATGTTACCATTACTGTACATGTTTTAATATGTGTTATATAATACCATGGCTGTACCTGCTAAATAATATGTTATATGATACCATGGCTGTACCTGTTTCAGTATATGTTATATGATACCATGGCTGTACCTGTTTCAGTATATATTTTATGATACCATGGCTGTACCTGTTTCAGTATATGTTATATGATACCATGGCTGTACCTGTTTGAGTATATATTTTATGATACCATGGCTGTACCTGTTTTAGTGTATATTTTATGATACTATGGCTGTACCTATTTTAGAATATATTTTATGATACCATGGCTGTACCTGACTAGTATATGTTATATGATACCATGGCTGTACCTGTTTCAGTATATGTTATATGATACCATGGCTGTACCTGTTTAAGTATAATGTTATATGATACCATGGCTGTACCTGTTTTAGTATATGTTATATGATACCATGGCTGTACCTGTTTCAGTATATGTTATATGATACCATGGCTGTACCTGTTTAAGTATATATTTTATGATACCATGGCTGTACCTGTTTAAGTATATGTTATATACCATGACTGTACCTGTTTTAGTATATATTTTTACGTTAACATGGCTATACCTGTTTACGTATATATTTTATGATACTATGGCTGTACCTATTTTAGAATAAATTTTATGATACCATGGCTGCACCTGTTTTAGTATGTTATATAATACCATGGCTGTACCTGTTTTAGTATGTTATATGATACCATGGCTGTACCTGTTTAAGTATATGTTATATACCATGGCTGTACCTGTTTTAGTATATATTTCTATGTTACCATTACTGTAATGTTTTAATATGTGTTATATGATACCATGGCTGTACCTGATTTAGCTTATATTATATAATATCATTGCTGTACCTGTTTTAGTATATGTTACATGATACCATGGCTGTACCTGTTTAAGTATATGTTATATGATACCATGGCTGTACCTGTTTTAGTATATGTTATATAATTCCATGGCTGTACCTGTTTTAGTGTATGTTATATGATGTCATGGCTGTACCTGTTTTGGTGTATGTTATATGATACCATGACTGTACCTGTTTCAGTATATGTTATATGATACCATGGCAATACCTGTTTTAGTATATATTTTATAATACCATGTCTGTACCTGCTTAAGTATATGTTATATACCATGGCTGTACCTGTTTAAGTATATGTTATATGATACCATGGCTGTACCTGTTTTAGTATATGTTATATAATTCCATGGCTGTACCTGTTTTAGTGTATGTTATATGATGCCATGGCTGCACCTGTTTTGGTGTATGTTATATGATACCATGGCTGTACCTGTTTCAGTATATGTTATATGATACCATGGCAATACCTGTTTTAGTATATATTTTATGATACCATGGCTGTACCTGTTTAAGTATATGTTATATACCATGGCTGTACCTGTTTTGGTATATTTTTTATGTTACCATGGCTGTACCTGTTTAAGTATATGTTATATACCATGGCTGCACCTGTTTTAGTATATGTTTTATAATACCATGGCTGTACCTGTTTAAGTATATGTTATATGATTCCATGGCTATACCTGTTTTAGTATATGTTATATAATTCCATGGCTGTACCTGTTTTAGTGTATGTTATATGATGCCATGGCTGTACTTGTTTTGGTGTATGCTATATGATACCATGGCTGTACATGTTTTAGTATATGCTATATGATACCATGGCTGTACCTGTTTAAGTATATGTTATATGACACCATGGCTGTACCTGTTTTAGTATATATTTTATGATACCATGGCTGCATCTGTTTAAGTATATATTTTATGATACCATGGCTGTACCTGTTTACATATAAATTTTATGATACTATGGCTGAACCTATTTTTGTATATATTTTATGATACCATGGCTGTACCTGTTTAAGTATGTTATATAATACCATGGCTGTACCTGTTTGAGTATGTTATATAATACCATGGCTGTACCTGTTTGAGTATATATTTTATGATACCATGGCTGTACCTGTTTAAGTATATGTTATATACCATGGCTGTACCTGTTTTAGTATAAATTCTTTGTTACCATGGCTGTACATGTTTTAATATGTGTTACATGATACCATGGCTGTACCTGTTTTAGTATAAATGTTTTGTTGACATGGCTGTACATGTTTTAATATGTGTTATGATACCATGGCTGTACCTGTTTTAGTATACTTTTTTTATTACCATGGCTGTACATGTTTTAATATGTGTTATATGATACCATGGCTGTATCTGTTTAAGTATGTTATATACCATGGCTGTACCTGTTTTAGTATAAATTTTTTGTTACCATGGCTGTACATGTTTTAATATGTGTTATATGATACCATGGCTGTACCTGCTAAATAATATGTTATATGATACTATGGCTGTACCTGTTTTCAGTTTATGTTATATGATACCATGGCTGTACATGTTTAGTATGTTATATAATACCATGGCTGTACCTGTTTTAGTATATGTTACATGATACCATGGCTGTACTTGTTTAAGTATATGTTATATGATACCATGGCTGTACCTGTTTTAGTATATGTTATATAATTCCATGGCTGTACCTGTTTTTAGTGTATGTTATATGATACCATGGCTGTACCTGTTACTTGGCAAATATTTAATTGATTAGATTTAGTACATTCAAAATGTGTATATTAAGACCAGTCAGCTCCAACTGGGAGCTCTTTGACTTGATCAACACTATTTGGTTTGAAGTCTGTGAAAGTATTTTGTATCATGAATTTAGGAAATTATTAGCAAGAAACTACGGTAACAATTAAGATTCGGTTATAAACAATTTTAATATGAGTAGTTACCTTTTGAGGTTTAAATGTGTAATAGGGGAAAGAAAAGCTGGTCACATTGAAACAATAATGCAATTATATTTAAGAATTCTAAAAAAACTGTCTGAGATCTTTTTACTGAAAATGGCAAAACATTGCTGTTTTCGCGAGTTGCAGCCAATAGGTTAAATCTCTAATAAAAATCTCCATTAGGTAACTTGCAAATAAAAAGTAAACAAGATTAATATTTTTTTTAATATATTGGCTGAAAACTTTGACAGCAAGAAAAGTTTTGTTAATATTCACTCTCAATCAACTTTATATCATATACAGCATACAATGTACATGCCATTATTTTACTATTGTCTGACTTTTCTATATCTAAAGTAAAGAATTATTAAAAATGTGAAATTCAAAAGTCGATAAAATAGTTAAAGATATTAAGTTTCTTAGTTAGTATATAAACAACATAAAGTCATAAATTTAAGCATGCAATGGAATGACATTTTGTTTGGATACTGAAATTATTTTAACAAGACAAACCAAATCTGATGATTACTGCATATAAATACATAATTACAAACATATAAATACTACTAATTAATTGACCTACTGACATTTTATGCAATTGACTTCCTAACAAAAACATTTTCAGTGAATCTCTGTGATCGTTCTTACTCACCAGTTTAATATATCATGTAAGTGTAAGTGACAAAAGTTAACCATAATATGCCCAGTCAGATGTGTTTTGGTGTTTTTTTTTAAGGAAATCTGAATGGTTGTTTCTTACTGATTGAAATACATGTCTTGTTGATGAGGTACACCTAATGATATTTAAAGAGCATTCTTAAGTTGATAAAGTTGCTGCACACTGTTTTTGTGACAATCAGATGAGATGTTTATTCCAAGTAATTTTCATAGCACATATTTAACATACAACAATAAGTACCATGATTTGTTTTCTCTACATTGTGCATTTGCAATGTTTCAATCTTCAGTAAGTGAAAAATCCATAAAACAATAATAATATTTTAAAAGACACTTAAATCTAAGAAAGCTTACCAAGTAGAAATTCAGGTGTATATTAAAACACAAAGCAAACAAGTCATATTTACATCAGGTATATTGCACTGTTTATATTTGTAATATGATACAATATAACAATAATCAATCATCTTAATACTCCCATCTAAATACCAGTGCTTTGATAACACTGCCATATAAAACTGAATCACACATTCAGCTACAATACATGTATATATAATATGTGCATAAAACAGAATTGTACATTATCACAGTCACACAATTTCGGTTTTACTCAGGTTGACATTTACATAAAATTAAAACAACACATTGTTATATATTGCTTGATCAAATCAAACTTTCAGAATAAGGTACGAAGGAAATTTATGCCAACAAAATCTTAACTTCGCAAAAATAAATTTAACAAATAACATAAAGTGCTCTAGAATGTGCAAAACAATGTTTTATGTGCACCCATTTGGGCTTCAGATCTTGAGTAAAAATAAAAAGCACTTAGAATGTGCACACCTCAACTTCAGTTAAATTGACAGCGAGACACAGATATTCTCAATTTGACCCAACCTGCCAATTATTCAACTGCTAATTCAGCAAAGGCATTTACTCAGTCCTCTGTTCACAGTTGGGTCACTTAAAACGAACTTGATCTCGATCAAGTGATGTCTGTGTAGTGTGCAGTCATTTTGCACATCCAGGTGATCGATTATTTCAGGAAAAATCTAGGACACTTGACAATCAAAATGTAGGACATGTTTTCAAGTGGAGATATACTGATTGAAGTCAATTGATTGAAGTGAAGAAAAATAAAAGTCCTAAAATCAAAACAATGCAAAGTTAAAATCAATCTCCATTAGCAAAAGATGCAACATTATCACATTATGTATCTTATAATTATCAATATACGAGAGTTAATTGTAGATGCCAAATATAAGTATGACTTTCCTAAAAATAATTAACAAAGTTGGCGATAAAAAAGTTTTACAAATTCCTATAAATGGCATTACATATTTATACAAGTTACCTTTATGCCATCATGACATGAATTCATTTCATGGAAGGAAGTTTTTTGTTCAAGCAAAACCAACAATGACATGCATGATTCATGGTTCTTGTAATCAGCACTTCACAAAGTTATAACAAAATTTATGTTGCATAAAAGGTTAATAATGCTGCACATATGCAAGTCTACATCTGTGAGCATATAGTTCGTAATATGATTTTATGAGGCATATAGTATAACAAGATTATATTACCTGTTATCCTTATAGATAATTGATATAAACTAATAAACTGGGTTCATAAAATATGTTAATTTTAAAATGTAAAATAGTATTATGAGTCTTGCTAAAACTTGTGATGATTTACATATGGTACATTATTAAATAATGCTACAAAATTTGACTACTTTGCAAAGCAATTAAGCATATCAATTTAAAAATATGATAATATGCATAACACAGCAAACCCTTTTTTTTTTTTTTTTTTAAAAAAAGAGTAAAATGGTGAAAGAATGTGGTAATATTATTTTCTAGGGAACAGTGTGTAGGAGTAAAGTTTTCCCTGTCTCCCACTGACAAATAAAAGTGTCATGTTACTGGCTGTTGTCTCCAGGTATGAGAACCCTCCCAGGTTGATCAAATCTGCCCAGAAGAACTGTGAGGATCCAGAAGGAACAGCACTCTTATGGTCATTATTATCCTCAACAAAATTGGCAGCTCCCGTCACAAAATAGTTCATCTCCTGTTTGCCTTTCTTAGTTTTCAGGTGCTATAAAAGAGAAGAAAAAATGCACAACAATGTATAAAATTTGCATCTACCAATTTATTCATACAGTTTTATGCTTTTCCAAATACCATTGAAGTATGAATAAAATTGTCAATGTTCTGTCCACAGCAATTTATAGTCAATTCATGTATTAGTAGGACTTGATAAACTGTTATTATAGATAGTTATTTTGTAAATTAAATGGCATGAATTTATTTTAACTGGTTAGTTATAGCTATTAGAGTTTCTAATTGTGCCTTAGGGAGAGTCTAAACTAAGTTTATGAACTGTGGCCTTAATCTTTCATCAGACCTTTACATTTCAATTATTCTTCAGTATGACTTTTGAAGTTGGCAATAAAATATGTCAACAATAACTTATTAGGTTTTCAAAGTAAACAAGCTTTTACAATATTGAATACCTCAGAACGGGTTGAAGAGACCTGGAAACTAACTATTTCTTGTACATAATGCCAAGAGTTTTTCATGGTAGAGTTTTAATTCAATTATCACAAAATTCTTAGCGCAAAGAGGATTAATTTTACTGTTGAGAAACTTGAACGCATCATCAACAAAAGTCATCTTTGGAGTTGGCTTACGATACCAACCAGCTTCACATCTCTTGGTATCTACAGCTGAAACATGATATAGCTATCATTCACATCTCAAGTAGAATTGGAGACAGGAAAAGCAAGATTCATCATCACCATTAAAGGCTGAGAAAGTATGCTTCGCTGGAACAGAAGTGAAAACAGGCTGCATATGGTTAGCCACACGAGTTGTTTAAGAGACTGAGTAGACTGCACCACAACAACAGAGAAGACTGCTCCACAACAACAGAGTAGACTGCTCCACAACAACAGAGTAGACTGCTCCACAACAGAGTAGACTGCTCCACAACAACAGAGAAGACTGCTCCACAACAGAGTAGACTGCTCCACAACAACAATGTTATAAGAGAAGATGTAGGAAATCAAGGAACAGATTCAACAAATAGCAGTTAAAGGGAGGCAAGAGGCATTAACAGGGACACAGACCAGGTAGGTCATAGACTAGCAGTCATTGAAACTGAAACTGTTTTATTTGCTTAAACGCCTATTTCTACATATAATACATATTCAATGGCGTTGTACAATATTTTATCAGAACATTAAAAATAATAAATAAATGTAGTTTAAGAATGATAAAACAATTAATTCTAAATCTAAAACATGTTATCAAAAGTAAAAGAAAGTAATGTTATTTAAAATAATAAAAAATATGGCTATATTATTAAAGGACATGATAAAAGACATGAAACTGTTACTTGGATTATAAACAAGTTGTAAAATCAGATATTCATCACAGAATTAATGCACAGAAAAACATTGTCTCTTAGTTCACTGCTTAGTGTTTCTACACTTTACTGACTTTGACTAGAAAAGATTAAAATAGTCTCTGAAGAAATGAGTCTTCAAGTGTTTCTTGAAACTATCAACTGATATGCATTGTCTGATATTTAATGGAAGATCATTCTAGAGTTTCGGGCCGATTGTACTGAAACTTCTGTCGCTGAAAGTTTTACACTTATTAAAAGGCAATTCCTAACTGTCAACTAAAAATGAGGATGATCTTAGAGAACGTTTTTGAACTTTAGGTGTAAGCAGGTCAGTCAAATACGTTGGTGCATTTCCAACGCGACAGTTGTACATGTATACAAGAATCTTGAATTGAATTCTGGCCTTGATGGGCAGCCAGTGTAGATCGTATAGTGCCTGCTTAGAACTGTCACTTTTCCTACGTTTCAATACTAGTTTGGCACACATGTTTTGAATTCGCTGTAGTTTTGCAATATCACAGTTTGAAATACCATACAAAATCACGTTGCATTAGTCTAAGTGAGAAATAACGAGTGAGAGTACAAGAGTTTCTGCTGCATCTTGTGTAAGGAATTTGCGAATATTTTTTATGCGAAAAAAGCTCAACATAGCTGTTCGACACTTTATCTTGATGTGATGTTTGAAAGTCAGATTTTTGTCCAAACATGCCCCTAAATATCTGATTGTATTTTGTCGTTTGATCTTATCACCACAAATGTAAATTTCATCTTTAGACAGTTAACGCAACTAAGGAGCACTTCCGGAAATTATGTGTTCAGTTTTTGAAGAATTCATTTTTAATTTATTACTGTTCATCCAATCATTTGCTTGTGTTGCAAACTCTTCTAGTTCCGCAATGGATTCGGCCTCGAGAGCGGGTGTAGGTTTGAAACATTTGCTGGCAGTATGATCGTCTGCGAAGCCGTACACGGAGATGGTAGGCGGAACAATGTCAAATATGGTCCCTGCATACGCTAGGTAGAGCCACGACCCTAAACAGCTTCCTTGGGGGACACTGCACGTAAGATCGCGTGCTGACGACATTATATTGTTCACACTTACGCGACAACTCCTGGGTCGCAGGTACGAGTCTAACCAGTTGAGTGCTACTCCACAGATACCATACTGACGATTGAGAACGCCAAGAAAGATGTCATGATCGACGGTATCAAAAGCTGCACTTAAGTCCAATGCTATTAATGCAGTTACTTCTTGATTTTCCATGGCAGCAAGAACGTCATTTACAAGACGAAGTAACGCTGATTCACACGAATGATGTTGTCGGTACCCTGATTGGTTCTTTGGAAGGAGATTGACGTGTTCATTTGCATGTTTGTTAAGGTAGAATAATGCTGCCTTTTCAATTAATTTCGACAGAAATGGTAGGTTGCTCACTGGTCTGTAGTTAGAAAAAATGAGTTCGAGTCCAAGTTTTTTCAATAGAGGTCTAACTATTGCCTGTTTCCAATTTGGTGGAAAGACACCTTGTGACAATGAAAGATTCACTAATGTGGTTATGATGGAAAGCAGTTCAGTCACAAATGACTTCAACACTTTTGTCGCATGATTTTGTTTGCATGGATTTAATCATTTTTTTCACATCATTTTCACTTAAGGTTCCAAATTCCTCGAATTTTGGTACATCTTTCGGCAATGGTTCATAGTTCTTATGATGTTTAAGGTTGTCTCCTATTTTCTCAATTTTGTTCATGAAAAAATCTGCGAATTTATGTTTTCGTTGTCCGCCAGTGAGATCAGTCACTAAGTTTTAGAGTTTCTTGGAATCTCCCTTGAATGCGAGCACTTTCTGACTAAGTTTGTGTTTCTTTTTAAGATTTAGTTCATAATTGTATTTATTCATTGCATTTTTGAAGAATTCATAATCATTTGGATTTTTGTGTTTTCTTCACATGCGCTCTGATTTGCGTAGAATACTCTTTGAGTGTTTTATACTCTCAGTAAACCATGGCTTCGGATTTCGACAAATAACTCATTAGTTTGGTCACAATTTTTGGAGACATTATCAATTCCAATTTCTGTTTCTGCCAATTTCTGCCCCTATGCTGCATTAAGCATTTATATTTACTATGAGAATTAAAAGTAGCTAATCACGGGTACAAATTGTAACTGATATAAGTTAAATAGTGAATGCAGTTAATGTTATATGTAATATTTTTATAAGTTCTGTACAATAATTAGTTCATTTAAAGTAGTCAAATTTTTTCCGAATTAATGTCATAAAGAAAAGTGCAGCCAGTATCAGCTGCACTGTTCTGATTGGTTACAGCATCAGCTGCATTATTTTTATGGCTGCAGGACTGCAGCAGCCTTGAATGTCTAAATAAAGCATGCAACCGAACGTAAAAGCCTGCTGCACATTCTATGTTGACAGACAATCTAAATTTAGATACAGTAAAACCTCTCGAAGCGGCACCTCTAAGCAGCGGCTACCTCTAAGCAGCGGCAGTTAAATTTCCCCCCAGTAGTTTTCAGCGCATTTTAACCTCTAAGCAGCAACTCCTCCGCGAAGCGGTAAGCGGTCATGTAAATCTCTTCCCTGAGGCTAGTTTAACCTCTGCGTAGCAACACCAGTGCAACTATTTTTAGAACAATCTGTCGCGTACACCAGAAATGTCACGCGGTCGGCTGATCACTGCTTGTACCCTGTTGAGAAGGTGTTAATTGGAATCAAGTTGCAGTTGGACAGGAAACATGCTACAAACATGCCGTTGTAGATCTAGGGTATTGCGGGAACGTGTGAAAGAAGTGTCAACTATTGATGATGTTAATGAGTTGGTTTGTTTTCTTTAATTGATCGAAAGATTAAAAGATATCACTGTATTGATTGCTTACTGAAAAAGTTGTTTACGTTAAGTGCTAAATGCAAACTGTCATTGTTTTAGGATGTATGACTATAAATTCGATTTTTTAAGGTAAATCGGTCTTTGCATGACTCAATACTGGAATATTGGTCATTTTGTCTCGAAAGCAGAGTGTTACTGCACTTAAGTTGTTAGAACAAAGAAGGTCAGCACAGTCTATTGCTACTGAGCTGGGCTGCGGCAGAACTCAGATGCAGGTCCGTTACTGACAATATTGTTGTTTTAATAGACAAGCAAATGCTGATTGGCTAAAGTACAAAACTATTTAAAAAACACACACATTTTTTCTCGTCTCATTGAAACCTCTGAGCAGCAACACCTCTCAGCAGCAACACTTTTTCGTGCCTCCACCAGATGTTGCTGTGGAGAGGTTTTACTGTACTTAAAAGCACTTTGCAAACCAAACATGTAACATAAAGTTTTGACTCATTACAAATAATAACACTTCTTGTCATTAATAATAGTGATTCTCTTATTTCTCTAGTCATTTAACCAACAGTTATTTATTTGCTTCTGAAGAATTTCAGCTATAAGGAAAGCAGCTGGTCGCTATGGTCAGGTTTTACATTGTCAAAGTTGACAGATTCTGCAATTTGTTGTATAATATTATATTAATAACTCCTGATCTACATGTATATAATAAGAGTTACAAGATTGATTTCTTTACTCAGCCTCTTCTTAAAATAAATCTAAAAAGATATAACATTTAAAACAAGATTTAGATAAAATAAATAGTTTTTTATAACTAACCTCAAATTGTACCACCTCTGTTCAACAACTACATCCTGCCAACATTTTAGAAACAACTTCTTCGCAGAGAAAGAGAGAGACACACACATACACACAAACGCACACATACTCCCGAGATGGTTTACACTGTCAACATGTTGCCCTATTCCCAAGGGAGGCATACCTGACGATGCAACCAGGTATTGAGAGAAATGGCAGTTGTAGTGAAAAGAGATTAAAAAAACGTAAAGCAGACCAGAAGATCAACATTGACCGTGCCATTTTTAAAAGAAGGTAAGACTGCTGTTACAAGAAGGTCTGCTGCTGGCATCTTATATCAAGCAAGTAGATATTGACAATAAATTGGCAATCCCAGATACTGTCCTAACAAACCTTAGGCATGACATGGATCTTTAGTCACCAGCAGATATCTGCTGAAAGGCAGGTTTTACATCCTCTATATAAACATCAGATGGATTCCTTTGCTGATTCAAACAATGATTAAAAAATAGAAGCAGACCATCTATGGTTATGTTGATAAATAATGATCAATAATATCTGAAAAATGATGGTAGATGCTTACATATCCACAAAATAATGAATGGGACAGAAGACCATACAGAATGATCAATTTTGGCTGATGAAAAATAATGGTCACAATACAGAATGTGGGTTAAAAAATAAAGTAAGAATCTAAAGCATTTTTTGATAACATTAATAAGCATTATAAATAAAAATTTAATCAAGACCAACATGAAGGAACTTTTTCTAAACATCTATGTAAAACATTACATCAATACACAGTGGTGCACTCAAGATAATTTATCTTTATTATTTATCTCAATGCAAATGTTACATAAAATCTGCAAACAATGACAAGATAAAGTGCACATTTCAACAGAACAATATCATGTTTTGATAAACTTTGTCTATCAACTGACATTGTTGTGATATAGTAAATTAGCATGTGACATTATGTGTCAACAGGCAGTAAAATCAAGCAACCATTATCTGCTCCAATATCTGATAACAGGGTGACCAATAATTACATCTAGACACAACATAATTCAGGAACTTACCTATGTGAAATTTAAATTTGTTGACAAGTTAAATGAACTAGAAGGTGATTTATAACAATCCAAATAGAAAAAAATATTATCCTGATATCACTGTTAAATAACCTAACTAACAATACTTGTACAACACTGATCCATTGTTTCTTGTGGTTAAGATATAGCAATCACCTGTTTCAAAACATTTGTTTTTAAAAACAGCAGCAGCACAATTTTCATCATTATAGGAATATGTATCAATTTAAGAATGTATATGACCTAAAATATTATGACAGGTATTGTATGGTTCTGCATGGGTGACTGTCCAGCAATAGTGCCCATAGTTAATGATGTGTGGGTTGTTATCGTTGCTATGGTAGGACTTCAAAAGCACCACAAGGCAGCTGGAAACCATTTTCCATCAATTAAGTTTTTAATTTTGCAAAGGAAAGGAAGTCATTTTCAGGAGCCAGTCTGATAGTCACAATATAAATGATTCTTTTCTTCATGTAGTCAAAGCCTAAATTTAACGGTAATCTAATACAGGTCATTAGAAATGAGTATACAAAAAGGTGTAATTTTTAACAATGAAAGGTCTTTACAGGTTTATTATTCAGTTTTTAGTCTGTTCAACATTACTTGACAATAGTAAGGCGACTAGTGTAGATCCAGACCACCCAGCTTCCTGCTGCTGGCAGATGTCTGATCATTGTCTGGATCTAAGTCTTTACTGATTCCTTCAGAAGCCTACACATGTACCGTATTTTGCGGAATATAGCCCGCAACTTTTTTTCTCAAGATGGCGGCCTGCGGGGAATATTCCAGTGCGGGGAATCTGTTGACAAAATCCAATTTTTGTCAGCTTCCACTAACCTAAGATCAGGGAAATTGAATGCAAGTTTAACTGAACGCCTTAACCTTTTTGCTGCTTAAAATGCGACCTTCAGTTTAATAATATTCTTTGCAGAGGACATTCACAGCATACTGGGGTCAGAATTAAGGACCCTCTCACAAAGATTTGCAACCACTTTGGTCTACAAGTGTAAAATAAACAGTTTCGTGCATCAGATGGTGATTCATAATTTACAGCATACTGGGATCAGAATTAAGGACCATCTCACTAAAATTCGCAACCACTTTCGTCTCCAAGCGTAACGTGAACAGTTTCAAGCATCGGATGACGGTTCATAACTATTTTACATACATGTATATGCACTCGTTCTTGATGCTTTATGTGACTTTTATCAGTTACGTACATTAGCGGGGACTTAGCGGGGACCTTGTGAAAGACGAAAAAAGATAGTTGTGTAAATTTTAATTAATAAATAGCAACTATCTGAAGAGATAAGTATGGGTTATTAACAATTAAACAGCATGACAGAAGGCAAGATTATTCTACTAGTGTTCATATCCATTACCTGTAGGTTATGATCGTGTCCACTCAAATATGCTGTGACATTGTACTTGTAGAGGAGGTTGTCCAGTCTGTTCACTAAACATTTAGTAGGACCGTGTTCTGCGATAGAGTACACTGGGAAGTGGCCAGTCACAAGGAGAAAGTCAGCCCTGTTGTGTAAAACAATGTTCAACTTTCATTAAACTTACAAAACTATAATTTACCATAAAGTACAATCATACCAGACGGAGTGACATACCAGACATTGAGTGAGGGCATACTCTGTGATATAGTACAACAGGAAGTGGCCAGTCAACAGGCGATAGTCAGCCCTGTTATGTAAAACTATGTTCAACTTTTATAAAACTTACAAAACTGTAATTTACCATTAAAGTACAATCCTACCAGACATTAAGTGTTATATCATTTGTTATATATTGAGTGGGGGCATACTCTGCGACAGTGTACAATTGGAAGTGACAATAACCTGCAGGTTTTCAGTTCTGTGATATAAAACAATGTATTACAATGATAAACCTTTACTAAAATAAAATTTGCTTACATGTTCCTTCTTAATATATTTACCAGTATATCAATATGAAAAATAAAACCTTCATTCATAACCAAACCATATACAGTATAGGGTACTCCCCATAATTCGTATAATTTGCAATTTGTGCATTTTTGTACACTCACACCAAGGCAGCATCAGTGACCAAGAAGTCACTGAATAATAACTGACAACTCCTGCTTTTCTCACCTCTATAAGACCTTTGTTTTCTGAGAATCATTTTATCTAAGAAACCTTAGAGGCTAGCTAGAAGTGCTCTTAATAAGCTCATTCTTAGCAACCACCTAGACAATTTTTTGTAAAACAATGGTAAATTGCCAAATAACCTTGGCTTTAGGTGTTACTAATGATCCTCTAAAATTGCACAATACCTACATGGACTGTTTGAGCTGGGTCTCAATCCAGGACCACTGATCCTCGGCCAACCTTTTGTCCATCATCCCATCAGGCTGATCATGCAGGTCGTCGTGACCCGTGTTACCACACAGCAGTACCGTGTCCAACATGAGAATGTCCAACATTTTACCACCAGGCACTGGGAAACTCAGCTTGTAATAGTAGTTTGGGAAATTCCTATCCAATAAATAAAGAAGCATTGGTTATGTTTTGAAATAAAGTTGCTGTTGCAATATTTGTAACTTACAACATTATTTAACTGGAACTTGCCTGATCATGTGGATTGGTTATATACTTGTGTATTATAAAGCACTTCTTAAAAACGTTATGTTGTGGGTTGATTAACATCAATCAAGTAGAAGAGTTCACTTCTCCTCACTTATAACTCAAAAAAGTATTTCTAGCTTTGACGAGAAACACAAGTGTATGATGACAATAGACATTAAGGAGACAGTTAAAAGCATACCATCGTTTTGACTTTGATGAATATTCAATCTGCGCAGAAACGTTACCATGGTGATCATGGTTGCCAGCTATGAAGTACCATGGATTTTTGAGAGATGGATGATCAAATACATTCTCAAATGTCTCCTGCAAATAAAAGCCTTGTAGGTCAAAGAACAAAATAATACAAGTTTGTTTTATTCCATAAGCAATGTTTTAGCTTGCTAGTTTAATTGCCCTGCCAACACTTTTTATTTTTCTTAAGACTGTGTTCATTTAAGCAGATAAATGGCTGAATCACTGAAGATAAATTGTAGTATCACTGAAGATAAATTGTTGTATCACTGAAGATAAATTGTTATATCACTGAATATAAATTGTTATATCACTGAAGATAAATTGTTGTAGCACTGAAAATAAATTGTTGTATCACTGAGGATAAATGGTTAAATCACTGAAGATAAATTGTTGTATCACTTAAGATAAATTGTTGTATCAATGAAGATAAATTGTTATACCACTGAGTATAAATGGTTGAATCACTGAGGATAAATGGTTGAATCACTGAAGATAAATTGTTGTATCGCTGAAGATAAATTGCTGTATCACTGAAGATAAATTGTTGTACCACTGTGTATAACATGCCGTGAATCATTGGCATGATTCCACCCACAGTCATATTATTCCGACACCAGGCCAACCATCTCAAGAACAACTCTGTATATTTACTGAAGCATTACCAATGGAACTTTACACTCCTACCAGTTTTTATTTCTTTAGTCATTACAGTATTATAGTTTAAGTTCTCAACAAAACCATAAAAAATGTAGTGTAGGGCTTATTAAACTTGTCACACACTGTCACACTTTAAGTTGGTACCAGGAATATGGACAAGAGGACAAATAATTTAATAATGATGGAACTACTTTAAACCCTTATTAAGGAATAGTTATTTTCTTTTTAAAACAATTAAATGTTACAAGTGGGTCTAGGTCCAAGTCTTTGATAAACGTAAATAACATTGTTTTAGCCCTAATAATAACTAGGCAAATAAGTAACCATATGTTCTATTCTTAGTCTGAGTCAACACAATAGTAAGGATTTAAGTGTTTCTGACAGCTCAAAGATTATTCAGATCATCTGAGATCTATATAAGACATCTTTGTATGTCATCCAGAAATTCTAAAGGTCAATAGGTCTGCAGACATATTTACAACAAAAAAAAAAGAATTATAATTATGCCTTCTATGTAGAAGACAGAGTTAACCATTTAAAGAATATATTCTTTTATGAACTTTTTCTTTTTAATCAGTCTTCAAAGGTGCTTATGAAGGCAAGTAAAGGTGTGGTTACCTGTAATAGTATATTAAGTATATTTTACATGCTATTTTAGTTAATACTTAAACTATATCAAATTTATAAAAAAAAAGTAAACCTGACGGGTTTGCTTAAAGTCATAAATGGGTTTACAATTACTTATAACATCATCCTCATAGTCCATTGGTGTTTATTAATAATATTAAATGAATGGTTGAATAGCCTTTACTAATTGTGTAAAACTTAAATTCTCAAACTTAAGCCAAATTGCAATTTTTTCCATCCTTTTATAATTTTTTTTAATCATATTTGAAGATCCATATCATATTTACCAGAAATAAAATCTTCTAGCTTTTAATAAAGAATAAACCTGGATAAACATAGCTTCTGGTGTATATTGCTGGGTTGGACATTCCCTTTTGGAGCATTTCAGTTATCTGGAGACAGCTTCCACTTAAAGTAAATATAATGCTGCATTTACTGGGCATAGCATGCCATGAACACCTAGCATGATACCACACCCAGTCACATTATCCTGACACCGGGTCAATCAGTCTTGGCACTACTCTTATATTTGCTTGAGCGCTAGCTTTGCCACTACCAATTTTAATGACTTTATTGTGTCATGGCCTGGGTTCGAACTATAGGTCTCCTATACCTGGAGCTGATGCTCTACCAATTAAGACACCAAGTCCGGTAATTTAAGTGACATGTACATATTGTGTTTTATTTAATAGTGACATATACATACTGTGTAATCACTTTTTAAATCTTGTGAAAGTAAATGAAGGTCGCAGGGCCATATGAATGGCTTTGTAACTGATCAAAATATTTCATGATGCATTCAGAATCATTAAGTCTTCAATAAGCTGGTTAAAATATTTCGTTCTTAATTTCAGAATTATTTCCTTATTGAATCATTAGCATTATTTTTATAACTTTTCACAAATAACCATAAATTATGTCTGTTATTTAAAAAATGAAACATTAGCACTTTTTTTGATGATGAAAATCCAATCCATATTTAACCTTAAATGTTTTATTCAACAGTTTGCAATATCAAATTTGTGCAACAACATCTTTCCTCTGTTTTGGTGAATTTAGACATAGTTTTTGCATACACTTGTACCTTTGTCTCAGTAAGGACAATTTTGAACACAGCCTATGTTGTTAGACAGTACACCTTGTCAAAAAGATCACTATTAATGTTCATTCTTTTTAACGTTATGTCTAAGCACAATAGTGATCTCTGCTAAAAATAGATGTCAATGCCAGAGCAGACTACCAGGACGACCATATAATGTGATCTAAAAATTTAGATTGAATGTGGTTCTCTTGTTTTAAAAATAGCTGCAGCTTGGCTCAGATAGGAAATACTAGTTTGCAGTAACAAGTAGGAATTTATTCTTAGCTGTTCGCACAGACCTAAGGCACAAATTAACAGCATTTTGCGGAAGCTTTACATGTAACAATGACTTATATGGTTATAGAGAAAAAATATTCAGTCCAAACTGTCAGATAACCTCCTTAAAGACATACATAACAATATATGTTTGTCTTTCAAAAAATCAAGATTTTTACAAAGTAGAAGTTTACAAAGCATGTTGCTGCTTACAAAAAATCTTTTGTCTTCTACATCTGTCACTCCATCAAAATAGAAGTTATCGCCAAGAGCCAGGTTAAAGGATGTTTGGTATGCATCTGTGATGATAGCCATCTGTTTTGCCACCGCACCCTCTACTGGTGTCTTGTAGGGGTAGAATGGAAGCCCTCCCCAGTCTCCCAAAGCTAGAAACCGCAAACTGTCCAGGGCAAGACATCCTGACAGAAAAGAAACTGCATCTTCTTAGAAGGTAATTATAAGAAGTCTTCCTTTTTAACAAATTTTGGTGATTATTAAACTGTTTATTTTACAAAAGATGATGATTAATCTTCCTTTTTAGATATAAGAAAATTTAATCTGTCTGTTTTAATTTGATGTTATAAACTTTGATAAACTTAAAACTGGCTCTACATGAAATAGTTATGAAAATAAGTAAAAATTATGGTCTTAAACTAAATAAGCTTAAATGTAGGGTTATAATGCAGTGATTTTGTAAGCTTACAAATATATGTAAATGTGTGTCATCAATTGATTGTAGGCTTAATAATTCACATGACATATAAAAGATATCAGTTTTGTAAGCTATACACTAGACATAGTCCAGATGTTTGGTATACTCTAAATGTGAAGAAACATTGACCTCCCAATAGTCAAATTAAAGGTTCTGAGGGTAATTTGTTCTGTTCCTCTTCATATTATTAAGTGAAACTAATGTTTTTACTGATTTATATTTTAAAGACAAAATTCTCTTACAAGCTCTTCAAAGATTCTACTCTTTCACTACAGTTTTGTCATGTTGGAATAGTTAGATTTGTCAAGTTGGAATAGTTAGATTTGACAGGTTGGGATAGTAGAATTTGATATTCCCTTGGTCCCAAATAGGGAGACTTAGGCTCCCAGAGAGGGAGACTGGGGTGCCAGGGAGGGAGATTGCCGTGAATGTGGGTTAAATAGACTATGTTGCTTATTTCTATTCGTAAAACAGTATTTGTCTTTTTATAAGTAATTATAGTAATTTCAGTGATACATTTTTTCTTTAAAATATTCTTAATGAATTTTCAAATTTATCGTACATATTTTAATTCACTAACTAGACATAAATTCTATGCTTTGGCTTTATGCTTGTGGCCTACAAAAACAACAACAGCCAAACATTGTGTAAACATGTCAAGTGTCAACAGCACTTACTAATGAATTGAAAAGAGGTTTCCAAAGTGTCCAAAGTGAACTAAAGTGATCATTCAATCAAGGGATTACAGTTTGTGACAGGTGCAGGGTACGAAATTACCGTCTCGACCAATGAACACTTGATATGCTCGATTATGGGCAGTGATCTGTTCTGATTAGCAGCACACATACACACGAAGGTGCTGGTCGCTTGCAGTAGGGTACATTGCACAATCAAATGATCGGCTGGTAGCTAGTTTGTCGGCAACATCAAAGCAAGGGAATTGATGTGTTCAGCCTGAGGCAGACTCTTGATATCGGAGTCTCCTGGGAAAATCGAGAAAGATCACATGTCTGAGAATTTGTCAGGTTGGGATAGTAGAATTTGTCAGGTTGGATAGTAAGATTTGTCAGGTTGGATAGTAGAATTTGTCAGGTTGGATAGTAAGATTTGTCAGGTTGGATAGTAAGATTTGTCAGGTTAGATAGTAAGATTTGTCAGGTTGGATAGTAAGATTTGTCAGGTTGGATAGTAAGATTTGTCAGGTTGGATAGTAAGATTTGTCAGGTTGGATAGTAAGATTTGTCAGGTTGGATAGTAAGATTTGTCAGGTTGGATAGTAAGATTTGTCAGGTTGGATAATAAGATTTGTCAGGTTGGAAAGTAAAATTTGTCAGGTTGGATAATAAGATTTGTTTGGTTGGGATAGTAGAATTTGTCAGGTTGGATAATAAGATTTGTTTGGTTGGATAGTAGAATTTGTCAGGTTGGAAAGTAAAATTTGTCAGGTTGGAAAATAAGATTTGTTTGGTTGGGATAGTAGAATTTGTCAGGTTGGATAATAAGATTTGTTTGGTTGGGATAGTAGAATTTGTCAGGTTGGATAATAAGATTTGTTTGGTTGGATAGTAAGATTTGTCAGGTTGGATAATAAGATTTGTTTGGTTGGGATAGTAGAATTTGTCAGGTTGGATAATAAGATTTGTTTGGTTGGGATAGTAGAATTTGTCAGGTTGGATAATAAGATTTGTTTGGTTGGATAGTAAGATTTGTCAGGTTGGATAATAAGATTTGTCAGGTTGGGATAGTAAGATTTGTCAGGTTGGATAATAAGATTTGTCAGGCTGAATAATACGATTTGTCAGGTTGGATAGTAAGATTTGTCAGGTTGGATAGTAAGATTTGTCAGGTTAGATAGTAAGATTTGTCAGGTTGGATAGTAAGATTTGTCTGGTTGAGATAGTAAGATGTTTAGAGTTTCCGTGCCGCTTGAATATGTATAAGATCTAAATCTAAAGGATAGTTCTTAAAACAGATAGTAACTGTTACTGTTTGCTTCAAGAAGTAAATGCTAAATGCATGCATGAAATTAACAATAGTATCTATACTGTTCTGTTGTAGTTTCTTCTATCGCTACCCTACTGTGTCCAACAAACAAGTGAGGCAAGCCATGTATGTACAAAGGTAGCCCAGGGGTGTAAAGAGATTGTCAGACAGGTTGGCAAAGACAAAGATGTCAAACTGCATTACTGGAGAATATATCATGACTGCAACCGCTTGTGAAAAAAAACATCCTTTGCCTTTGGATGGGTACAAGTTTGTTGACATTTATTCACATCGTGTCACATGAACAAGCTAAATGTTTTATTTGAGACATTTAATAAGTAGAGATAAAAACTGTGCCATGTAAGCTTACTATGTAAAAAAGATATCAAAGAAAATGCTTGGGATTGGAGTAAGCATTACGAGTGTAGCAGGGTGATAGGATGAAACTGTGTAAGCAGTCTGGATAGCTCAGTCCATAGAGCATTCACTTTGTTAGCTCAAAGTCCCAGCTTTGAGTCCCGGACTGGCTGCATAATATTCTCCCTATGTTACAATGGCGCCAAACATAAATGAACCGCAGATATTATGGTACAAGTGCTGGAGAGTGCTTGTACATTGCTTGTAGAGCAGGTGGTCTGTGGAAATTCGAGAACAAATTGCAAGTTGCCCGGCGTGTATGTAGCCGGGTTATAGGGAGAGAGTGTGCAAGTGGTCAAAGAGCAAATCAATCTCTATGTTATCAACAGGTCCCTGGTTTAAGTCCCGGACTGACTCCTCCAAATAATTCTGCCTATGTTACACAAACCAGACTGCTTCAAAAGTGTCAGGAAAATGCATTGACTGAGTTCAGACCCTAACACACTTTATAAGGTTAACTTAAAAGACTTTGCCCCCCACCCCCACCCCACTCGGATGTTTTCCACCGGATCTTTGCCGCCCGACGTTTGCCCTCCTGTATATGCAACTCGGATGTTTGCCACCCCTATAACAAATTAAGAC
Organism: Sinonovacula constricta; assembly: GCA_007844125.1. Classification (NCBI taxonomy): domain Eukaryota; kingdom Metazoa; phylum Mollusca; class Bivalvia; order Cardiida; family Solecurtidae; genus Sinonovacula; species Sinonovacula constricta. Next base: position 42,824,368 of record CM017562.1, read on the forward strand.
TGGAAGGTTGCCCCCTATTTAAATTTAAGGCCAGAAATTTGCCCCTCTCCCGCTCCTTCAGAACTTCTCATTATGCTGCGAAGATCGTCAATAACTTTGCATATTTGTGCATAGCACATGCTGTTCTCATGTTATCAGAGTTAGTGATTTAATTAGCAACTCGTGGTTTTAAGTGCGTTAACAATGTTGTTAATGGCCATTAATTTGTGCTAATATGTGCAAAGCTAAAAAAATTATGCACTTGTTTACTAAGTTTGTTTTTTTTATGCGCAGTTATGCATGTGCCTGTGCTGTGGCAAAACAGCAAGTTTCGTGTGTAAGTGAGATAATCATTTTAAGAATGAAATGCGATTGTAGTGAGTAACACTTTCCTGCATTAATATGGAGGGGGGGTGGGGGTGCAAACATCCTGGGGGGCGGCAAATATCCATAAATCACCTCATAAGTGTTCCATTCCATAATACTGTAAAAGGCCCTGACAGAACTATATAATATATAATGCAGATATTTACCCACCGTTTTTTTCAAGAGAATAAAATGATATATTATTTGCAGGTAAACAAGTCTTCTCTAGTGTTAACATTACCAAATCTTGTGCCAATTAACTATGTGGCGGACTAAGGTCATTAGTTCAGTAAGGGCACTCGAACATAATTGTGTTAAGTGTTTTCGTTTAGGTGTTCATAAATGGACCATTGGACTCAGATGCTTGAAACACTGAAAGTATGATGGACCACTGTATTATCGCCGTACTTGTTTGACTTATCTTTAATATGTATGCATTACAATATCAACTTATAAACGTTGAATTTGTAAAGGACAACTAACCTCTAAACCAAAAAATTACCATAAAATCAACTTATTTTTAGAAATCAAGGTCAAAGCCATTCTGTGTTGATATGCATGTGGAAATATTCGGAATACGTCGGTAATAAAGATGCGTCGATAATACAGAGTTCGAGTATAATATAAAAGTCGAAAATTATTTTTCTACTCCAGTTAGGTTTCTTTGCCAGCTAAATATATTTGCATATACAATTAATACAAAATATTGAGATATATTTTAATATTATTTTAGTGGTAAAAATATTTTCTTTATTAACTGCTTATGATTAAATAGCATACCCATTGGCAAGAACAAAAACATCAACATCAGCACGTACTCCATTTTGTAAACAAATCATGTGACCTCTTACTACTCACGTGATCAGTTGTACATCTAGTAGGACTACACTAACTTTCTTTACTTCATATTGATAAACGCAATAGATAGTTTCCAAGTCAGTGAAAATCCCTTATCTTGGCAGCCATTTTTGATGGTAACTTCAAGGGACTTTCATATGAATTGTATAGAAGGGTAAATTTTATTTTCTTGTAATTTCTTTATTTGTGGTCCGAAAATTAAAAGCTATACACCATCGGAAAGCTCTTGAAATTCATATTTTTAGAATACAATATTTTTACAATTGATAACTGAACACAGAATTAATACAAAGAAATAAATAAAACTATTGGCTCATACTTAAAACAAAATGAACAGTGTAACATTTTCGGCTGTATTTCTTCAACCTTTTAAACTATCAAAACATATATTTAAAATACTTTATAAAAGTTCTTAAATTTGATATAAAATTTAGTAAAATAGACTGAAATAAAAAAAAACAACCCACAGTGGTGAGTTTAATACAGCACATATTTCCCGATTTTGGCCTGCATAAGCTTCTGCCCACAAAGATGGCTGCCTTAAACTGTCTTATCACAGTGTCGATGACATCACATGGAAACTATCTATGATATAAAATACAATAAAACATATTTTGACAGATTTTATCATTCTCAAAATATATTTTCTTAATTATAGTTAATGATTAAAAAAATCATACCCTTTGGCGAAAACAAAAAAAATATACACAACAGCACGTACTCCATATTGAAAACTAATCAAAGGCAATCGGATTCAAAGGATGTCCTCAAATCATGTGACCACTCATTGCTCATGTGATCATTTGTCGCAATCGGAACACCTCGGATAATTCGATTGTCCCGAGGACGGAATTACCCGAGGAGTTCCGATTGCATTTGTCGGTCTAATCGGACTATTCTTACTTCTTCGTAACGATAAACATCTGCTGATCAAGCAAACAGAGCGCCCTACTATTTCGGTTTTTTTTCTAACATATTATAAAGCAAACTTCGAAGTTTCAGGGAGGGCTTTTATGTTCAAATGTAATAAAGGCGAGGTAAATATCATCCCTGGGCGTACGTGCACAAACCGACATCAGCCTATATCCCGCTAATTCCCTCTTATGGCGGCCGAATCCTGCAACCTTTCATTTATTCACAATATTCACAATAGTCACCTTTCTCGGTATAATGTTTTATCAATCTTAATGTGTTCAGTGCCTTATATGCAAATGTAACAGACTGACACTCAGACGAATAAAACACGAACTTTAAAAAAAGGATAACCCATACTACACAAAAATCAACTTCCTTTAAAATGTTTTTTTGTTTTGTTTCTCCTGTGTTATTTCACAGGTTTCACTCTGGGACAACCTACTTGTCTAACACATGTTGATCTAAGTTTCATATGATTTGGTTCATTTTATGATTTTTTTTTTTTTTTTTATTTATTTTCGTCTAAACTTTGCTCATTCAAACTTATTGCATAATTTGGCTAGTCTGCTTATGATTAACCATGACATTGAGGAATAATTTGTTTATCTTAAGTGGAGGCTATCACTAAACGTACATTTAAAGAAAGTAATCATGCAAATTAGCCAACATGAATATTATATATCTTAATGAGAATCTACAAATAGACTTTGATTTCAAAATTCAGTATCTGGTATCGCCCAGATGGTGTCACATTTACATTACAGTGCATGATGAATTTATTGTATTTTAATTTATTTAATATACTGACAGTCTGTCCAAGCTTATCACAGTGGCCACGAGTTATATTTCAAGAACATAATGATTTCCATAAATGACGTGAATTTCAAATGTCCAGCAAAAGTGTTGTCTATTCATGTAAGGTGGAACATTCCGAGGACGCGAGGGCTGGGATTTTAAGTCCAGTGTTGGACAGGAAGTCAATATTGCTATACACATGAGCACACGAAACTGACTGACCACCACTGGTTATAACTCGGTTGTTCATTATTCATTATTCAATAAACTGTGATATAAAGTTTAATTTATGCAGCCGTCTAAAATTGTTTATTTTAATCCTGCCATTTTGCTTACAATATAATTGACAGTAAACTGGAAAATACAATCGTCACATTATATTGATTGGATTTTATATGGTTATGTATACATTTTCATTATTATCACACATACAAAAAAGAATACGTGGCAAGAACATTCATACTCTACTTAGTAACATGTCAATTGGAACAAACTATATACAATTTGTGGATCTTAAAGATCTTTAATCTAGAGCTTGACCTATCAACTTTACATGTTCATATCATATCAAAGAATTTTATATATATATCAAAGAATTTTAAAATTTTAAATATATATATATATATATATATATATATATATATATATATATATATATATATATATATATATATATATATATATATATATATATATTTATATACACACACACACACACACACACACACACACACGTTGTTACTAGTAGTGTAAAAATGATTTAGTAGATGATATTATTCTTACAACTCCCTACTAATTTGTTCCTAGAAAATTACATACTACTATCATATATAATCAAAAGATCGAGGACAATATTGATTATGTAATAATTGGTATTTTAAATGGCTTGTTTCTTTTTTCTGCATGCATATGTTTTATTTATTTGCTTTACAAAGGATGGTCTTCTAAACAAGCCTTTACAGATATTGATAGTGAAAATATTGTGTTTGAGATGAATACATACAGACCATTGTCTGCTATATTAGTTCATATTTAGAACCATTAAGTTGTGTGGATGGTTTGAACAGTTTTTATACATGAAGTTTTGGGGATATTTATTTCACAGATAGGCCATCATTTTTGTTATACACCATAGCATCATCATCGTCATCATTATCATCATTGTGTTCTGCATGAGGAGGAGGAGCGTGAGAGTCCAATGGTGTCCAACTCTATATCACGGTACGCTTTGTTTTTAAACCGTGGCTGTCATAGCCAAAGGAATTATTTATTTCTTACCTAAAATAAGGCAATCATCGTGTTTTTATATGCAAATACTGATGGCACCTATAGAACACCCTCAGATATAGTAAGACTTATACCCGACTACTGCAAGCTATAGGACTATATGAGTTATATGTAATAACAAAACAAAGATAAGACGCTTTAATAAAAGTATATTTACAGCACACACAAAAACAACAGAATCATTGTACATATACATTTCATACATACATAGATTATACTTTTACAATTTTATTTGCATTTTCCCATTAGAAGTATGTATATTGTCCATAAGTATTAAATACAACATGTTTGAAAATGTAGATAGTTTGTCATCAAATCCAATCAACGAACATCATTCTAACTTAGAGTTTTAAACCATTCTGGAAGTTAGGACCAATCTACCCAGTTCTACTTAGTTTATTTATTTATTTATTTATTTATTTATTAATTTTATTCTCGATGAATGGCAGATATTGCAAAAAGATTAAAGTAGTTTTGATGCATAAACCACAATTAAAACTATTTATTATACACATTTAAAATGTTATAAAACAATAAATCATAATTCTATTAACAACATCAGGCCCAGATTATTGAAATCTACTTTCTAGGGAAAAGTGTGTATTTGTACAACTGTTTCTGTTTGCCGTCAATGAACATCAGTGTCATGTTGCTGGTCGTAGTCTCAATGTATGAGAAGCCTCCAAGTCCAGAGGTGTCAGCCCAGTGGAACTGTGAGGAACCAGCAGGTACAGACTTTCTGTGTTCCTGACTTGTGTCGATCTTATCTGCAGCTCCCGTCACAAAGTAGTTCATCTCCTGGCTGCCCCGCTTTGTTCTCAGGTGCTGCAAAAAAGTGTCATGGTGAGAACTAACTTACTCTATAATTAACGTAGGCTTTTATTTGGGTTAATTTGAATCCTCCTTGTTTGAAGGCTGAGTTTAATTTCGATTATTGAAATTGAATTGCAACAAACTTATTAGGAGTTGTTTTACTGAATAAATATTGTTAACAAAAAAATTATACTCTAAACTATACAGAAACTCTTTTTATAATCATCCATTACCTGTAGGTTATGATCGTGTCCACTCAAATATGCTGTAACATTGTACTTGTAGAGGAGGTTGTCCAGTATGTCCACTAAACATTTAGTAGGACCGTGTTCTGCGATAGAGTACACTGGGAAGTGGCCAGTTACAAGGAGATAGTCAGCCCTGTCGTGTAAAACAATGATCAACTTTCATTAAACGTACAAAACTGTAATTTACCATTAAGTACAATCATACCAGACATAGTGACAAACCAAACATTGAGTGGGGGCATACTCTGTGATAAAGTACAACAGGAAGTCGCCAGTCACCAGGAGATGGTCAGCTCTGTCGTGTTAAACAATGTTCAACTTTCATTTAATTTATATCAAAGCACTGTTGGTGTGGTGTAAGTTGCTGTAAGAGATTAAAGGTGTAAAACATCAGTAGTAAATCAAGTGTGCAACGCATTGGAAAGCAGGCAAGTTTTCAGCTGTAAAAACACGTCTCCGTAAAATATTGATTATAAATAAGGACGAAAGTTACACCAGTCACTAACATTTGATGATAGAATCTATATTTTTTTAAACATAGTTCTTTATTTCTATTTATTTATTCTATGCATCTTTTTTTCTAAAATTAGGTCTTAAAATTTACTTAAAATTATAATTTCCTCAACGCTACACTCCTGTGATTTAAATCTCAAACATGTGTGCGCCATCTTTTTCCAAACCTGTGCAGTAAATGCAGATTGATATGCCAACTCCTTCCAATGGCCTCCTCTGTTATATATGACCTGGGAGAAGGCAGTGAGGCACCTGTGGGATATAACGACTATCTCAGCCTAGAAGATAATGCACTAATAGTGGAACACTTGTTCTAATAATCGATCACTCCCTGTTTCAACCCTTTCCTTTAGTCAATACCTTAAATTCCTATGCGGTTGGTTCATTCATTATTCTGCAATGCAAGTATATCTGCATTACACAATATAGTCACTTACATATATGTTTCCTTTTTGCTCCTGAAATTCAGTTTTCTCATAACTCTGTGTGGTGTCACAATCAACACCACCTAATAACTGAATTTTACCATTAAGGTACAATCATGCCAGACTGAGTGTCCTACCAGACATTGAGTGAGGGCATAGAGTATAACGGGTATTGGCCAGTTACCAGTAGATAGTCATCCCTGAGTTGTAAAATAATACAAATACACACAACACATGTAGAGCTCTGCAATGAAATAGATCCGAAAGTGGTCAGCAACCTCCATGGTCAAGCATTTATGTGTGGGCACTAGTATTTCAACACAATAGCTTCAAAGAAATAAACAAAGCTAAAAAAGACTTTTATACAATCATTATCTCAAAGGCTGATGTTCGTGATGATCCACGTCGGCCCTCTCTCTAACAATGGTCGCTCTTAATCTACTGTTTTAAGCATCACAGTTGTTTTTTTCTATGAACATATCCATTCTGATTGCTGATCGACTTATGCCCACTGGGTGAGTAGCTAATAGACAATACCTACATGGACTGTTTGAGCTGGGTCTCAATCCAGGACAACTGATCCTCGGCCAACCTTTTGTCCATCTTCCCATCTGGCTGATCATGCAGGTCGTCGTGACCCGTGTTACCACACAGCAGCACCGTGTCCAACATGAGAATGTCCAACATTTTACCACCAGGCACTGGGAAACTCAGCTTGTAATAGTAGCTTGGGAAATTCCTTGGAGAAAGTGAAAATACTGTTGTGGTAAACTTACTTTACAATTATAAGTAAGATAATTCCACAAGTTGTAAAATATTAGGATTTAATAATTTATGTCATTTCGTTATTCTTTAAACTGCAATATACAATGGTGATACAAGAGTGACCCAACTCCAAGTAAGAGTTGCTTGTGGCTATATATTGATTTGGACTAATTTATATATAACTGAACTTCGGACATATATCTTTATGCATTTTCCTCAACCCCTTAAAACGTAGAGTACATATTATACCTATGAATTGAATATAAATGTCTCTTCTACAGCCCTGAACTGCGATTAGATGTTCAGGTCACACTAGCAGTTATGCTTATTAATGATAACTATTCTCAGTTCTTTTTGGTCCACTGGAAAATTGTTTTCATCATACTGTAAATTAAATCCTTAGCCGTGAGAGGCTATCAGAGAGATTGTAGTTTTAACAATAATAATAATAACTGTTTTCTTTACCATCTTTTAGACTTCTTGGAATATTCAATCTGGGCTCCAACATTGCCATAATGATCATGGTTGCCAGCAATGAAGTACCAGGGATTCTGTAGAGACGAGTGGGTGTACACATTCTCAAAGGTTTCCTAGGGGTACATAAATGAATGGGTTTAGTCACACAAGAAGATTGTTTTGTTTATTGGTTGTTATGTCCTTTTAGTCAAATAAAGTAGATAGTGCTGTCGTCTCTTTGATAGTCTGCTTTATGTAGGTGTATATGTTTGTAGCTGTGTAAATTTTAACTTCACTTCCATTGGTTCAAGGGCCAATGTCACAAATTGTGAGGTAAATTCACCTTTATGTAAGTGTAAGCTTAAATGACTTTCATACTTTATAAAATTATGCCTTCAGCAGTAAAAAATGTTCATATTTAAAAGTATGATAATATTGTTAATCACATAAATTGACGCAAATTCAATAAGTGACAATAATTGGTTACTTTCAATAACACACTGTTTTATCGCAACTAGTTTAGTTGCATATATTTGTCGATGTGACAGTGTTTAAGGCTATAACATGGCTTCCAGTACCAAAATGTTGCACCATAAATTTCAGTTCAAAGCTATATTTTCCAAAAGAGTAGCGATGTTAACGAAAACTCGAATAGAGATCTTTTAATTCGAATATTTTATCATTCTTAATCACTGTTTGTTAAGTTTGAAGTAAAATTGAAAGAGTGTTTCTTTAGTTGTTCGTGTGGTGTCTACACTTAAGACGCTGACGACATGTGACTATGCTTGCTCTAGTATGGAGGGAGTGGGACCATATCTACTGATAACGAAATGCCATCTGGTTAACAGCATGAATCACTTTTTCGCGCACAGACCCTTCTCTGACCCCTCTTCCCCCTAGAACTAGTCACGTCATGCATACAGCTTTGGAACCAGTTGCCAACGTACAATAAACACACGTCAGTTCAATGCTGTGGTAATTATGTTAGACTGACTGTACCCAGCTTGGGATTGTGGGTAATAAATGCAATACACTACTATATAAGGTCACTTTTTAAGTTTTGGGCATCACAACTAGATCACTGCCAAGCAAATTTTGATTGTTATTACGTTCTGCGTTTGTCACGCTACTTCATAATTGTTATTTTGTTCCTATACGATACCCCGACATATGTTATTTTGTCACCACGATTTCTGTCCTGTGTCTTTTTCTTACATTCTTTCCGAATAATAAAAATGTAAATCTACAGACTTTTTCATTGTTCGTCAAAGTTTTACTCACTAAAATGTCATAAGCTTACACTTTTTCAACAGTCTTTATGTATATTGGTTGGTATTTCATCAGTTTATTAAGAGTCAGGTAATCCTGACACTAGCCATTCAATGTTCGTAATGGTAACTTGTGCATTGGTAATGACATGTCCCTAATTGACGTATTATGGCTTCGGATTAACGTCCATGCGATACTATTAGCAATAATGAGCCAATCACAATTTAACAACAATCCGACCACCAACCATTCAAGACCGCTCATGGGCTGTAAACGTAAGCGATATCCCTAAATAAAACTTATGTGTTTTTGTCTAATTGTCTTACAGTCAGTCCAGTATCAACTGCATCTGGTCCTTTTGAAAATGCCTCTTTTACATATTAATGTAATTTATAAGATAAGCTCACCGAACATTACTGACTGTTTGTTGTTATACATTGTTTGCGTTTAGCGAAGCAAAAATTTAAAATTGTGAGCTATTATGTATTTGTATCAATTTCATCTAATCAAATTATGATATGATCTTATAAATTGATACGTTAACATTAAAAGAAGCTGAAGTAGCTCCTTTAATTTAACAAGTCATATGTTAATACAAATAAGTCATTATTTATGCAACATGAATTTAAACTGTAAATGTTATTGTACAATGCAATACAACACATAACAAGAAGACAATCAAGTTTAAGGTGACAAATTAATAGTGTAATTTATATGGTGCTTTGCAGATCATCTTAACATCGATTTGTTACTGTATAGTTTCGTCACAAGTGTTTAAATGTTCATAATCATACTAACTGTTAATGAACAATGACATTGTATACACATTCACTAGCATTCCTCATTAACAGTGTTCTTTTGCAAATTACCGCATACCAAGTAACGAAACACCCAACACCCTTCTGATCCTTCACAAACAGGATAATAGGGCATTGATAATAATGCCATTTGTATTTCAAAAGGAGAAGTCGTTGTTTCAAAATTAAATGCTATGCTAAAATCAATAATCTGTTGCCGCTTCTACAATAAGTTAAGTTAGCAATGTCAATTACAGCCAGAAATAAAACATTTTACAAGGAAAAAAAACAAACAAACAAAAAACAACAAAAACACCCTAAACGTCATGAAAAATTATCTAGTTATCTGCCACTATAATAAAAAATTGTACTGAAATTTAAACATGATTCCAATACACTTAACGATTATTTGGGTATCATTTTAGGATTCAATTTACATCCCTACAAAAAAAGATCGATTGGTGATGTTAATAAGAAAATCTAATATTCCTGTTAAATAAATACTGAAGATATTAATCTAGTTGTTGAAAGTATACGAAACTCAAGAGACCCTTATTTTGCATCGTTTCATCCAACTGAATATAATTAACTTAATGTTTTCGGTATTCAATGAGGACTCATGTCATTCAGCTGTATACTTTTTTATAATCAAATTGCGCAATTGTTAATAAACAGGGAGAGGGCATGCAGTAGTGAGGGCATACTTTGAAATGGAAAGCTAATACATTTTGGTATTTACTGAAGAACTTAATAGCAATAAATATATATTAGTCTTAAGACTTAAACTTTACTTTCATACAACGTTCATGAATCAGTATGTATCTTATTAGGCAGCAAATTATCCTATTATTTAATCATAACCTAAGCTTTAATTCAGTACTGATCACAATTTTCTATCTGTGAAAAACCCCAAGGCCAATTATCAAGAGAAACATACAGAAAATCTTTTATCATCCGCACTTGTTACTCCATGGTCATAGAAGTTATCCCCCAGTGCCAGGTTGAATGAGGACTGGTATGCCTCTGTAATAAGAGCCATCTGTTTGGCCACAGCCTTCTCTATATCAGTGTCATATGGATAGGTCTCCTGGCCACCCCAGTCTCCCAGGGCCAGAAACCGCAGGCTGTCAATGCATAAACTGCCTGGCAAAAGGAAATACAGAAAACTGAGTAAACAGGGCTAGAAAATTTTAAAATAAAAACAGCACTAAATATATTACAGTACATGTATACATACTACTACATGCTTTGTGTCGCATTTAAGGATCCCAAGCAGTACACTGTTTGATTATTCTTACAGTATTGGAAATTGTTGGTGGAAAATAGTTTAAACATGCGAAACGGAAATAACTTAATTGATGGTAAGATGTGCACTAAAATGTTCAGTTTAACACACATTGAGAGACTATCCTATTTTCTCCCCTACAACTGCTGAGCACATCTTTGTTAAAAGAAAAACATTTTTATGACTTCATAATCATTGCATTGTTATTAAAATTTCCTTTTGGAAAAATAAAAATGCCAGTATTGAAAACTTGTTTTACACTTGTTTGATTGTTTACTTTATCAAAAAGACAACAAATAACAGCTCCATTTAGCTTGATCGATTCTTAATCAATATAAGTGACAGATTTTAACAAATATGGCTATATTTTGCGTCATGTTTGGGACGTCACAATACTTACTGTCTTTGGAACTAAAATATGCAATAAAATATTTGACAGAAAAACTTGTAAGCTGGGTTTTCACTTGCTAATAGGTAACACCCTATTATAATGTAACATTAAAAAAGGGAGTGCAGAAAGTTTAGTACAGGAGGAGCCTTTAAGAATACATTTACATGGTGATATTATATTAAAGCAAATTTTGATATGAAGAACATGTTAAAAAGTAGAATGTTGTTGTTTGTTTTTGTCTTCTTATTGAATTTTATTTCATACCCCTGTCCCCTAATGAAAAGAGCTTCAGCCAAGGCTTAAACCAGGTAATAGGAAATAAATACAGACAAAATATAGAAATTACTCGTAGCCATACCTTGAAAAAGTATACACAGAACCAAGAGGCGGGCATCCATTTTTGCACAGAAACCACTTCCTTCTAAGTCTTCAACAATCTGTTTTGTGTTTCGCAAAATCTGATGTCACTAAATAGCACTACTAGTTTGCTGCATTGTCATGCATCAACTATCAATTGTATATCTACACTATATCAATTTATGTTAGATGTAAAAGCAAGATAAAGGTTATCATTCAGTCACATGATGTGAGCACAATCGTAAGATGATCATTTGTTCATTTTATCACACCATTTACAGTAAGTGTTCAAAAACAACACTATTGACATATATGAAATAGTTCTGTCCTGTTCAGCAAATACTGAGCATATTTAATAAATGAAGACACAAACAAACTTTGGCAAGGCGCTAATTAATCATAATCTCACTTTTTGCTGCTAAACTTTATCATCTCCATCTACAAATACGAAATAAAGTTTATAAATTGTACAAGTAGTTTTTTGGCAAATAAAATATATTGCATAGATTGGAAGTGTTATGTACAGTAGTACACCAGCGTTTAAGGTTACGCTAGTCTGGTTAAGGGTTGTTTACCGTTGTGGTTTTGATGACGTAGCATTCGCGTAACTGCTAGAAGAAAAGGATCATGCTAGAAAGTTCAATTGTTTATTTTTAACTGGTTTTCGAGAATGTTCTGGGTTTTGTGAATGTTCTGGAAATTCTTTGGGTATATATAACGGCGTGTTTGCCGAATTAAAGGAAGTTAGGATACAGTTTTGCTTTCAGGTTTGCTTTAGAGTTTTGACATATAATTTGGAAATACTTGCAGCTTCTTTATTTAATCTTTCTGTTTTGAAACTTACGTGGACTTACTATATTCAACAAAGATATAAATATTAAAGTGTTGAATTTGGAATTATATCATTTACATTCGTGTTTCGTTCTTCTTTTGATTATTTCAACTATGCTTATCTACGAGGACATTCTACCAATAAATAATAAACGTGCCATTTTAAAAAAACAAACTATAAAATAATATTACATAGCGACTCCGGTCGTAACAGGAGAATGTAGCATGATGTCAATAGAGCTCAAGTTTCTCTTTCCTCTAATGACATGAATATAACAGCTGACTTTTTTCAGGATATATGGAATCATAAATTAAAGAATAAAAGTGTTTAATATCCTGATTACACATGATTTTTCTCACCCCAGTTATGTTGTACAATAAAATTTACTATCAAAGCCGACACACCTTAATCCCATGTGTTAGTTGTGTCACTTTGACGGGATATTTTTATTTACACTGTTTGTTTGATAGAAAAACCTTCAGGAAGTGCGAGGTTGGAGCGCTCCACTAACCAGGTTTAAGCACCCCAGTTGGCCCTTTTGCCGACTGACCGTTCCAAGGCGGTAACTGATGGTTTTTCTTTTTGTGTGTTATGTCTCGTCTCTGTGTTTTTTGTCACATTTACATTTACCTTGTTTGCCTTTGTCTACAGGTAGATAAAAATTTAAATAGCTGTGAAAATTTTGATAGGACCTTTTCTTATTTACCTATTACAAATCCCCATGCATTATGTTTAGCAATTTAAAATTCAAGATTCATCAATTTATGATAAATATTCATTTTAAGGTATTTCAATTTACATGTTTTCTACATTTTGCTTATTTAAAATAGTTACTTTAATATTTTAGTGGATACATTTATTAGTGGGTGTAACGATATACCGTAAGACGGTATACCGTGGTTCGATTTACTTCTCAAGAATTACGGTACGAACCATGCGCTACAGTTAAGTAAAAATTCTACAGTGTGCTCTCGAGTTACATCAAATCGTTGTTGAGTCAGTAGTAAACTATTATTTTACACCGGGAAAACGACAAAGTGGATCAAAGATAAGCACTTTTATGACAATGGTTGCCGAGATGTACGGATTCTTGTTTTCATGAGTAGCTGATCGTTCAAAAAAGTGTTTAGTCATTTTTAATTCTAATTTATATCAGAAGAAAGTTTAATTAGTAAGCTATATAGTATATCTTGAATCGGTAAAGCGCAGTGGGTAAAGCTAATTAGTATTAAAAATGGCGGCTGTCAAAATCTTGTAATCTGTTTAAGAAATCACTGATGGAGTAGGACAATCTATATTGCAAAAAGAAATCCATTGCAGATTTTGGCAGGATTAATAACATCTTTGGCTCTTGAGACTTCGTCCAATCGACTTTATTGCCGTCATTATGAAATTGTAAAGCGATGACGAGAAAACGCCAAAATTAGCGTATAGTTTGTTTTTGATTTTTCCGAAAGAATACATTTCTCATTTCTCTCTCTCTTTAGTTATATATCTAAGAAGTAGTTACAGAAGAAATTATCTTCCGGATTTTTGTTTTGACTTCTTTGCCCCATAAAATATCACACCTAACTGTCCCGATTTCCAAATCAAAATAGATTCCTAGTAATAATCCACTTGGCAGTCAGGGCAAAATAAGTGCCTCAGCCAATACATATTAAGCACATATGGTAGTGAATGAAACTGGAAGCAGAAGCGTTAATTTATGAGCGAGATAATTTATGCATTGAAAAAGAATATATGACAAAGTCCTATGAGCATTGCAACATATACCAAACTCCGAAAAGGCACAGAAAAAAAGGTAGTTCACATGCAAGCCAAGCGAAAAGTAAGAACAAATTTGTGATGATTCATTTAACGAAAAGAGCAAACCCGACAGTAACCGCCTTGGAACGGTCAGTCGGCAATATGGACCGACTGGGGTGCTTAAACCGGTTTTACAGAGCTCTAACCTCGCACTTCCTGGCGAGTTTCTCAAATGCAAGCAATGAAAAGAAAAACGATCTATTTAAAAAAAATGTCCAAGCGCTGATATCCCCTATAAGCCATGACGAAAGTAGTGACGTCACTGAAAAATAATGTCCACATAGCGTTTAAAAAAGAATATGGTATTATCTCGATTTGAAAAAACACACAAAAATGGTTGACTATAAACAAAACTAATTTTCTGAATCATAAACAAACATGACCAGAGACGAACAAATGGTTGTAGCATTCTGTTCATGTGAAGATGGAATTGAAGAACCAAAGTCCAATGTCCATCAAAGGAAATACACGTAACAATCCTTATAGGATAAATTAAATGACAACATAGATTACATGCACGGGGAGGTTTTTTACGACCGCCACACTGCACAAGTAACATTGTTGTGATCATGAATAAGAATATATGACAAAGTCCTATGAGCATTGCAACATATACCAAACTCCGAAAAGGCACAGACCAAAGGTAGTTCACATGCAAGCCAAGCGAAAAGTTAGAACAAATTTTAGTTGATTTATTTAACGAAAAGAGCAAACCCGACAGTAACCGCCTTGGAACGGTCAGTCGGCAATATGGACCGACTGGGGTGCTTAAACCACCCAATTTACTGCCCTTTCAGATTTTGTTGATACAAGCCTTGTTTAAATGACGTTTATAATTATATACTTCGAATTATAACACACTGCTAGCTTTTTTGTTAAAAAATAGTTAAACACACGCACCATCCGGAACATGGCCGAACGAATACATGCACACTTTCGGTAATTTGTCGAACAATTTGACGAATATGTTGGTACACTTATACCAACTATGAATTTGACCTAACTAATTTAAAATGGTATACTTTGTTCCTACATGACCAGACTACTAACAATGGAGCAACATTTCTTTGATACAGAAACTTCTGCTATTCTGAATCGTACGTTGACATTCCAAAAGCAGTTATAATTGTGGTAAAAAAAAATAAAAAAAAAATATTTGAACAGTACTTTCCACAAGATATACTATTTAAGTACATGTAATACTTATTGGTAAGCATACAGGCTCACAATCAATCGGAACACCTCGAATAATTCACGAATCATCTCTCGGATGTATGTAGGTAGTCGGATCACCACGACCATTTCCTTAAATAGGAATACTTTTGTGACAGACGTCAAAACAAAGATGGCAGCTCGGATGACAGCTCACTACAGTACGATGCCTGAAAAACGTCAATTTGTGGCGGCTTCAAATATAAATCATTCAATTTTAATTTACCCAGCGCAGCAAACAGGCAGCCGTCAAACGATGACATTGTTTATTTTTTTGTGCGAACTACATTTTCAATCTCTAACGCAATGATCTCCCCTTTTCAGTAAGGAGTATCTCTGCTACCACACAGAAATCCTTCCAGATCTGGAAGGATTTGATTTTTTTTTTACTTTTAATTTTTGTTCAGTAAAATGACAATCGGAATGAATGTGTATGTTAGAAAAACGACTAATAATGGTTGAAAAACAAATTCTAACGATAAAGAAAAAAAAAATGTATTTATCACTACAATCGTAACAACTCGGCCATTTCCGTCCTTTCAATAATTTGTTGCAATAATTTACGTAAAATTCGAACGAAGAGTACACGCTGCAGTTAAGTCGTTAAATACATTCACATTTTACCTGTTACCACAACACAGTAAGTTCAAAAATATGTAGACAATATATAAAAGGTATAAGTTTAACAGCGATGTAAAATCACGCCAACAGCACAGCCGCCATATTGCTTCTGTCACATGATCTGAATATCGTCACGTGATTTTGTATGATGGCAGTGGTTTTAAGCGAGCGTAGCGATGTCGTAAATCCTGTGCGGAGTTTGCTACATTTTAGGTATTCTTCTTCCGGCCATCGTGATTTCAGTAAGTATCATTGCACCAGATACATCCGAGGGAAGAGTGTCCCGAGGACGGAATTACCTGAGAAGTTCCGATTGGCTCACAGTAATCAATATTGTCTTAAGCAGCCAACTAGTTTTAAGAGGTAAAATTTAGGCTGTCACTTGGTTAGCTGCTTAATAAAAGTGTGTGACTGTAGTTAGAAACTGTTGAATGCGTTGATGGTCTTATTTTAGATAAGTGTAGAAATTGTAATTCAGGAGGGGGTGTTATGACATTATACATTTGGAAAAGAAATGACATTTAATGCATTATCCTTATTTGCTAATCT
The DNA here is from genome assembly GCA_007844125.1 of Sinonovacula constricta. Taxonomy (NCBI): domain Eukaryota; kingdom Metazoa; phylum Mollusca; class Bivalvia; order Cardiida; family Solecurtidae; genus Sinonovacula; species Sinonovacula constricta. Next base: position 42,840,907 of record CM017562.1, read on the forward strand.
TATGACGTAGAATAATAAAACCAAAGACCTTCTGAAAAAATTCATAATTGGTGTTGAAAATGAATGCTGGCATCAATACAGATGAGATGGTCTTTTTTTCAAAAGAGGATTATCTGAATGCTCTGGCTTCATCACTAGGACAGGAATGTTTGGTACAGGAAACAAATTTCCGGCTGCAAAGTATTTATTAAATCATATATATACTATAGATACCATGATTTTTTAATGTTAAAAGGAAACATTCTCCTTGTTTTATTGTTGTTTTTGTTTTTTTTATTTATAAGGGAACTAAATTACTTGTATAAAAAGAGTTTACAACTATACTCAAATGATTATTTTTTTCTAGACTCTTTTACCTTAACTTCTTCGTCAAATAATTAACAAATAAACAAACTGTTCAATGTTTTATTTAGAATAACAGGAACTTAATGCAACGAGAATAAATATCAACAAATATAAGATACACAATAATCACAGAAAGTAGCATATCACATTATAAGACATTTTATCACAGTTATTATCACAATTGTGTAGACCACTTTAAACTCACAAAGCACAATCATTCTAAAGAAGCAAAACCACATCAAAAACAATAAAATAAAGAAGAAAACTGACAGAAGTCAGCAGAAAAAAAACAAACATCTGCCATCAAATGGATAAAGTTAGTAACTAGTAAATACGGTTATTTACACTGATATTACTAAAATTCTCCATGTGATACTGGTTCAGCAGTATTAAAAATATTCTTAAAACATGTAAATTGTTTAATTTGTAATCAGCAATTTGATAACTTGGTGGGCCGACATTTCAGAACATCTTCTGGAGACGTTTCTTCATGTTGAGGTATTCATGCTTTTGCTGAAAAAAATTGATAAATTCAAAGTTCTGAGACAAAAAGCGCAGCAATATTATCTTTAAAGTAATAATATCCCTTGAAAAACAATATTATTTGTACAAACCAATTTAAATCCCGAATGCATATGGCACAGAGGGCTGACCAAAGCAAAAGTGATTGAGCGCTCATTGGATAAGACATTAATCTAAATAAACTGGTAAGTACCAGGTTAATCCCTTCAAAATAGTTATAACATGGGTTAAGATGAAGTTAAAATTTGATTGTAAACATATTGCTGGCCCCAATGTAAAACAAAACTACATTAAATAAGCATGTAACGAGACTCAGTGGGGCAGTAAGTATAGAATCACACAAAACATCCTGGGTTCAAATCCTATATAAACCAAGCATTTTCTCTTTTGTGTGTGTGTGTTTTTCTTTACATTTCTGTGTTTTGTTTCTTCTTATAAATGATAGCCACTGAACTTGTTCATAATAGTTAATTTTAAACAAGAGGCCATTTAAAACTGTTAAAATGGCTTTGAAAGGTTAGCATTATTATACATGTACATACCAATATATATCACATATAGTTACATGTATTGTTATATTTGTTTTTTAATTGAAGTTTAATTATATATAATTGTTGAATATCAAAGCAGTGTTTTATTATTTTTTTTACAATAAACCTTTTAAAAGTAAATCATAAACAGTAAAAAACCAAGAATATAAAAAGTAACAATTAATTGAAAACATGTAACATTCAAAATGACATTAAAATTATTCATGTGAATCTTAATCTTTAAATTCTAAAATTCTACTCCATTAGAAGAGCTGCAATTCATCTGGCTTCCACTGACCAGACCTGCACTATTTATTGACAGGTCTCGAGCAATAAAAAAAACAGGAGGATATGGGCTGAAATTTGCAAACTTACAGCATCCTGAATAAGTTTCCGCTGAAGAGCACTCATCTCCCCTTTAAGTTTCTCAGTGACTTTCTCCTGTAATGAGACAGGGAAAAGTATACACATATCAGCACAATTTTAAGGTGATATTCATATACATGCAATTATTTTTACACAGTACAACAAGAATATTGCACTTCTAATTAATTGCTACATTCAAGGCATATCATCCCCAAATCACATGAGAAAAATATATTAAAGTTAAATTCTTCCTTTACCAATACCTTCTTAAAGGGTAAATACATCACAAACAATAACTTTAAGTGTTCATACAAACAGTTTATTTTGCAGACATTTTCTTTATTTTTATTTGTAGCATTGCAGAAATTATCAGGCCTGTATGGAAATTACCAAAAAGCATCTACAGAAATTGTTGATCTCACAATGGTATATAAATGGCATTATTTGATGTCACAAGCAGCATAATTCAAGAAAATCATACAAAGCATAAAATATTAGCAGAAACATTTTGATGAAAATGCTATCAACAAAAAGTAACATGTCATAATTCAAAATTCATAAAACTGAAAACCAGGCAGACAGATATGAATATAAGAATATCTCCTTGATTCTTACATAAAAGTGTTTGTTTATAATGATTCTTAGAAAAAATTATAGTAAACTAGAAAAAAAAAATCAAAACGAGTAACTTAATTATGAGCTTTATCATATGTAGATGACATCAAATGGAAACAACTGACATTATAACCATATTTTTCATTTCAACTCAGTGAATATTTTTATCTTAAATCTGAGTGGTTTTAGTTTAATAAACTTCTCCATTGAAGACCATCTCACCTGTATTCTTTTGTTATGATCCTTCATTTTCTTGCATTTTTTGCAGTGTTGGTATTCTATTGATTTCATATTTGCCAATCTACAACATATTGAAAGAGATAAAACATACAGAAATTCCTTTATGACTCTTAAATTAGAACATCACTTTACTTTTTTATTAATGGAATAAAACAAACATTTAAAAACATATAAATTATTAGAGCTCTTTTAACCTCTGATGGCTGTGTTGCACAAACATCCTGTAACAGTTTTCACATGCAAGCTAAATATAAAAGTAAATATGTGATGAGTCATTTAACAAAATGAGCAAACCCAACAGTTAGCGCCTTGCAACGGTCAGTCGGCAAAAAGGACCGACTGAAAGAGTCACCAATTTAGACTCAAAACCTTCACACAAAGTAGGCTATATGAAATTAACACAAAAACAAGTTTGCATGAAAGAGATGAATGTATGAAACAATAACACTGTTGAATATACAGAGCTTGCAACATGTATATTGGTGCTACTAAAACAGTTGTTGATTTTAATTTTATACTTTGTAATGTCTTTTGCTAACTGCATATTATTTAGGACATTATTCGCACTCACAAAACAACACATTGTGTAAGACATGCAGGCAAGCTTCAAGCCCTGAAATAATGTCCGGGGGAATTAGGAGACGGAATTAGGAGACAAATCTGCAAGGGACACAGGAACCTTGAAACAGATCAAAGCTAAGAAATGGAGAACATGACAGAGTTTCCCAAGCTTTCTTTGAAAGACATTGACAGTTGATACCATCTCATTTTGGGCATGAATAGTAAATAAAATGCCAACCATAGACAATTTTAAAACATATTTTCCATTTCAACTAGTTCAAACCAGTTAACATCATGTATGTTATGATACATTGTTAAAAGAATTCATTGATTAATGCAAAATAATTTGAGCTTTTTTTGCATTCACTTCTATATGTATCTATCCATTTACTACTTTGTCATAGAAAAACACTTGTTTGCTATTTATTCTTGATTAGTACAATGTCTTCATGCATTCTTAACTCGTTTAACTTAATTTTTATTGGTATCAAAGTGTTTACCATTAATTTTCTATATTTATCAAATTTCTTTTGTCATTTACCTACAAATTAAACTATTTTTATGCTTGCATACTCATTATTTCAAATTTAACATATTAATAAGTACATAAATATTTTTTTAAAAATTCTATTTGCATATTGTACATTTGACGGTAGAATATATTAAGATCACAGTAGAAACCTTTGCAATTCATTAGTAAGTGACAATTGACTTGGTTACACCATGTTTGGCTGTTGTTGTTTTGAAGGCCACAAGCTTAAAACCAATGCATAGAATTTATGTCTAGATAGTTAACTAAAATATGTTCCATATATTTGAAAATTCATTTTAAAACATTGTAAAGAAAAATCTTATCACTGAAATTATTATGATTATTGATAAAAAAGACAAAAGCCACATAGTCAAATTAAAGCATATTCACGGAAATCTTCCTCTCTGGCACCCCAATCTCCCTCTCTGGGAGCTTAAATCTCCCTCATTGGGACCAAGGTCTGCTTATAGATACATGTAGTTGTAAATATCTGCTTATAGGTAGCTGCACCAAACATTTTCAACATTAGATAATTGGTGCTTATCAGATAATTTGAACCTGTTGACCTTTAGTCTAGCTAGTCTCCAACATAGTCAGGCAAGTTAATGGTCAGATATGAGATACTTATTAAATCAGACTTAATGTACAGAAAGTATACCTCATCTTTTGGGACTCCTGGTTTTTGCGTAGCAGTTCCATCTGTGCTGTATACAGCTCCTGGTGAGATAAGATACTCATTTTAATAAAATGCAGTGAGTATAATTAACATTAATTTGTTAGTCAATTATGGTGTAACACATCTGCTTGAAAAGACAAAAAAACAAGCTTGTTTTAGCTTATACAAAATGATTATATTATCATACTGCAGAACCCGAACATTTGCTAGATGATCATTTAGAATGTTCATTCAAAACATTTAGAATAACTGCAGAGATTACTTGGTGGCAATGGCAATACTACAGTATGAGAGTAGGTAATCAGTTGCTATCAAGAATAAACATAAAGTTAACATAGGTTGAGTTTTGGTTGTTGAGCAATGCATTTTTCTCATCGAGCTCAAGCTATTTTGGAGATATGCTCTCGACAAATCTATGATAGGTGGAAAACTGAATAGATGGAGAGGCTAATGAACAAAGCTGTGACTAAATGCTCCTTCCTTCTAGAAGCCAACAAATGTTCATGACACAAAAGTATATTGTGTGGGCATCCTTGGTGTAGTGATAGGACGTTGGACTATGCACTGGAGGATCCTGGGTTCGAACCCCAAAAATGACCACGTGATGTGATTCCTTGAGCAAGACTATTTACTGCACATTATAGTAATAAGTACCGGAGTACTGGTTCTACCTAGGAAGTGGGCAGTCGAGATCAATTAATATAAGAGGAAAGAACTTGATTCAACTGTAAATAAATAGGTTTAATAAAATAGTCACAGTATTTCATGAATATTTCAATATATTTCTGACATAAAAATTAAGTAGGGATACGTTAACATTGCAATGTTGAGCCATTTACTGTGCTACAGTACAGCTCAGGAGGAAAGTTCTGAATATGCAACATATAGAGGGAATGGAAAAAGAGTGACCCATAGAATAGTCATTTCTCCAGAGAAATGGAGTGAAGAAATGTTAGCGGGAGTTGTGTTTCTGCAATCTGTAAAATGAAGTGTTTGCGTCAATCTAATTAGGCTTACCCTAATTATATTTAGTTGTAAGGAGATTTAAAAAAATAACAGTCTATTATAAAATCTCTGTGACATTTCCCCTCCTGCTATTTCGGTAAGTCTGACAAAACCCTCCCATTAATTTTCCTGCCCGGACAAAACCCGTTCCAAAATTGAGAGGATCAGCGCATGACCATTCGAGCTCTCTCTGGACAGTCAGGCTTCAGTTACGTTGTTGTACAGTGCATTCTTACTGAAGATTTGAAGATGAGGCATGTGAGTGCTAGGTGGGTGCTGAGATTGCTGACGGATGACCAAATGGTTTCACGTGTAAAAGAATCTAGAAAGTTTTTGAAGGCACTACATTCGAGAGGGTGAGCAGTTTCTTCGCAATGTTATCACCGTTGATGAGACTTGGCTTTTCTACTACGACCTTGAAACGAAAATGCAAACTAGCCAGTGGGAATGAGACACATACCCTCCGGCAAAGAAGGCACGCGTGACAAAAACAATCAGAAAACACATGGTTATTGTATTTTTCGATAAAGAAAGGCCAGACATATTATTCAAAGGTAAGTTAAATTGTTCGGATTGGTTTAAGACATAGATTGCATATACCTACTAAAATAAAAATAATAAATTAGTATTAAATATAAGAATTGAGATTTTAATGTAATCTTTGTATGTATTTAACACATATTTATTAAAAATCACAATTCATCGTTGAAGGTCTTGATGCTTAATCTGCTGACGGCGCTGTGCAAGAAGAGGAACCACTTCTACATGGAGTTAAGCAGTTGTATACTGCACCATGACAATGCTACACCCCATACATCTAAAAATACCCGACTCAACATAGATGTCCATGGAATGCAGACATTTTTCGATCCAGCATACTGGCCTGACTTATCTCTAAGTGACTTTGCGCTCTTTTCTTAGCTGAAGGGCAAACTCAGGTGTCAGCGATTTGAGAACATTCGTGAACTACAGACGGAGAGCAACCGCATATTGTTACAACTCTCTTCCGAGTGGTTTGCGAATGTATTCCAGAAGTGGGTTACAAGGCACAGTTAGTATATTGAGTATGGTCGACATTATTTTGAAGAGTGACTGCGGTATTGTGATATTTGTAAGTAACCTTGTTGATGTCGTTTGTGTGCGGCGCTGGTCGCTGATATGCTTCAAGTAATTTTCTGTTATTGATAAACCATTTGGTTTATGAAGGTCAAACTTTACCTAATATTCCATTCATTCATATGTACATTGAATTCGGTTGTTGTAAAATTACTACAAAATGTATTATAAGGGCAGTGACAAAACTTTTGGATAATCCCTTGTAACAGTGGTTGTATTTGCTGAAGTGTTGGCCGCAGCAACACCAGCTTTTGTAGTACTATGTAGAAGATCACACATCTTTACATCTGTAATAAGATATGATTTAATACAATCTATTTCTGGGTTCCGAGCATATTCATATTTTTTACCCAATCTGTGTAATTTGCCTATAAATTCTTAACCCAACTTAAAGAAAAAAAAGCTGACACAACATTTTAGCTATGACAGTATTGATTGTTAGCAAAATCTGGTGAGCGTTGGCTCCAGATACTGGAGGCCCCCTGGTTCGACACCAGATCACGACATACCAAAATCGTTAAAATTGTTGTGGCATATCTCCTTTGCCCCTCATATCTCAGGCAAATATATGGGTAGTTTCATGACTAGTTTGCCGAGTGACAGGATCATGTGACTTATTGACCGGAAACCCTGTCTGATGCTTACATTTTATGCTTGAATTTATCATAAACACGCTGGCAGGGGTGTCTTGAAAGCTTATCTAAGTTACCTATGCTTGAAAAAAGTACAGTGTTATTGTGATACAAAAAATTTAAGTGGAGAAAGTAGCTTGAATGGAAGTAATGTTCAGATAAAAGTGTATTCAGTATTGATCTGACAAATGAAAGATTATCACCCGGATGTTACATAACTTCTGGGATTATGACATTGATATGAGAGGTCTCTCTGGCAGTGTACACATTCGCGCCATTTACCACATTGGCCATACATCACATCTCAGTGTACAAGACTGGGCTGATACTGTTTAGTGTACTTTTAGTAGCAGTTGCATGTCATTGTTTTGTATAAAAAGGTAGAACTAAAACACATTACTTTTCTTAATATAAGGAGTTGGGAAATAATAGGATTAACAAAGCCAAAAATAAATTAGACTACAGGTACTTCCTTTTCCCCTCTGAACTACTAACAATTTAGGAAAACCTGGCATTGATAAATGAAACAAATTTACAAATAAGGCAATAGATCTGTATACTGTCTCGTTTAGCACACTTTACGCACTACTATCTATTAACAGCAGCAAAAGACAAAAATTTATTAAGGAAATTTATAGATTAATACATAGTACATTTTAGGTGCTATTATAAACTTTGTTTGTATCAGAGGAATATTAGGTAATAAAATAACAAACAGTCTCTCTAAGAAATGAATATCTCATGTGCACACACACACACCAACCTCTTAACCCTGAATGTAAGATTATGTCTAACGGAAACTTATAATTTCATTGATCAAACTGTAAAAAAGAAGGATAAGAAAGAATGAGAATAAAATATATAAATTAAACTTAAAATGCTCCTGATAAAAAGAAAAAATAAACTGATGTAGTTGTCAAAGGGATGAAACTCTTGCCTGAGGATAGGTATTTTTTATACTTAAAGTAAAGCAAGTGTAATAAAAAATAAACACAACAGAAGAGTTCTAAACTTCAATGTTGACGTATGTGCCAAATTTTAAGAAAATTCTCCATCCAGTTTTGAATTTATCAATATTTCTGTCTTCTAAAATAGGCATTTAAGGGGTCTCTTTTTTCTAGAAAACTCCAAATATTATGTTATATCATCTTTAGGAGAAGTTGGTATGACTAATATTATCCCAAATATGTAATGCATTGTTTACAAACCCAACACAGTTGTGACACATTTATTCTTTTTTTTCTGCTTACTTTGCTAAATTAAAAAATCACTGAGCTCTCGATAGCCAAACAATTTATTTCAGAGTTGCCCAAAATGTTCCATAAAGTCTTTTCAGTTGATGCTGCAAAACATAAATTAATTTCTATGTTTGGTTTTGATTTTATTTAGACTTTGATGAATCAGGAAACACATATGTAATAAAATTTAGCACATAATACAATTACAAATTATAAACAAAATCAAAATTAAAACCTGCTCATGTTTCCTTTTTAATCTGGTAGAATGATGCAGAAATAATTGTCAAATTAAAAACTTAGGAAGAAAAGAAAGTTAAACACGTGTTCCCATACCGTGAATCAAACCCTCAACCCCCAGTTTTGTAGCATTTTAACCACATTTTGATACTCTTCAATTGGCAGTGCAGCATTACCTTTGCTCTACCTTAAAGCTTAAGGGATAGCAGGGTAAAATATATAGGTTGAAGTCCTTTTGTTTAAATAATCTATTAAATAGATTATCTAAATAATCCATGTGTAATAAAAGATAGAAGAGCTTTTGTCTGGGTGTGAAAAATGAGGAAAAAGTTTCTGTGCATCCCCCATTAAAAATGCATCGCTATAGCACAACAGTCAATATAGTAAAAATGTAGCTGCGATTGTCGAACCATTATGAATTTATGTTATTATGTTATGGTATTTAGTATGTTGCTTTACACCTTGAAGCAGCAACTAGTCTGAATAAATGAAGATCCTTGTGTGAACAATAAATGCTAGAAATATGTTGGTATGTATGTAATTATTTACACTCATTTTCCTATTATCCCCTTATACACTGTTATGCACAACCTCTATCTTAGATTTTGCTACAACCAATTTACAGGTAGTTTCAGGGTCAATTCAGGAAATGGCACATCCGGTATCTACAGGTGGTCATCTCTGAGTATGCAATCTTTCTTCTGTTGATAAGCAAGAACTTTAAGACCAGAAAGTTTATTTTAAATGTGATGACAATACAGATAGGTTCATCATCATCACCACCATCATCATTAACAACAATAGCACATCGTCATTTAAGAAGCAGCAGAAACAATAGCAGCATTAGCAGCACCAGCAATATAAATATTAACATCAGTAGCAGTAGCAACAACAACAAAACATTAATAAAAGAATTTGTTGTACTGTACAGATACATTTATTCAACAATTAATCAAATATTTTGCAATGGATTCCAACAATGGTGAGGCAAAATGGCTTAATGGAAACTCATGTAATAATTGCCATTGTCATTTATAGATCAGGACATGCAACATATGCATTAAAAATAAACAATATTTATCATTGTACTGTTGAATACTTTCTTTAACCAGGCAATGCAAAATTTCAAGTGCTATTATCATAATCACCAACACCCCATCACACCACACAACCACCACTTCTACCATCACAACATTATCACCACCACCACATGATTATCAAAATAATCATCATCAATAGAACCAAGAGCAGCAGCAGGACAATCATCATCACTATCCTCCTAACCACTATTACATGACCATCATTAACGCCATTTTGACCACCACAGCCATTATTACCACCTATTCACATCATAATAATCATCAACATCATCATCAGGATTTTGTCCATCCCTACCATGACTTTTTCCAAGGAAAATGTAGGAGAGGGATTCTGTTACTCTATGCCAAAATGACCAGAAGTGATTTCAGGAGAAAGGTGCAAGGGGAATTTGTCCTACACCAGAAAAAGAACTATTCCATAATTTTCTTTTCTGGATGAAACCTTCACAAGAAGGGATTTTTACTGATGGAAACGGTATAACGGAAGGCGAGTTGTAATAAATGAAGGTGATCCTCATAATCTTCAGTAGAATACAGAAAAGTGTGATTTCTAAAGAAACATTAATTATTTTGCTTTAAAGTATATGAAACTATATATTTGGCTAATGTATTCTTTGTTATTTTATGTAAGATTTATTTAATTTTTAAATTTAATTGATGTGTTCAGTACAATATTATTACCTGGTTATTTACTGACTCTTTCTTTTGAAGTATATTTTGTCTGACTGCTTAGGTCGAAGTTACTGTGTATATATTTCTAATAGTTACTGTGAAAACGTTGAATGGATCTTGATTCATACCCCTACCCCTAATTTTCTGGATCTGCACTTGCCCATCGCAATCACTTGTTGCGATTGAGCTTGGCTTCTTTCGAAAAATCAGTCGGATGTGCCATGTTGTTTTCATTTTGCAACTAACTGTCATATTAGATTTAACTGCCAAACAAAAAGAAATGATAATTTTCTAAGTATTCTACAATGAATTTTCCTATAACAGTGTGTCTACTTTATATTACAATGCAAGATTTGTTTTTCTTAAATACAGTAATGATATTGTCAAATCAAAAGCCAAAATCTAGTTTTTGACTCTTATTAAAAGGAATACCGCTAGGTCAAATTGAGTACGTTGCATTTCCTGATTGATTAAGAATGAACTCCCTACCAAATATTTGACATCAGACAACATTTTCAGTGGGTTATTGTTGATCACTTTTCATAATACGAGGAACTTTAACTATGGATGCACAAAATGGTGGCAGCAAACAACAAAGTTCACAAAATATCGTAAAAACTGGCATGTTCATTGTGTATTGCGGTACTATATTGACTTTACCCAGTATCGCAATATACCAATATTACCACAACAGCCCTAGTTCAAGCTATAAATGTTACAGGTGCAGTAGTGGTATTAAACCTTTTGCAAAAATTAACGCGAAAATTCTTAAGTAATGCATTGTACTAAACAGTTCCATTGTGACAATCCTTCTATTAGAAACATGTATGGAAGAATATATATTATCAATGCATATAAATATAAAAACAGTAAGATAAAATGAGACAAGTTTTTGCTAAAAAATAAAGACATGCATTATCAGGCACATAACAACCTTGAACATATTTTTGCCTTCGCTGTAAAAACTGAAGGGATTATGCAAGTCTTTTTGTCTGTTGTGCCTTTCCCATTTCTAGTGATTGTAAATAGATGTGAAGTGACTCAATATTATTCCCATTAAGTGACTTAATTTAACTCCCTATGCAAAATGACTTTACTCACTCCATTTTCACGAGATGTGGCTCTATGTTTTTAGCCTCCACTTCAGCGAAACATGGAGAAGATTCCTCAACACATGTTTTTAGGAATTTAGGAGCTGTACTGTACATTGTACTTACTTCTGTTTGTCGTTCTGCAGCTCTTAGCTGAGCAATATCTTTTTCCAGAGCTATGAGTTCATTTGTCATTTTAGCATGGTATTCATCTGTTATATTGGACCTGAAAAGTAAAATATAGTCTGATTGTCAGTAGTGGGCAAAACTAATTTGATAAGAGCAAAAATGCTTTCAACTATTTTAACTCTGCTGTGTCACTCTTTTGGTAGTAGATAAACACCAATCCAAACTGAGATGTTTGTAAGAGAAAACAAGTGATGTGTTGGAGAGTGTATTGCCATACTATAATAATGGGTAATATTAGATGATAATGTCGTACAAAAAGTTGCAGTAAGCTTTTTCTTCTGGTAGTACAAAAAATGGCTATATTAACTTAGCTTATGATTTACATACTGTTTTAAATATAAAATGAATTTGAGTACTATTTTAAGTGACCATTGCAATCCTTACAAATGAATATCTGCCTCATACATTATATTAGTAACATAGGTCTGTTGACTTAATAGACACTATGAGGTCATATAAATGTCAGTGTCAAAAAAGCAAAAGATACATTTGTATCTGTCAACAAAGATCCCTGCAAAGACATGGTGTGTTTAAGGAGCAGAAAGTGGAAGGCTGACAATATATTTGTGACTTTTATAATTAATAGCAATATTAAAGGTATAACTTTTTATATTTAGTAAAGTGTTCTTACCATGACTGAATTCTTAAATTTTAGAATTAAAAGAAATATATTAGTAATCTCTCCTTTGGCTTTAGTGCTGGTATTGAGATAAACTTTCTATACAAAAAATTCTTATTTACACGTTTTTTTGTTTTGTTCAACAGTCATTTCATATCACTGCATACTGATGTTATACCATAATAAACTACTCTATTTGCACTATGCAGCCTAAAGCTTTATCAAGAGATATTAAAGTAGACAATTTACCTTACCATATATTTACATCAAAAACCTACAAAACACACAGCTTATGTGAAAAGTTGGAGCAATGTACCCTCATTTGCAAAAAGTGGAAAATATTAGTTGTAAGGATAGTGTGTTCTTTTTTCTTCTTCAATGTAATGAGCAGAGTATCTCAATAATTACTATATCTGCTTTTGATGGAGACAATTTTATGTTTCAGTTTTGCCATTTCTAATTTGCAATGTTCCATAACATTAAAAACTAAACAAGAACAATTAACACAAAATAAAGATTACTGTATTTGTTGCTGTTCTATCCAGGAGTTGTTGAAATGCTTCTGTGCTTCTTTGTGTGTAAGCTTCAAATGGTGCTCAATGACTTGTTGTCTCTCCTGTTAAACAAGAGATACACAGTCTGCAGTTTAAATATATTTATTTAGATTTGCTTTTATATATGTTTAACATGTTAACATCATGTCATTACAGATTGTATACCAAAATATATAGTCTAGAAGACAAACAGACAAAAAGAGACAACTGCGAATATATTGTTCTACATCCTAGAACTTTATTTAGATATGCAGATTAGGGGCTTGCATTATCTATTCATATCCTCACTTGACAAAGTTAAAAAAAACCCACAAGACTTTCATTAAAAGAAGAGGAATACATTTTGGAACAGCCAAGACAAAGTGTAGAGTTTTCTACCCACAAAAAGAAGCAGGATCTGCATGTATCTTGCCAATTCCCATAGACAGCTGTCAATTATCATCACCCAAGAAGGTTAATAGTAGGCTGCAGCAAAAGGTGTATCAAAAGTAGGAATAACACTGCTTTTGGTATAAAAGAAGAAATAACTTAAACTCAACACAACCTAAAACAAGAGTTGTTTGTAAAACAAATAAGCCGCCTTTGCTGCCTGGTTTCAACCAATGACACCAAAACCCAATAAAAAATATTAAAAGATATAATACAAGGAAAAGTTGATGCAGAGCATCAAGCTCACCAGAAAATAATGTAAAAATACAATTTGTCAATAGAACATTCAGCCAAAGAAAATGTTTTTGCAATGATGTTGCATATATGAGCCTTGACAATCTTGTAAATAAATATATATATATAAATAAATCATCATCTAAGGCCTGGTGCAAATAAGTATTAGTTTAAGTGAAGCAAATACTAAAATTAAAATAATAAAATGTTTATTTGTTAGTTGATCACAGTTTTTATGTGTTGTTATCAAGACAAATAAACCTTCACATGTTCCAAATTTCAGACAAATCTGATATATGGTTCTGAAGATATGGCCGTGCGAAGTTGTTGAAAACCATCAAATTTTACCCATTTTAGCGTGAGATGCAAAAAAACTTTTTTTTATTTTAATCCGTGCAAAAAAATAGCAAAAGATTTCAGTAATTTTTATATTGAAACGCTTACATCACACCTTTCTTCTAATAAAAATAAAGCAAAACATAAAACATTTGCACTCTTTTAATATTTTTTTATTTAAAAAAAAAATATGCCCATTTGAAGCAAATTTAGACTATTCATACCTGTCCCGTTAACAGTATAATATGTAGGGGAAAAAATATATAAACATGCAAAATCAATGTTTCATAGATAATAGACTATACTGTCATATTGCATCAATGCCTTTGCCCTTTTCATGTATGTCAGTCCGCTACACAATATCTTTCCAAATGGTATTTTTGTCCCAACAGTAACGGTTTAACAACCTAGTTGCCTAATTTGCCCCCAACATTAACTATCACCTGCTTTTAAGACTATAATTTGCTTCAGCATAGTCCTTAACCTTTGCTTATTGCACTGCATTTCAGGTACAACTTTCTGCTTGTGCTTTTTATGTGTAGGGCCAGTTAAAATTCTGTCCCAACAGTAACGGAATTTGTCCCAACAGTAACGGCCATAATTATTTCACAAGAATTCTATATTAAGAATGTTTTTTAATGAAATTTAGCTTTTAATAGAAACAATTTTCAATAAACTTAAATAAAGTGATAATGTAATTCATATAATATTGGTCATAATGGATTTATTATATATAAAATGCATGTAGCATTAATGAAACTAAAGTGAAAGTGATATAGCTGTGCTAACTGGTAAACAATTCTTGGAATTACTCTGTTTCCGGTTCAAACCAGATTGAACAAGTGAAATTTGGTTAAATAAAGTTTAAAATCATGTAATACATGTCATTTAGCACAGTTTGCATGAACATAATCCACACTGTTACTGTTGGGACATTTTGCTGTTTTGGATGTTAGTTAACAGATGTGTTTTCCAGGTTCACAATGGAAAAATTTAAGGTAAAGTTTGATTTTCATAAACAACCCAGACACTGTAAAAGGATTTTGACTGAAAGTTTAAACACTAATTCCAAAGAAGATGTGACAAAGCCAAGGGACAAAACCAATGCAGAAAGGCAATGACGCTTTACGGCTAAGAAGGAGAATTGTGAAAAATTAAAGGATAAGAATATTGCAAGTTGTGCTAAATACCGAATGAAAGTTAAAAACATACGTCAGAAAAATTCACAGCTGGATGAACTTATGAAAAAAAAGGCGAGAGAGAAAGGCAGCATATAGAAAAAAGCTAAAATCGAGAGATGGTGCCAAGACAAAACAGCAAGTCCAGATCAAGACAAAACCTTCTTCTATCAAAACATTAAGAGAACAGCTGAAATACCAAAAGCAGTTGAACCGCCGACTGCAAGAAAGAAATGAAAAGCTTATACAAGAGAAGAACCCTTCAGATCTTAAAGTAGGCCTTGGAGCAAGCCCAGAAGCCATTCGAAAGCAAGCACAAAGAGTGAAGAGTACTCTGCCACAGTCACCAAGAAAATGGGCAAGAACAGTCTCACACATAATTTGTAATGCCTCACCAAGAAAGCAGACTGCACTTCATATCACCAAGACAGAGAAAAGTGGACATTAGCTGGCAGTCAAAAGCTGACATTTGTGTAGTTCTGAGTAGACCACAGCTTGCAGATGGAAGAGGCATACAAATGACATTCAATCCAAATGAAATTGCGAAGTGCAAACAGCATTTACTCAACACGTAACTGCCAAATGATGAAGTTGCAGACTTTGAGGACATGCCTGTCCCAACAGTAACAGTGCTTACTTGTTACAAAATATGAGTTAAACAGTTAAGTAGTTCTTTGTTTCCTGATACAAAGTTTTTTAATGGCAAAGTAGCTGTAGAAAATATTTCTACATTGTTTGTATATTATTACAATATATAATATTAAATATGTTTTGTGAAGTTAAAGCATAGTCACATGTGTTTCATTTCATGTAAAATCCCTAAAGAAACATAAAACAGGGTTCGAATTACACCATGGCAATCACGGCACGTGCCGAGGTTGCCCTCCTTTCTTGCCGTAATGCCCTCAGAATAATGCCAATATCCACGGCAACATTGTTGCCGTGGATGCCCTCCCTCTTTGCACCAGTGCCCTCATTTATTATGAAGTAAAAGTACATGTAAACAACGAACACAAGTTCCTATTGTTGACTTTTTTCGCCGTTGTTCAGTAATATAAAGCAACATTCTGATCAGCTCGTCTACGAAATTGACTCGAATATAACTATGTGACAATGTCGCCGCAATATTGACGAACTATCTTCCGAAGCTTGCCGGAGGTTGTCGAGTAAGTATGAATGATAAAGCAAGTGACGAAAACCGACACTGCCGCGCAAATTTACCTTGTCACTGGCCATGTGCGCAGTAGAGAAGGACGCAGTTCCCACTACGTAAGTATTACGAGAAACGAGGTACAAAAGCGCATCCCATAATAATTTTATTAGCCCCTCCTGCTTCTTACGTTCATTTACCCGCCAACGAATTACCGGCTATTGTTTCTAACTTGTCCACTCCCATGTCAACACTTACAATCGCAGTGTAATGACGGGGGGTAAATTTTATGATTGGAACTGCCTTCCAATGTGTACCGATTAATAAGCAGATGATCATCGGTAATCCCCGGCATTTCCTGTCAAAAGAACCTTCGACGCCAGCATTTTTTTAAAAAATTTTTTTGAAGAAATGCCACGAAAAGACAGAGTAACAAAAAGAAAGCAGGCAGATATAGCGAATGCTGCATCGAAATGTCAAAAGCTTCCGTCATTTTTTCGATAAGTTAAAACTGAACATACAGATCAGCGCTGCGCAGGTACCGTTAGTTCTATTGTGATACAAATCAGCAGGCAAATGGCGAAGTGTCAAAGGCCATGTCGATTACATGGCGTTTAGTGTGATGTCATCCAGCTGTTCTGCTCTCTCCCCGGCCCCGCCAGACTTAGACGCTGAATAACATTATGACTTATATTGAATGCCGGACAATAAAGCTTTAATATTTTGTCTGTTTGAAGTCAGAATAATACATAATCACTGTATAAAAATGCCATAAAAAGGTGGCAAGTTGTACTGCTGAAAGTTTAACTAACCATGTTAACCGCGACAGTTGACTAGAAAATGAAAACAGTTCCTTTGATTCCATTCCTGCCTTCAAGGCTTCTTTTACTAGCATGACTAGAGCAGAGCTTCAGCAAGAAAATGCATCATAAATGAAGAGGACATGAAATTACATTAAAACTCGATGAAAAACTGAAGTAGCCTTGGTGCCCATTTTCAGAGGGAAATACTTGCCTTGGTGCCCCTGCAACTTGCCTTAGTGCCCAAAAAATATTAGCCCTGTCCAAGGCAACACT
Organism: Sinonovacula constricta; assembly: GCA_007844125.1. Taxonomy (NCBI): domain Eukaryota; kingdom Metazoa; phylum Mollusca; class Bivalvia; order Cardiida; family Solecurtidae; genus Sinonovacula; species Sinonovacula constricta. The sequence goes on from CM017562.1 coordinate 42,858,150, forward strand.
TGCCTTGCCCTAAAAAAATTGTAATTCTAGCCCTGATAAAATATAATTATTTCATGTTTACAAATGGTATTTTATATGTTTATTTGAAATTTGTTAAAAAGAAAATACCATACAAAATATAAGAGATAGGATATTTCAGAATGGTGTTCTTTTGTTGTTGTCCCAACAGTAATGGTTATGTTGTATGGGTTTATCATGTCATTTTTTGTTAAAAAATGATGATATTTGTATAAGTCTATGTGTCGAAAGTCAATGTAATGTTAATTTAAAAAGCTGTTATATACAAAATAGTTTTAGCAACTGCATTTTTATAATCATCTGCCTGTTAACTGAAATTTTCACAAGAAAATAGGATTTAAATTTACAAAACATGCAAATTTTTTATACTAAGGTACATAATTAAATCTTCAATAAACAAATATTGATGTGATACAAAATTCAAATTAAAAACAACATAGATATTAATAAATTCTATCACTAAACAAGTATTAATGAAATGTCCCAACAGTAACGGTTAACACTGAAATTAGGTATAATTTTCAGAATGATATAACTCATCATGTACATTGATTACATGTACCAAACTTTGACAACTTTACCTGAATGTGTATTAATTCATGTTAAAATGTTTGTTTTTTGTTTATATCTTCATATGTCTTAAAAACAAAATTGCAAAATAAGCATTTGATTTTTTGTTTGTTGTTTTGAGGCATTTTGTCATATAATACAGCAAAAAAAAACTTTTTATGAACCAAAACGAATGACAATTTTTCAACAATTATATATACAATTAATAAAAACAAAACAATGAATATAGTGTTTTCAATAATGCATTATTTGTCTTAAAATTGAATCATGTCCTATTTTCAAAAATATGGTTTATTTACATATTGGCATGTAAATTTTTGGTATAATGGCTAAAAATTTCCACAAAAACAATATATTTCCATAAGGAGCAACATAAAAGCTACCAAAAACAGCCGTCAAAAAATTAATTTTATGAACTTTTTTTTGGACAAAATGTCACACCTTATTTGCACCAGGTCCTAAATCAACCATCCGTAAAATATTCTTAATCCACAATAATATATTTACCCTTTAATAATATGAAATTTTCCTGAACTATTGGTCTATGACTTTGCTGGTCATTACAATGTTCGGAAATTAAAAAAGGATGTAAAAGGCTCAAGTACAGTACAATATGCGTTGCAATTAGCTTGTATACCAATTGCCAATTGTCAGACCACTTCTGCATTTCCGTATTAAGTGCGCAGGCACTTAATACATAGTAACCATAACAAGAGGGCTATGATGGCCTCTAATCGCTTGTTGTTGTTGTTGGAACTAGTTTAATAAGGGTCTACTCGCCCTGTTGAGGGCTTTTTCATGACCCCGCCATGTTGCCCATGCATGGCTTAAATGTGTATATTCCGAAAAATTTCGCCTAAAGTGGGCCCTAATTAGGTACCTAGTTTATGTACCCATTTACTGGAAAGATGGTATAATTTTGGTAATTTTTTTATCTAAAAGGGGATTGAGCATATTTTGAGTGAATTCCACTCCCTAATTCCTGGCTCTTTCCCCTGACACAAGGTTCTAATTGGTATTTGTTTATTTTTTTTTTTACCATAAGAAGGTTCCCTGTTTTCGGCTTACCTCTTCCCCTAACGAAATTGTGAAATAGTGGGGAAGGGGTGCACCTTTTTAGGGACCTGTGTAGCTAATAAGCTTTGGTATTTACAGAGTAGTTGTGGTAGCTCGTTTAGACCCTAGTGTTTGTTTAGTTTTGATGTCTGGACGCCCGGGGCCCGACCGCCCACTAAACCATCTTTCTTGTCTTACATATGAAATGTATATGCCAAGAAAGAAGTCCCCGGCTGGTGGTATAAGATAATGCTCGCCTTTGTCTAGTACTTAATTCTATTACTATTTATACAGGTATACAGTATATTCAGCGGCCATTATCTTATGGTTCTCCCTATTCTACCACACACTCGATTTACGCTCTCAGGGTCTCATACATCCAAGCATTCTTTTAACTACTTATTCTACTTAATCTACACTACGCATTTCTCTACTATATACAGTAGTGGAAGGGTTTTTTTTTTTTTTTATATTTTTTTTTTCCCACTGTCCTACTAGTGCAAAAACATTTGTTAGATGGGGGGAGCCATGCATGTTATAACATAGTAATATATATTACACAAAGATATGTTGTTAGGTTTGGTGAACCTTAAATGGGTAGCCTTTGTTTATACGGACCCCCTATTGGGCTTCCGTTTATTCAGCATACCCTGGTTCTACTTAGAGTCAATATGTATGGAGTATATTGAATCCTATGTGGGTGTCGTAATAATGAGCCCGGATTGCCGTTGTTTTTACGGGGCCCTTAGGGGGCACCCGTTTATTTGGCAATCCAATTTACTTTATTATTGGCTTGATGTTGAATGCTGTTTTTGTGGGTTTTTCTATGTGACTTTTATAGATGGTGGTGTTAAGGTGCCTTTGTTTTTACGGGGTCTTCAAGAGTCCACCGTTTATTCAGTAACCTTCCATCTAATGGATAGTATTTTATATTCCCCTTAATGTGTCTTGTTTAATTGTGTGTGTTCTGTTTTAACTATATTTTGGCCATACTGGGCATTCGAGCGGATTGACCTACTTAATGTTCGTCTATTTCGCTTGATTCTGATTGGCTGGTAAGTCGTAACTATATTTTGGCCATACTGGGCATTTGAGCGGATTGACCTACTTTGTGTTCGTTTATTTCGCATAATTCTGATTGGCTGGTTTGTCTTATCTAATTTTTGACCATACTGGGCTTTCGAGCGGATTGACCTACTTAATGTTTGTTTATTTCGCTTGGTTCTGATTGGTTGGTTTGCACGCACCACATTGAACGCATATTTTTACATGTTGTTCGTGTAGTTTATTTTTTCTAAATATTCGAATAAAGCTGCTTTAATTGGTTCTGCTTTATCGGCGGGCGGAAACAGTAGTACTTTTCTATTTATGATAGTTAACCCTAACGTAATGGTCAGCTGGTACTCTAGTTCGGTACGCTCAGTTGCGTGCTGCCCACACTGGAATACCACGTGTTCGAAGGTTTCTGTGTCTGCACAGTGAGGGCAGTTTCTCGGTCGAGCTTTATTTTCTGCACCTTAGTAGCTCGAGCCGATCCTAAGTCTTGTGTAAATTTTATCATACTTAGTAAACGGGTGATGTATTTTAATCCTAGTATTTCTTTCACCGAATTCGTAGTTGTGTGTTAACTTGTAATCAGTAAATCTCGCTTCCGCTTTCTGTTTGTAGTGGTTGGTGATGTAACTATAAGCTTCTGTTTTGCTTAGTTTTATAGTTAGTAGATTTCCACTAAGAGCACCTTTTTTGGCCAAAGAGTCTGCTAATTCGTTTCCTATTATTCCTATATGGCTTGGTATCCAGACAAGATTTATTGTAGTATTAAGGTTGGTTTTGATGTCAGAGTTGAGTCTATAAATGTGATTAATTATTTCTTGTCTGTTTGTTCCTTTTATTTGTTGTAGAGCTTGTAATGCGCTGAGGGAATCGGTGAAAATATCAATGGTACTATTGGTTATTTTATTTTTGTGTATCCAGGTAGTTGCTTCCTTGATGGCTATTAGTTCGCAGGAGAATATTGAAACTCTATGATCAAGTTTGATTTTTGCTTTTGCTTTGATAGTTTCTCCTTCGTATATAGCTATACCTGCCCCTGCTATCTTTTTAATCGGGTCTTTGCTGCCGTCTGTATAGATCTTGAATTTAGCTGTTGATCTACTTAAGTAATTATCTGCGGCTTTCTTTATTGAGAGCGGGTTGTCTGTTTTGCGTATTTTTTTGCTTAGGCCTATATCTATGGACATAGGTTCGATTCCTATGAAGTTTGGATGAGAAGGAGGTGTTAGGTGGCCTGTTTCTAGATTTGTTTCCTCTAATAGATTTATAATGCGTTGCGTGTATGTTTTTTTCGGGAATTTGGGCCATTTTCCTACGCGCTTAAATATCTCCTTATTGGTGCTTAATGTAGATCCTAATGAGGCGGAGCGGGCCCAATATTTCAAACTGAGTATATTGATTTGTTCGGTGATCGGTAATTCCCCTACTTCGGCGTGAATTGCTTCGGTTCTCGAGTAGCTAGGGACTCCTATTATAGTTTTTATTGCTCTATTTTGTAATTTTTGGAGTTTATCTAGTATAGATTTATTTGCCGAACCGTACGCTACCAGTCCATATTGTATTTTTGATTTGATTAAGGCCTGGTATATTGTATAAAGGCATTTTTTACTTGATCCCCATTCTTTTCCTCTTATTGATCTAATTAGATTTATATCTTTTTCGCACCTGCCTATTACCGTTTTTATGTGTTCTTCCCATGTAAGATATTTATCGAACGTTAGTCCTAGGAATTTGATGCTATCTTTGTAATCAATGTTTTTATCGCATAATGTTAGTTTAGTTAATGAAGCGTCATCAATCGGTGTTTTTTTGTTACGAAAAATTATTGTTTGCGTTTTATCGGGGTTGATGACGAACCCGTAATTTGACGCCCATTTTTCTACGTCTCTTAGCATTTTCTGTATTTTATCGATTCCTTCCTTTGGAGTCTTGCTACAAACCCATATGGCGCTATCATCTACAAATTGTGATACTTTAATTTGATTACTTGTGGCAGTGTATTTATTTTGGGTGTTGTGTTTTTGTACCGCATCATTGAATGTGTTCATGAATATTGAAAATAATATCGGTGATAAAACGCTACCTTGCGGACAGCCGTTTATCGTGGTTCTTGGCGTTGATGTGTTGTTTTGGTATTTTACTTTAATAATCCTTTTTGATAAGAAGGTGGAAAGCCATTTTATCATCCTACCCCTGATACCATATTTTAGTAATATAGAAATGGCCCCTTCAGCCCACATTTTATCAAAAGCAGCGGATAGGTCCAGAAATGCTGCTGTTATGAATTTTTTTCTTACTTGAGCAACTCTTATATCTGATTCTAATCTCACTAGGTTATCGTCACATGAGTGATTGGCTCGGCACCCTGATTGGTTTTCAGAATATAAATTATTTGTTTCTAAAATCAAGCATAATCTTGTTTTGATCATTTTTTGCATTATTTTGGTAAAACAGGATGTTAGAGATATGGGCCGATAGGATGCTGGTTCGTTAGAGGGTTTATTTGGTTTGAGTATCGGTATGATGGTTGATTCGTGCCACGATTCAGGGATTAAACCTCTAATCGCTTACCTGAGGACATGGCCCATAAATGTTGCCTCTACGCGTTTTCAAAAGTTTTCATAAGCTTTTTCTACAATTTGACCTAGTGACCTACTTTTTTACCCCAGTGACCCAATAAGAAATTATCCAAGATTATAAGATTTGACTTGCTGACCTTTTTTCTGACTTCATATGAACCGGGTATGAAATTATCTAAGATTTCATGCAGACAAACATCCTGACCAAGTTAAGTAAATATTGGGCTATCAATTATGCCACTAGTATGTTCACAACTTTTTCTAAGATTTGAGCTAGTGACCTACTTTTGACCTCAGGTGAGCTAAATGGGTACAACCAAACAGTTTGAATGACAATTTTTGACACATCTATCTATTAAAATGTTTCTGTTGAAGTCTGTGATTGTAAGTGCAGTCTGCCCTTGCATATGAATTAGTGCAGTCATGTAATATAAAAATAAGAATCAATTGATTGAATTAATATAGTAAGGTTTCGATTGTGACTTTTGGCACAGTTCTTTCATTTATTTTTTTAACATAAGTGGTTGTTAATTAAGAAAGAAACCAAACACTCTAATAGATATATAACAATACGGTCATTTTATTGCTTAAATAGTGTAAAATATTATCTTTTCTCAAAGCTGTGATGCCACCCCCTAGACATTTCCAAAACCAGCTGTGGGATGGGATCCTTGACCTTTGCACCAGTAAGCTGAATACCAAAAATGACAATCTACTTATGAGAATGTCCCTACTAAAATTGAGGCTGGTGGCTTCATGCAGTTTGATGATTGTGAGCTGATGTGTTCTTTAGATATCATTTGGAAACGAAATGGTCTACTGACAGACAAACATTTTGTAAACCATATGTGAACCTTATCTCTAAAGGGGGGGGCTTAAAAACAAAGAAACGTAGAACAAGAAGGAAAAAGTTGGACAACTTGACAACCTGTAGCAGAATACTTGTCTTCACAAACAATTTTAAAGGACTCTTGATTAAAAGACAGTGTATATCTATACTGACCTTGACATGCTTGAGGACAGCTGGACCAAATGTGGCCAGGACAGGATCGATGTTGGAGTCTGATGCAGGATTATACAGGTCGAGATCAGTCCCATCACTTATTACACTGGTGCCCACTGGACTGCTGATGGTTGACAGGCAGGCTGAAAAAACAAATACAATTTCATCATTGCAAAACAATTTAATTTAAAGATCTAATGTCTCGTGAAATATCAATATAATCAGTGTTATCCTGCAATTAGTTTTTGCATTTTGTGAAATGAAGTTAATAGACTTTAGCGTAAGTGTTTGCTGTTTTTCACAATATAGTTTCAAACTAAATGTCCGACTATTTAATAAACTTAATAATACATAAGCACATATACCTGCAGGATCAAACTTAAACAGTTTTTTAGGCACCAGTGTAGAGTGGTCTAAATCTTGCACTACAACACCCTCTTCTTCCTCTTTCTCTCCTTCAGATTCCTGGCTCTCATATATCGGAATGTCATGCAAGGAGTGAAGGAACTGTTGGCATAACTGTCTTAAAAACAATCCTTCAGAGATCTTTAAATAGTAAATTTTTAGTTTTAATAGGTCACCAATTATCTTTCATAGCTAAGTAAATATTTATTTTTCTTGTTCAGTGTAGAAGGAAATTCAGTAATTCTGGCCTTTTCTACACTATTCACATGAAGCAGATATAGTGCTGCTTTAAATCACTATGAACATAAACACCTGATATTACAAATCCAATAATTTGGGACCCAAACCAAGAAATGATTTAATCTTGTTTCAAGTGGTTACTGACGTCACACAGACCCAAGGTTGCATGGAATTTAGTCACTTGAGAGGGGCAGTTACACTACAATGAGTCAAGAGATTGGCAACAAATCAATTCAAAATCTTACCAACTATTCAGAGCTTACCAAAAGAGATGTCACTTTTGAAGACTAGTGTAAATTATACAAAAGTTCCATGCAAGGATATGCAAAGCGAACAAAAGAATACTGATGGTACAATATCATATGTTAAAATTACACTTTCAATACCCTCAAGACCAGACTACAGCATTTTATGCTCAGCATCTGTGATCTGTGTAAAGCATGATATAAACATTGTAGTTCTTTAAATCAATGTCAATTGATATAATTTTTCAACAAGCAATGCTAGAAGAGTAGGGTTCATAAGATTTTAGACTGAAAAAAATGTATCAAGGAGAATAAAAAGAAATTATAAAATTGACATTCTGACCTACTGAATTACAATGTCAATTTGTCAGCAAAAACATATTTTACTTATATTTAAAATCAGTGTTTAAACTGAAGTTGAAACAAAGGGGTTGGCATAGAATTTATGGCATTTGTTTTTGTAACATGAAACTTCTTACAAATTCTATGTTAAACTATAAATGCTTGTTGGAGAAAACATTTATAACTGGATGATTGTAATTGCTACTAGAGTAAGGATATTGAATATTTTCTTTTTAAACTTGACATGGTGGGTCTGACTTCAGACGAAGGCCCTAAAATAAAACATACAATTTAGTAAGTACACATCATAATTATGTAATAATTATTAATTCATATATGTAAACTCACAGGAGCTTTTTCAAACTTGATTGCTTTTAAGTGAAATTCAAATGACAATAGTGTAAAGTTTTATTGATATTTATTTGATTGATTTATGTTTTTAACATTGCTGTTCACTGTTCAGTGTTGTCATTCAAAAGTTAAATGCCTACAATTTAAAAAAAAAACAATATTAAAGCATAATTACATAAAAAAAATCCAACAGTGTGATGAGATTTTTTGAAGAATTCTAAATAATTTTCTAGTACCTGAAGCAAACCCACTATCTCCAAGCAAAGGTTTTATGCCCTGGTCCAGAAACTTGGTTTTATTATATGGGGACTGGTCTTTCTGACTGTCATCCTCATCCTGTTAAAATAAGCAATTTTTTACCATGAATTAAAACTAAATAAAACAACTGTTCAGCCTTGGTTTGTTTAAAGGTAGCCATCACTTTGTCAGATCATACAACATCATAAAATGATAAAGGGTTTACTAACATCTTATACCTACTTGTTGGGTGTCCAAGCTGTGTATGTGAGGTGCCATATAACACCCAAGAGACTAAGAGTTAGGTTCCATCAAGTGAACACTTTCTTTGTATATGCACCTAGTAAACTACCTTATGAACAAATAAATGTACTTGGCACCATGTGGCCACAAAAAACTAGGAAAGAGTACCAATATCTTCTATACAAGGTATTTCAAAAGCAAAGTCTGCACCATGATGAATCAATCACAAACCCCTATCCCAGAAATAGAGATTAAAATGTGTCTTAAGAATGTTATCCTTTTTCTAAAGCTGTTTAATTTATTGAAAAACGTGTGTTATTTCTTCTAATTGGTATAAGAAGCCAAACAAGTAAATTCAAAAAGTCTAACCTGAATGAATTTAGTTGGTGTTCTTAATCCAAGCCCAGAAAACGTCAGGCTTTTTATCTCATCATTGTCATCACAACTCTGTAATAATAAATGAGCAAAGTTAAATAATAAAACAATCATTTTTTTTGTTATTTATAGCATTAAGTTTCATTAATTTAATATTAAAACATGCCTACAGTTAACATTTTGAAGAATTCTGCAATGCTTTTATTGCTCTAGTTTTACCACAGCATTTACTGTCTTGTTTTTGTTTAGTTTTGTTAAAATGTTAAATAGGCTATCAATTAAACAGATAAAAACATACCTTTACTAAATGAGACTTATAAACTTTAAATTAAAAGTATTATGAACTGCCAAGTCACATACCACATTCAGTGAAACTGTCAAGTTTTCTTGTGTTTGAAAGACTTCTATGTCATCTTCTGGGGGAAAAAATATATTGTCTTTTTTAAAATGTCTTTGTATTTGCTTGCTATTCGCTGATTGGTTGCAGAATGTTATATATACAACATTCAACAGTAAAGAAGGCAAACCCCTAATGTAATGAAATCCAGCTTTTAAACTTCTTGAAACACTGTACTGACATATGGGGTGAAACTTCTTAAATAATGTTCTCTTATACCATCCAAAAAAATAAAAAAATAATGTTCTCTTACTCATTTAAACAAAAAAGTTTCTGTACATAAAAAATTACAACAGTGCAGATCTATAAGCAGGCCCAGCTGCTCAGTCTCAAGCAATACTAGGTTAATACTAGTCTACTTATATTTGCATATAGTTTTAGTCAAAAACTATGAATTAGTAAAAATTATAAGAAGATTAAATACATGTAGTTTAAAATATTTAAAAGTAAAACATAAAAACATAGCCATAATCAATCCAAAATATATCAATTGGCTGCTGATATGTATCAGACAAATGAGTCGAAGAACACCTCTGCTTCTTGCACTTGAAGGTTTTTTGGGGGTATAGGGTGTGAGAATCATCACATCTGGATCAACCATTGCCTTGGGTTCATTAACAACTTCCAAGTTTGTAGTAAATACTGATTTGAAGAACTTCTCAGTATCCATAATCTGCAACATAAAAATACCAGACATAAAACTTTATTAATAGTATTGTCTTTTTCTGATCTTTAATTTTTGTAACATAACAAGCAATAAAATTATTTTTCATTTTGTAAGTAAATATTGCAAATGGTATGTTTATTTCAATGATAAACATTGTTATACTGATTGTAAACTAAATATGTCTATCTTAAAATTATTGTGTAACTGTTCATTGAAAAAAAAAAATAATTCAGATCTATATTTAATGTCCTTCTGACAGATTATTTTATTTTTTCTGTATTATACACATAGAATAGAACCGGTAGATAATATTTAATTTGTTTATAAAATAGATTCAACAGCAAATCAACAAAAAAAATCCCACAAAAACAAGAATTCAATTGAGGTTCTTAAGGTGTAAAAATTAAACACTCTATACACTTGAACATAAAGGCTTAAAAAATGCTGTTCATCAATATTTTTTGTCCAGCTTTCATGAGTTGGAAAAAAATAGAACCACTTTTGTTGAAAGAATTGTCCTAACACTTAGTTTTAACAGTAAAAAAGATTTTTTTTCGAAGACAGTGTAATAGTGTTTTTGAATTCTGAAATGCGTCACAGTAACCAAGTATGTTCATTTTAGCAGCATCCAACAATTTTGGTGGATGATGACCACAGACAAATATCTGGGTAGAATCACGGGTGAACCACTGGTCAGCTTGAGACTACCCTACCATCCACGCCCCTACAGTGTTTCACTAACTTAAAACCATAAATAATACAAAAATTATCAAAATAAATAACTTTCGTTGAGATATTGCTTGACCATACGACAGGACATTTAAGATGAATTATTCATATATATCACTTATGGTTATGAACATTGTTTATCTTTTAATGAAGGTTGTATGTGCATTCAATACACAATTACATATGCCAGGTGTTTATCAAGCTCTTTATTAAATCAGAGTGATAATCCAATAATACCAAGCCTTCTTGTGAACTCTCATCTTGGGAGTCATCCGTTTGGGATGCTATACAAGCCTCCTGTTTGAGTTTATTGGGTTTGTAGGTCTTGGGAGTTTTCTTCTTTCCAGATTTTCTTATCCTTTCCTGTATCCAACTTTTCTCACTATGTAAACAGATTGTTGTATATTCTAATAATGTTTTTAAATTCCAAGAAATGTCAAATACTTATAATTAAAACAAAAAAAATATACTAAAACCCCAATAATATTAGGTTGTCAAAACAGAATAATGCTTTACTTCATTAACAAAAGCTGACATTAACTAGCTGTTTCATGTAATCTATAAAAAGACTATTTGGGAAAATACAAATAACTGTAATAAACTCTACATATGTATTACTCCCAAAAGTCAATAATTGATAATAATGAAACACTGTATTTCTTAACATTTTTTGATAATCACAAATTAGGAAATTCATTCTTTTTCTTTTTAACTTTCCTCATAGAATCTAAATTGCAAATGTATTTATAAATTATTATGTTTTTGTAAAGAAGGCATATAAAATCATATTATACACATTACCTTTTTGTTGAGATGTCACGACTACTATCAAGCAGGCTGGTTTCATAATCCTGCTGGAAGAAATAAAACAAGAAGTACCATTAAAGATGATAATTGCTCCCTGATAAAGTTTTTCCACATTTCCTTTAGCCAATATAGCATATACCTGGTAATTTAAAAAGAAACATTGGTCATTTCACTAATAACCCATGCAAACAAATACGTGACCCATGGGTAGTGCTTATATCAGGCAGCTTTGTAAGGCCTCATTGCATTCACCTTCCACCAACACAGAAGTATAGATGTCAGCTTATTAATGCTTTTAAACTATATCTTAGTTGCTTGTTATTGCAGATATTATCCAAGGAACCCATGCGGTAACAAATACTTGTTGTCATATGCTTAAACTGAAGTGAGAAAGTGACAATTGCAGCATATATTAATAATTGACAAATATTTTGAGATGCCAGTACTACATATAAATATACCTTGGTAGAAAGGAAGCTTGAGTCCTCTTCACATCCACTTTATTGAAAAAAAAAGAGAAGAAATTAGCAAAGTTTCAGTAACTCAATAAAAAAAGAATATTGACAGTTCTAATACAAAGCTAACACTATGGCTGAAAGAAATTAAGAACAGATCGACAGAAAAAATGACTTCTACATCCCTACCTGAAACGAGGACATAAAAAGATGACAACATTTAAGTTTTTCATATATTGTTTCTCATTTTAAGCCTACAACGATAAAAGTTAGATCAATTATAGAAGGAAAACTTTCTATGGGGTCATTTTTATGTAAGAAAAACAACAGTTTGAAAACAAACAAAAAATGCTAACCTGTCTGACAGGTCTTTGTACTGCACCTTCTTTGAATGTTGTTTTCGTTTCTGGTATTAGAACAAAGTAATTGACATTACACTTAAGTCAATTAAAATCAATGTATATAATTTGTTACTCTTAAATAATAATTGATATCTAATTTTAAGTACTACTCTGGGAAAATTTTATCCAAAGAGTAATTCTTTAAGCTTAATTATTAACTAAGGGGCATATAATTGGATAAACATTAATAACTGCTGTAATAAAAGCGAAATGGCATATCATTTGTTTAACTTTTAGTAAGTGCTATAGTTTTAGCTGAATGGCATTTAATTTGATACATTTTTGAAGTGCTATAATGTTAGCTAAATAGAATAATTATTTGATAAAGAGTTACTAAGAGCCAAAATATTATCTAAGACTCACATGTCTTCTTGATATGTCTCTGCTCTTGTCCACTTCATCAGACAAATCTAAAAAGAAATACTTCCTAACATTAACATAATAATATAGCATAAAACATCAATGCACTTAAGCCAAAAATCAGTCAAATCATCAAAAAGTCAACATTGATTTCAAATTTGCTCTCAATATCTTGATGACTTACTTTACTTAAACTGTTTACAAAGAGAAGTTCAGCATGAATGTGTAACATGCCAGGAACCACTTACAGTCAACCACATTTTATTACAATGTATTGAAGCAAACCATATTCAGGTCAATATTTAAGTCAATAACATGAACAAACTGTTTAGGACCATGTCAGATTATAAACTTGTTTGCCTCCTAAATGGGATTGGTATTCTTAATAAGCTACAAACTGCTTATCATCTTAATTTGTTTTCAGTTACCATAAACATCATTCCAACCTCTTATTTATAATTTTGCCTTTATACGTTAATTTTATTTTGATTATATTTAATTCATATTAAACATTATTGTATTCGGTGCTTTATGGCCTATAAGTATTGATGTGCCGTTAAACCCCATATGCAAAATACAAAACATTGGACAAAAACAAGATAATTCCTGGTCTTTTGGAGACACTAACCAAACCTGAACCTTTCACAAGATTGTGGTGTTTTGATTAAACTAATGTCTAGAGGAATATAGGCTCTCTTCAATTTTGAACCAAGTCGAGGGGTGCTGGATAGCGAGGACACAGAGCAAGGAGTCTGCAAAAAACAAGAGACAATTTATTTTAAAAGGTTTGACATATTTGTTCTTTTTTTAATTCTTATATTGTGTAGACTGATTAAAATTAAAAAGTTACTTCTGTTTTCATGGTAACAGCCAAACTGGGTTTTAAAGAATCACCTTATTAATAAAGCAACTTAATATGTCATTTTACAATACAATTGATTTGGCAAATAAAAGGGGGTTTACAGGTAATACAGGTATCCACTCAGAAACACCACAAATGGGTCTTAAAAACTTTTTATTAAGTTTACAAGGAACCATCATTACAATAGGAACTTAATGGCATAAAATGCATACCTGCTCTAATTCGGACATAAAATTAAATGTCATTTTCTTTTTCTGGCCTTTTACATTTATGTTTTTCCTTTCCTTTTTAGCTTGTTTGCCTTTGTTGTGTTGTGGTGTTAAATCCTTAAAAAAAAAAGATAAAACAAGCATTTGATAGTATTGCGGGCAATACAGTAGTCCCCTACCGGTCCCTCAAAAAGCTCTTTAATTATCATACGCTCCTGTTTATTGCCATTTATAATTAATTTGAGGTTGAAGTCTGTATTTGTATAATTATGGCTTAAAAATGAAGTAATAAACAAGGAAATCTACAGTAGCTGGGGTTCACATAATTGTTTTTAATTCCCCTGGCCTAAATAATTGTTAACTTAACATGACATTTATTTTTGGCCTTTATTTAAGGTATGAGCACCTTAATGCACTATCATTTAAGGTAAGTGCACCTAAATACGCTATCCAAAACTTCACGATTTTGCTGCAAGGTCATGCTGTGACCTTGACCTTCAAGATAGCGAACCAAATGTTGTGCGCGACATGTCATCTCAACATGGTGATCATTTCTGTGAAATAGTTGTAAAATCCAACTTCAAATAACAAAGTTATGGGCCGGACACAATTTTGCTGCAAGGTCATGCTGTGACCTTGACATTCAAGGTATCGACCCAAATGTTGTTCGTGACACGTCATCTCAATATGGTGATCATTTCTGTGAAATAGTTGTAAAATCTGACTTCAAATAACAAAGTTATGGGGCGGACAAGATTTTGCTGCAGGGTCATGCTGTGACCTTGACCTTCAAGGCAGTGACCCAAATCTTGCTCGCGACACGTCATCTCAATATGGTGATCATTTCTGTGAAATAGTTTTAAAATCCGACTTCAAATAACGAAGTTATGGGCCAGACACGATTTTGCTGCAGGGTCATGCTGTGACCTTGACCTTCAAGGTAGCGACCCAAATCTTGCTTGCGACACGTCATCTCAATATGGTGATCATTTCTGTGAAATAGTTTTAAAATCCAACTTCAATTAACAAAGTTATGGGCCGGACAGAATTTTGCTTCAAGGTCATCCTGTGAACTTGACCTTCAAGGTAGCGACCCAAATGCTGTGCGTGCATATTGTACACATTGCTACCTATTAACATACCAAGTTTCATGCGCCTAGCTATAATAGTTTTTAAGTTATCAAAGGATCCAGATTTTTAGCGGACAGACAGACAGACAGACGGACTGACGGACTGACGGACGGAGGGTAAACCTATAGTCCCCTCCGGTGTAAACACCGGTAGGGGACTAATAATATTTCCCAAAATTAAATTTTTGCTATAACCTTAAAGGTTGTATCTGACAGTTTGCCTCTTAATACATGTAACAACATCTAAACCCTGTTCTCGGAAAATTTGTACATAATTCCTGTGTAAACATATACTTTAGTTTCAGCAGTGTAAATAATTACCACAATTGTTAGAGAGTACAAATCATGACATATATCACATTAGTTGTCCATCATTTTCAAACCTATAAATAAGCATGATAGGAATTTCAGTAAAAAAATATATATCTACATCAGTGCTGATTACTTGGATGATCATGTAATGTGATGTCAAAAGTGAGTGGTCACATAGTTTTCTAAGATTAAAAATAGCTATCTCAGCAGAATGGCTCAGACAGGATTAATGCTTCACTGTTCACGTTTCACACAGTTGTAAGCAAAGCTATTTGTAATCAAGCTAGATTTGAAACGCTTCCCTCCTCAACACCACCCCCCGCCCCAGTGGAAAAAAATAGCATTATACAACAATGAATATTGATTTACAATACACTGCTGTTCGTTTGTATGTGGAAGTTTTTTTTTCCCTAAATCAACTTAATGTGATGTACTAAAGCCGGGAAAATAAAAACCTTAAAGTAGTGTTCAAGCTGTTTTTGATATTTGCAGCTCATTTACCTCATGCATCACTAAACTATACAGATGAATATTTTTCATCAGAGCGTGTATGTCAAACTGTATTCAGGCCACTTCAACAAATTGTATAGCACTGGCAATTATTAAGTGCTGACACTTACTTCCAAACTAAATGTGAACTTGTCCTGGCTACTATCCTCCATTGACTCAGAGCTCGGCTCTAAAGGACATTCTTGGAAGGTGGTCATTTCATCTGTCACATCAAATCCACTGTCATCCTTAAAGTCAAAATAAAAACTCTTAACTGTAAACCTTTTTCTGTGACCTCAGTTAATAATTTAATAGATTGACTTTCAGATGCTTTGCAGCAAATAATGCAGTATATCCTAAAAATAGCTCTCAGGGATCTTTTCTTCAAAGAGAATACAGTAAAACCTTTCAAAACTGCTCCTCTAAGCATCAACTACCTCTAAGCAGCAATGGTTCATATTTCTACCTAAAGATTATCAGTTCATTAAGCAGCACCCGATCCTAGTAGCAGTCAACTGCCATGCAATTGTCTTATTATTTAAATGACCAGATGCAACTTGAAACTGAATAGCTTTGATGCAAAGGTGATTCATAATAAACAAAAACAGCTACTTAATCGGTTATGTGATAATATAGATTGCAATGATTATGTTTA
Source organism: Sinonovacula constricta (assembly GCA_007844125.1). NCBI lineage: Eukaryota > Metazoa > Mollusca > Bivalvia > Cardiida > Solecurtidae > Sinonovacula > Sinonovacula constricta. The sequence continues at coordinate 42,874,340 of CM017562.1, forward strand.
CTGAGTGGCTAAGCGGCGAGAGGAGTTACAATTTAGTGACTACCACAAGGCCACAGGTGCCCCCTTACTGTTTTATGCTGTCTAATTATAAATTCAGTTTTTGTTTAAAGTTTATAAGTCGATGCATGACACAATTTCAGTCATGTTGTCCCTTAATATGATGACTAACAAGATTTACCTTACATCAGAGGAAGTGTAACAGCTAAGATTAAGATGAACAAGGAATATCACCAATCTACTGTTACAGAGTTTGGCTGCAGCTGAACTCTGATACTGGTCTTTTACTGATGATGCAATAACAAATTGACAGTCATTGTCATAAAGAGTCAAACAACAACTGATGCTTAATAATTTTAATTTTGATCTTTTTCAAAATGTTAAAAAAAAGTGCATTGTGCTTCAGTGCTTCAAAGAACAGAATACAATTTAAAGACATTTTACATATAAACAAGTGACCATTTTTAATTATTTTTTGTATTTTGTTTTATTTTAATTAGCATTAAAAAGTTACTATTTGCAACCTTTTTAGGTTTAAAGCAATGTTGTTATTTTTCAGAGGTAAGATGCTTACATAATATGTATGCATGCAAGTTTTATAGTCATTTTGTTTCATCTAAAAAAAGTCTTAAAACTACTGTTTGATTTTACTTTAATTTTTTTAAGAATAAATGTACTAAAATGCCAAATACAACAACAACACAAAAGAACATCAAATAAATATGCATGCATACTATGTTAAACCTTATTTTGCCTTGCATCAGTCACATCCTATGCACAGCAACAACTCTCAACAGAATACTTTTTGCACCTCCAACAAATGTTGCTATGGGGAGGTTTTACTTACATGATAAAACATCAGTTACACATACACTTACCATTGTACATTTTTTAACAATAATTCAGCATTTGTGTGAACACTTTTGAAAGCCATGTACACGAAAACAGCTGCTAACTAATAGACCAGTAACGAATTTATATATGATACCTTAGTAGTTGAACAGTTTAGTCAATTATGTAAATATCTGTCAAAGATGTTAATTGTAAACCATGTTTTTTTAAGTTCATGTTTACATTTTATTTAAAGCGCTTCTAAAACCATGCATTCTTAATTGTATGAATTGTTTAAAAAATATGTACAAGAATAAGATGTCATAATGCTTCACTTGCCTTTGAACTCTTTATGTCCTCAATGGATTTTCTGAACCATTTCTTTGTTGTCTTATCCTGGCAAAGGGTTGTTCGGTGTTTCTTTTTCTTGTGATTTCCATTGCACATAGGCTCTGGTGAAATGTGATACATTTCAACTGGTAAAATGCTACTCATCTTGTCTGAGTCCCTCTTGCTAGGTATTTTTGACATCACCTTTGACTTATCATTTGTTTTAATCCTTTCCCTGCTCTTGCTATGATCATGTGATTTGACTTTGCTAGTTTTGTTTTTCTTTGATTTTCCCTGTTTCATGTGTACATCTTGTGATTCCTGAATGTCTTGAGAAGCAAAGTCATAGGGATCATGGTCTTCTTGTTCCGTTTTTACAGCTGCTTCTTGATATGACCAGTTTCTCTTGGAAATTTTGCTTCGAGATCTTGAATACGACCATTCAAACACCATGCTGCCTGATTGTTGTCTTGACATAGATTGGCTCATGTTCAACATCTGCTTCCCATGCTTCATTCTCTCTACTCTTCCAAGAAATGAGTTGTCACCATGAAAGCTGACATCATCATGTTCTTTCTTCACCAATGGTTGCTTTCCATTGTTTGTTTTGGAAGGAAATCGACTAGAAAAACAATCTTGCAACACTGGCGAGAATCTTTCTTTTTTAGTTTCACATTCAGTGGCACTAGTCTCCAAAGAAGAGTTTCCGAATTCATCACTACTTTCTGCAGAAACAATATTTGGGCTTACAACAATTTCTTTGTGGTTCTTTTTACTTTCTACATTCTTTGATATATGTTTGGCATGGTGCTGTCTAGTTATATCATGCTTAGATGAAAGTGTCTTATCTTTGTCAGTACAATGATATGCTTTTTTCGTTTTGTCTTCTGGTTTTTTCTTTTCAGTCAAACTGTTTTCTAACTTATAACGTCTGATGTTATCATCATCATCACTTACAATAACAAGTGGATCCAATTCATCGTTATCCAAGAAATTTAATTCTGCTTCTTTTTGCGGAGTTGTTTGTATTGCATTTTGTTTCCTTGAAGCATTATCAACATTAGAAAGTTCCTTTTTCTTTATTTTATTTTCATCATTGTTTTCTTTGCTTGCATATTTTTCCTTTTTTCTATTAGTTTCTTTTGTCACTTTATCTGTATCTTCTTCATTTGAAATCTTTTCTACTTCATCAAACTCATCGCCCAGTTCAAATTTTTCATTTTCTTTGCTAGGGTTGTTTTCTCTTTTCCTTAACTGTCGACCATTCATACTTTCAAACTGAAGTGAATCATCTTTTCTTGTTTGATTCTTTTTGGGCATCTTGCATTTCTTTGGCTTGGCTTTCCTTTGATCTCTTGTCAACTTTACACATCTTGATCTTGGGATTTTATCAAGATCCATGAGTTCAGCATGACACCACAATTGATCCTCATTTACATCTTCTTTTTCAATTAAACTACATTTTCCTGATTTCATATTCTTGCCACACAAAGATTTCTTATGATTGTTTTCTATTGCATTTGTTTTAGAATCTCTAAGTGATTTATCTGAGTCACAAAGCTCTTTGAGAGAGTCATTCACATCAGTGAAGGACTTTTTCACATTCACAACTCCCTTATATTCTTTGCTTAATTCATTTTTACCTTGACCATTGCTGTGATCTTCTCTTTCAGATTCATTTGGAGCTTTGCATGTGTTTCTTGTAGTCCTTTTAATACCTGATTTAACACTGCCATCATGTTCAGGGGAATTTTGTTTTGGGGCAGCAACATTTTTTGTTAAGTCAACTGCTGTAACTTCACTTTGCAGTGCTTCAATTTCATCAGCAGCATTATCAAAACTGTCAGGAATGCTGTTAATGTCCTCAACATTTGGTGGCAGATTCCGCTCGGGTAACTGTTTATCTTTATGGAAGTCAAAATCATAGGTTTTGTTCTTGTTGTCTGTTGTTTTGCTGATATTTAATGATATTGATTCCTTTGTATCATCTGCCGACTGTTTTTTCCCTTTTCTACTTTTAGACTTAGCAGCCTTAAAAAACAATAACAAATACTAGTTTAGAAATTTTGAAATTACAGCATTTGTAACAACGTTTTGTCAAAATTATTAAGAATAAAACACAAATTTTGAAATATAATATATATATATATATATATATATATATATATATATATATATATATATATATACATGTATATATATTAAATGTTTAAATTTACTGACATGCCACTTTTGCAGTGAAAAAAACACCAAATTTATGAAAGAAATACCAAATCTTGATAGAAATACCAATACAATACACATGCTTTAAAACATGAACAATTTATTATGTTATGTATTTACTCATTTGAAATACAAACTAACTTTTGTATACTTTGGTGCCTTTTCTGTGCTTTCAACTTCATCAACATTTTCATAACTGTAAGAAATGCTTTTGATGTCCTCAACATTTGGTGACAAATTCTGCTCAGGCAACTGGCCATCTTCATGAAAGTCTAAATCATAGGTCTTGTTTTTGTTGTCTCTGGTCTTGCCAATACTTACTGAGGCTATTTCATGTAGATCATCTGCCTTCTGTTTCTTCCTTTTGCTGTGTCTCAATTTAGTATCCTTGTGACAGAAAGAGAAACATCTTGTTGCAATGCAGAATTTAAAATAAAAATCATTTAAGGTGCATTGCATTTTAAACTTATTGAAATGTTTGGTGCAAAATTGCAATTAAAATTCAATTTTAAAATGTAGTTGATCCAAAAGTCTTAATAACAAAGTTTAATAGAACATCCTACTAGAATAAGAAAAATATGTGCTCCGATTACCAGATAAGGCTCTCTTTTCTTTATAAAAAAAAGTCCTGACTTTAAACAGTATACAAAAATCTTACAAAACCCTTTACCTTTCTTCATGCTATTCATCAACAAAAAAATAGAACAACAAGTAATGGGCTGACAGATATCCAATCATCACACCACCACACCTCTGCTTCCTGTTCATAAACCTTTATCTTATATCTACCAAGTACAAGGCATTTTCAAAAAAGTGTGAAATGAAATACATCGGACACCAGAGAAAATTGACACTTAATCCATCTTAATGAAAATTCTAGTTGCAATTGCTTCCTTCTTTGGTAAAAAATCCAAATTGATACAAAACTGTGAAGGTGGTAGGTTGGATAACCTTGATAACTCCTGCAATATTTTCCTCTTATCATAACTAAAAATACAGGTGCACAGGTTCCCTGGGTACCGAAAATAATTGTCAATAATAAAAGCTGATGCAATGTATGTGAAGAAGCCAGATAAATTTGTATGAATTATTGTTAAAAAGGACAATAACTCCTTCAATTTTAACTGTTCATAAGGAAATTAGCCAGTGCTTAAGATAAAAAAATAAAGTTTCATTAAATGTGACACAAACCTGTAGAAGTAAAAACCAGAACAAAGTTGTATCCATCGATTATCTTAACAGAGCTTTAAAAAGGGGCAACAATTCCTGCAACTTTCATCATATAGTAACTAAAGAAAAACAGGTTCTCAGGTTCCAATGGTAATAAAAATAATTGTAAAGTTTCAGCAAAGTTGACAAAGAACTATAGAAGACGTCCAGACAAAAAATGGTGCTTTAAAAAATAAAGAAAAAAGGGCACAGGTCCCATATTAATAGATAAATGTAAGGCTTCATCAAAATTGTGGCAAAACTTTAGTGGAAGCCCAGACAAAGCTGTGTCCACAGTCAGATGGACAGAGTTCTACTATACACACACCCGTAACCACTCAAAACTTAATTTTGTCATTGTGGAAACAAATGAAATAGCCGTTCAAAAATAAAAATATATATAAATTTAAATCATAATTATTTCTTTTTTAAGCACAACTTACTTTTATAGACTTGTGTACACTTTCTATGGTATCAACAGCACCATATGTATTATCGTAACTGTCAGGAATGCTGTTGATGTCCTCAGCATGTTTTGGCAGATTCTGCTCAGGTATCTTTTTACCTTCATGACTGTCAAACTGATAGGTTTTTATCTTGTTGTCTGTTCTCTTGCTGGCATTTACTGAGACTGGTCCCTGTAGATCATCTGTCTTCTGTTTTTTCCCTTTTCTATTTCTCGATTTAGTCTCCTACAGACATTCACAAGAAAAAATAAAAAGATGTACCGGTACTTCTGTCAAGACACTCTTGTATTAAACATTATCAAAAAAGTAATAATATTGTAAAATGAACAAATAAATGAAAAACAATCTCTTTTTTTGTTTAACAACCATGAAACATAAATGTATGTACATGACTTAAAGCCAATTAAAATCATAAAACTAACTTTACTACTCTTTTGTCTATTTACAGTGCTTTGAACTTCATATGCATCATCAGCATTATTATCACTGTCAGGAATACTTCTGATGTCTTCAACATGTTTTGGCAGATTCTGCTCAGGCAACTGGCTATTTTCATGAAAGTCAAAATCATAGGTTTTGTTCATGTTGTCTGTTGTCTTGCTGATATTTACTGAGGCTGGTTCCTGTAGATCATTTGCCTTCTGTTTCCTCCCTTTACTGTGCCTTAACTTAGTATCCTAAAGCAAGTTAGAAAGAATGTTACAATTATTTAAATAATCAAAAAAAAAAGAAAGAACTTAAGGAAGGCAAAATTTACTTCATATAATGTACAACAACCCCTTACATGAACATAACTAGAACAATACCTAAACTTTAAGCTAATGAGTACCCCAATCCATACCTCTGTTTATAAATCACTCTCATATCAATGTCTGCAAAATTGTAAAAAGTGATGATAGCTCCTGCATTTTTTAATAATACTGAAACAAACTTTTCAAAATATTTATGTGCATATCTGAAAGTAATATTATTAATATGCATACAGTTAAGTAATTTCTGTGCAAAAAAATACATTGGTTCTTACTACTATTATTTTATCTTATTTACTATACTTCTACTAAAGAGATTCTTTTCAACAGCATAAGCATCAGTAATTACCTTATCAGGAGAATTTCTTTTAGTCAAACTGAAAGAAAATAAGCAAAATGTCGACACTCTTATAAAAGTCAGTATGTCATAACAAATATAAAGTAATATAATAAAGAAAAGCTAAAAGCTAAATACTACTTACTGTGTTTTTGACAAATTTAAGCTACATGTGATTAAAGTCGGTTTATTTTGAAGTATAGATTAAGAATGTAAGGTTGTTGGAAGATTTCTTACTATAAATTCAAGACACAGTTTCTTAAAACAAGCTAATTTTGTAGGCCAAATAGAATTTTGAAAATTATATAAATAGAGAACGAAAACTTACTAGTCTGAATGTATTTCTTCTGAACAGCCAGACTGACCTGCAGGTGGTTGTGATTCAGGGATCACTATTTCCTCTTCTGGTATATTCCTGTTGCAGGCTTGGATAAAAACAACACAATTTTGTTTAGTATATTACATATTAAAAAGACGGCTAAGTATTTTATGTTTTAGTCATAAGTTATGGTTTAATTAAATCAGTTTGTAACTCAAAATTTAAGCTTGAAACAAAATGTTGCATTTAAAATTAGAAATTTTGTCAGTATTCATTGTCTGTACCTTTACTATATTATAAAACAAAATTTAACATATATAATCTTCAGAGCATCTAAAAAGCTTTCATTTCTATTTCGCATTGAGGAGTGGGATATTCCCATCTAGAGTTATTATCTCTCTTTTTTGTCACCAATAATAAGCAAGAAATTAACCTGGTGAACTGTTTTACTCCACCTAGGTAAATGAATGTGTACTAATGTGAGAACAGTTAACACTTTTAAACATTGACAAGAATTATCCTTCCATGCAAAATACCTTTATTTTTCTTTTCTTCTGAAAAACTATCAATATCACATTTATTCTCTTTCTTCTTGCTAATCTTCTCTGATGACTTAACTGGTACAGAAACAGTAACAACTGGTGTTTTGACCTTGACTTTGTTCTTTGCCAAGACATTTTTCTTCTGTGGTGGGGTGGAGGGAACAACAAAGTCTGAAAAGGGATTATAATAGGCAATTGCATCATTTGGTTTTGCAAACTACAAAATCTTCCAAGGTATGTCAGCACATACAATAACTTTTGCTTATAAAATGCAAGTAGAAAGATTTATGATTCTGCATAGGTTATATATATATATATTGGCACAAGTCATTACTCTGAAACCTTTAGTGAATTTTGTGGATAAAATAGCAGGTAATAACATAATCAAAAGCATTTACAAGCTGCAGCCTAGGTGAAACTTACTTTGTACAGCATTTTAACAAAATCTCTTTCCTTATGACTGAGTAGTGCTGATACACACCAAAAGTAAACTGTAGTTTACATTGTACTAATATCTGCTTTTATCCATTCTGATTTGAAACGGAGAAGATTTAAAAAACAAAAAACAGATCATTAAACATTGCTTAATAAACCAGATTCTTAAACTGCCTTTTTTCTCAAATTATTTATGTGTTGTTGTTCATTTTGTAATTTAATTTTAGCTTTGACAAATTATGAGACAGAATAATTTATATCTGATCCAATGATAACAATCAAGTTAAACTAGAACTATCGCTGAATGTGATTCATACCCCCACCAATGTCCTTGAGATGGGTTCTGCACATTGCCCAGTTGGGGTGAACATTTGAGTCAAATTTGAAGAAAATCCTTACATTAGTATAGAATTTATAGAGCGGACCTGACATATTGTCTAGTATTGATTGTAAGTAAATTAAAAGACTTAAAAAGGGGCATAACTTTGTCAAAATGCAATACAAAGTTATGAAACTTGATCTGCATATCTTACTTGTGACACTTCATATATATTTTAAGTTTCAAGCAAATACTTTTTCTAGTTTCAGAAATATTCAAATACATGTTAAAATTTAAGAATATTTTCTAAGTCAATTTTTGACCTTCAAGTGTGACCTTGACCTTAAGCCGGCAAAAGAGTAACATGGGTTCTGCACATCCCCTTGTTGAGGTGAATATTTGAGCCAAGATTAAAGAAAATCTTTCACTTAATGTAGGACTTACAGAGCGGGCACGACCTAATGTCTAATTTTTGATTGTTTGATATTTGACCTTCAATTGTCACCTTGACCTTGAGCTGACACATGGGCAACATGGGTTCTGCACATCCCCTTGTTAAGGTGAACATTTCAGCCAAGTTTGAAGAAAATCCTTCAATTGGTACAGTATTTATAGAGCGGACACGAAAATGGAGACGGACGGACGTACAAAGCGAATCCATTATAGCCCCCCCCACATTTTGTGGTGGGGGTATAATTATCCCACCTTTACAACCACACTCTTTCTCCTTCTTCTCAGAACAGGCTACATTTTCTTTAATTGCTGCCATGGCTGTCATTTAGACAAATAATATATATAAATACACGAAAAAATGTGTCTTCAGGACATGGTTAGCTTTGCCATACGATTTTGCTGGTAAACATGTATTTTCATTAAAAAATTTTTTGGTAAAATTTCAACTCAATGAAACTTTAAATGAAGATCAGAAAAAAAATGCCAAAAGCTGTGAAAGTTTTATAGTACCTTAAGGCCCAACTATGCATTATATATATATATATATATATATATATACTCATTATATTAAGAATACAGGGCATCATTAGTAGCAAGTTTCATTAGATTTGAACCAGCGCTCCAGGGCTATGTTATGCAGTAGCAAGGACAGACAAGAGCAATGCTTATATCCTCAGGCCATGTCATTGTGATCATTTTACTTATACCTTTCTCTTTAAGTTGCTCTTCAGCATGCTCTTTTTTCTCTTTAACCTTTGGTATGGCAGGCTTTAAAATGGGTGTTGAGGCTGGGTTCTTCATGGGTACACATGGCACAGACACTTTCTTCCGTTTGGTAACAGACTCCTGGCTGCCAGCATGCACCGGCTCTGACTGCAGGACAGGAGGAACACACACTCCGGGTTGGGACTGAGAATCCTAAACACACAACAACACAAAATAATTTGCTATAGGACTTTTAATATCTATAAGCAAGTAAGTAGCATTACATAAATGTATATGTTGGTTTCTGTGGTTATCATCTTTGTATTAATAAAAAATAGATGAAGAGCCTAGGCCCACATCTGACTACACAATGCCAAACCACATGTAGGTTGGTAGACTCTTCAACTCTTCAGAGTCTCACTTTTACCATTCCCAATAAAAAGAATCTCTTGATGATACATGAAAATGAAACACCTTGTGGCCTCAGCCTAAATTGTGAGGCTCTCTGAGATGGCAGTACAACACATATGATATGCATAACCCACAGGTGTCTGGACAGGTCCTGATGCCCATGAACAGAGCTTCTGTTATGGGATAAAGAGTTCCACCCAATGAGCCAAATAGTAACAGTTTTTTATTAGTGCCACTTTGGAGAATGATGCTTCCTAAAGTTTAACATTTTTATGGAGACAAAAATGCAGTAAGAAGTAACAGGAAATCACTATTCAGAGAGACTTTTTTCAAAGAAAGGATCCAAGTATAGTCGTCTGGACCGCCGATTTACTTTCAACAACGCATGGGTTGGAATAATCCAAATTGTCCCCACTTAACAAAATTCCAACTAGGAGTTAAAAAGATTTAACAACAATACAAGGAATAAAACAAACTAGTAGATAGGCTAGTTCATGGCCTTTATCATACATAGTCAAATAGCAGAAGAGGGACATTTTTATATTTGGCATGAATCTGGTGTTACCTATATTAGATTTCCAAATGACTCTTAAAATCAAGAGTGCACTTACTCAATCTGTTGTGAAGCATAGTCAGAAAATGATCATTTTACATCTATAGTTCAGTATTTTTGTTCCTTTAAGTACTGCTGTTATAAGAAATCAAATTATCCTGTTTATTGTTAAAATTTACTTCTTAAGACAATGCTCTACATGGCATATTGGGTATCTCACATCCATGTTCTTTCTTGAATAGTCTGTCACATCCAAAATGAAAGTAGCTAATGCAGGGACCTTAGGTTGAAACCAATCAACATTGTATCAGCGGTGGCCAGACAGTGATTTTCCCAGCAACAGTAAAGCTGGTCTTAGGCTTGGCAGACTTCAGGGTTCATTGGTCAGCAGGGTCTCATCAACATGGCAAGTCCTACAAATGCCCAGAGCTATTGTGCATTGGGTCTATAAATGTAGGCATTACGCGGAGTAAAGCAGATGATGTAGGTGAGACTATGTCTTGTAGAAGAGTTGACCTCCTTTGCCTTCAAGGAATCATGCTTCCAGAGAAGTTGCAGCAAAAGGGTGTTTGAAGTGAAGGGGTATCAGATAGGATACTGCTAGAGCAGATAGAAGTGGGACAGAGTCTTTTTTATTGTGAGTTACAACTATCGTGAGTGCTCAAGATGTTCCCAGCTAAAGTGAGAAGAGTTTCTATGAACACTTATCACAACACTAAATAGTTATCTGTGATCTCACAATACATTGTAGTGCCTTCCTGTAAGTGAAAATGCAAAAGGCTGTAAAAACTTTTGGATTCTGCTATTAAAGCAGAGTTTGTTGAACTTGTTGCATCAAGCATTGAGGGAAAAATGCAAATGACTATGCAAAAGCACTGAAAGTTGTCCGGAATGAGGCTGCAACAGAGATGTGGAGTGTCTTGATTAAGCGCCAATAGAACAGCTTATCAGTAAAGAAGTTCAAATTGATTAAAGGCATTTCGGCTTTATGGCAGGCAGAGTAACTCATGATACCATCCTCATCATATGCCAGTTGCAAAAAATACATCTAACAAACCCTTATGTTTGGCTTTTATTTACCTGGAGAAAGCCTTTTGATTACATTCCATGGATATTACCTGGTTTCTGTATAACCCTCTTGAAGGCTGATAACCTGCAATCATAAAGCTCTCTCTGTACGTGAGATATAGAGACTGCTTAAGTGGAAAAAGGGCATGGAAAAGAAAGGTCTGGGAGTTAACATTGGCAAGATCAAAGTTGCGACTTATGGCACCAACAGTTGAGTCCACTGCAAATGGAAAGTACATGTATCTGCTACCAAACCCAGCAAACTGCAGAAGAATGAGAGAGCTAAGATGCACTTGCCTGGACAAGACGGAGACTTAGCACTCAATTCGATAGACAGGCCTCACCCTTGTGAAAGGAAGTGGTATTACTTCATAACGTTAAGACAGACATAATTTGGCACATTAACACTTACAAAGTCAATAATGTCACCTCTATATATATATATGTTTGTTATGTGACGTCACTTCCATATATATGTTTGTTATCTAGAGTCAAAATAAAGGTCAGACCTGGAAGACACATTATGAGTTGTATCTTTCACAGCCTAGTACATCAACCTCATTTTGGTTTCCATGACGAAATCATCAAGCAACATGAAGCGAGAAAATTCTATCCATATAAGAAGCACGCATATGTGCAATTTCGAAGATATTTGAAGAATTCAATGCTGCAAAAGAGGAATCAACATTAATGAAGTGCCACACATGGCTGAGAAGTATTGAAGAGAAGTTTGAGATACTCTCTACACCGATCAAGAAGATGCAGGATGCAATAGAAAACAAGGAAATTACAGACACGATTTTATCAACAGAGGATTACACTATCCACCTAAGGATACAGGTTGACAAGATCTGAGAGTATATGAGACTGAGGAGCGCTCAAGATGACAATGCACAAGAGAACACCAGCAAAGTCCTGGATGATGAAGCAGGGATAACACCTGTGGAACTCATACACACAACCGACGGGTCGACACACATCAGAGATGTAACCTTTCATCCGGTAATATGACAACTGAGTTTTGCAGAATAAACAGTCAGTAAAATATACTTACATAATCATAAACTGCCAACATTGACATTGCCCAGCTTTTCAGGTGATATCCAATTAATGCAGCTGTTCATTTGAACTTACACTTGACTGATGAACAAAAGTTTACATATTTTAAATCTCAAGACGGTGATGCAGCCATTGCTGTAGTGGAGTTCAGTTTGACGAACGCTAATGACACCGCAGCAGTAGAGTTACTCACAGAACAAGTAAAATTATACATGCCCACATGCAAACCTTGTTACATTTGCAACCCCGAGTTCACAAATTGACGGCTTACGAAAATTACTATGATCAGCTGCAAACGAATGTAAGAGGCCTAGAAACATAAGTTATACTAGGTAAACCCGCCCCTGAGTTATGTAGAAACCTTGCAAGACTAAACAAACCAAAAAGTGGTCATTGTGTGATCTACAGAAAGCCTTTAATCAGGAATTAAATATTATCGAGGCTGGATTAGATATGAAGCAACTACGCGCACACATCCCATCGGCATCATTTCACACCAGCGCAAGCATCAGATACAGAACTGGAAGCAGAAACAGGTACCTGATCAGAAACCAAAATGCACGTATTGTGAAGGAAATCATCTACCAGCTGTTTGCTTTCAAGTGAAGGATTGCAATGCAAGAATAAAAGTTACCAAACAAAAGCGTTTGTGTTTCACCTGTTTACACTCACATAAAGTATCAAACTGCCTGTCAAATTTCCGCTGTTGTAATGCAAACGTAAACATCACACTAACAGATGTTCTAACAATCTGCAGCACCACACCAGCACTCTGCAACACCAAATACACACATGTCACACGCAAAAATTAAATATGTATCCCTAAACCATAATTTGTAACGCCATCATCAAAACACATTCACGTTACATAGTATGTCATGTGAATTGACACAGGGTGTTTTACTGAAGACAGCTGTGGCACCGATCTACACCGAGTTGTAAGTAGATGTGAATGTCCTGTTTGATGAGGGTGCACAGAGATCGTTTATTACAGAGGAGTTGGCACACTAACTTCAAGTTGCGCGCACAGGAAGTGAAGTAATACACATGGCATCATTGGAAACTCTACCCAGTCCATACGTCGGTTTGACAAAACTAGAGTACAGGATAAAACCCTAGATGGTGAGTTAATAGCACTGAACGTTCTGATAGTACCGTCAAAAGCTGCACCTCTAAACAACAGAACAGGCAAGTCACTTAGCTACCATACTTGAGAGAGTTGATGTTGGCTCACCATGTGGCATTAGACAACATGTTTATGGAAGTTTGGTAGCTCTGATTACTTTTGGAATATCGTCAGGATACAGTTATACCCATCAATGGCCTGACAGCTGTGGCGTTGAAGCTACGATATCTTCTTTTGGGACCACTTCCGGCTGTGCATATGCAAAAGAGCCATGCATGTTATCATGAACTTAATTACAGCACCACCACCAGCTTGTGACCTTGAGAAGTTTTGGAATCCTGAAAGTCTTGTAGTTTGTGAATTGGCGACTTTCAAGATAGGTGGAAACTAGAGTACCTCACTGCCCTTCAGGAACGTCACCGCACGTGCAATGCGCAGACTATCAAAGCGGTTGACGTAGTTCAGATCCATGACAAGCCATTTACATTATGTAGACTTATCCGGGGGAAAGACAATATTATACTGACCAAAGATGGAGTGACCAACAGAATTATCACAAATTGGTACCCTCTGGAAATTTTGATGGATCGTGATTCAGACAGTGTGAACAATCAGTGACACATCAGTGTTATATATATTACATGAGTGACATTATTTTCTTTAAATATAATCTAAATGTAATTATAATTTAATTTAAATATAAATAAAACTATTTACAGACATTGTGAATTTGAGAGCTGATATTGTTCAAAGACTGTAAATCTTTTTCATACAGTGATATTATTTCATAAGAATAATATTTAATGAAATATTTTGTTTATGATATTTATCATAACTCTTTATCGAGGTTTCTATTATCATTAAACATAATGTAGTAAATTTAAAACCTACTTAGCAAGTACATGTATTAAGCAGATGACATGTGAAACATGTGATGACAATGAAATAAGCAAATATGTATCGCTCTTCAACATCAAACTGAAGAAATCAAGTATTACATGATTAGATAAAAAAACTTACAGCTTCCTGGACATCTCTCAAACTGATATGAAGTGGTTTCTCTACAGTTGAGACTTTATTCTTCTTCTGGAAATAAAATATTTTAAATAATATTGAACAGATTATATCATAAACAATATTTAAACATTGTATACCATCACATTTATTACTATTTAAAAATCAATTTAGTTTAAGATGAAATTTATTTTTAAAAGAATAAAAGAGTATATTTGGAGTTTAAGATAACACCAAAGCTAAGGTCATTAATAAAAGTTGTGTGACAAATGACCCATTAATCTGTCTGGATTATGCTGTAACGTTTCAAGCTACAAGAAGCTAGGACTGCTGGTGATAATTACAAGCAAAAAATGGTCTTAGACTGTTTTAAAGTCACCATTTCATGAATTTATTTAGAATTCCATTAAGTTTTATGTTTTAAATTTAAGAGAAAAAAAAGCTTCATGGTAGAATAAATAGATTAGCATGAAGTAAATGAAATCATTTATGTCAGTCAGTATTTGCATGATAGCAGATATATTTGGGCAACATTTCAGTATTAAAAAGTATTTTATGTTATTACAAACATAAAATTGGTAACATAAGGCAACAGCAAATGGTAAAAAAAAGTTTCAAAGTAAATATCAATACTTAAGGCTTTATAGCAAAGCTGCAGCATAACAGGCAACATATGTGGTACATTATAGTATGGCTAGTACTGCAAGACAGACACACCAAAAAGGTTAAACCAGTATGATTTAGTATGGGTAAAATCTCAAGACAGCAACAAAAAAGCATTAAAATGTATAACTAAGTCATAGTTAAATAAGAATATAACTGAAAGAAAAATGCAGAGATGCTTAAAATTAAAGACACAGATGAATAGAACTTCTACTATGACAGCAAAAATTAGGTTCAAATTAATGATGTAACCAAGTAGACTATGGCAAGCCTGCAAGGCATGTATGACAATAAATAATCCCAAAAGTTTACTCCAGAAAAATCAAAGATGAGGTCTGCTGCTGCAATGACATGGTTCTCATAGTGGGGCAGGAAAAGGACCGAAATGGTGTTGTCAGTAACATCCTGGTGTTGGCTGGGGTAGATCTGACACACAGGGCTTTTCAACCAAATCTTCAGCAGAAGTTTTTTGTCATCACCTGAATAAAAAGAGTTAACATTTCAATGCTTCCCAATAGTTTGAGATGCACATTTCCAATTAAAGGTGGTATCAAACAGTTTGAACCCAATTTTATCCTCAAACAAATAAATTATTGTTACCTGAAAAGATCCAATGAAATAAACATAACATCCCACTGGTCTTTACAAACATGTATTTCCTATCTGAGCTACATGTACTGCACTGATACATGTAGCTAATTTTAAACTAAGAAAACTGCATAATCACATACTTTCTGTTCCAATTGTTGTCTTATCAGTGCTCACATGTCTACAGCGGCCAGGGATCTGCTTGACTGAGCAACGTCTTACTATTAATCCCCTCCTCCTCACCCAATTGTTATAATTATCAAACTTAACTGCCCTGACCTTCCAGGCAAGATAGATTCCAAGCTATTACCATTGGGGAATGGTTTTATTTATCTTTGCCTTTTAAATGGAATGTTTGATAGTTTTATACAACATGTAATACAAATGGGCCATATTATATATTCAGATAAAGGTCAATTGTTCAAATATATTTTCAATTCACATTAAACCAAAAGACTAATATAATAAGTCTGTCGTTTTCATGTGTCAAATCATGTATTGTATTGTTTAAAACATAAATAGGACACCATTTGATGCTTTGCATCAATGCTTTTCTTGTAATATTAATTTCATGCAATTTTGAATCTTTCACTCATACAAATATGCTCCACACTAAACTCACCAATGCATTCGTATTTGAGAATATCTGTCTTATAAACAGCCACAGTCTCCCATTCCCCCTCATCCAAAAGTGAACTCTGAAAAAAAAATAAAAAAATATGGGTTTAGGCATTTAAACATTGCTTTTAAATTACTGCACCACATAGATGTAATGTTTAAAATGTGATTTGTTCTCACTCAAACTCAGTTACACAAGTATTCAATATATAAATATGTACTTAATTCTATCCATGGCAACTACTCAGCAATTCAAGTTACCCTTTGAATATGAATTTATAACAGAATTCTATATTTTTTACTTATAATAAATAATTGTACACTCGAATTCTGGTCTAAAGAACTTGAATTGATCTTAATAAATTATTACTAAAGTCACTGTTTCACAAGAAATCACTGTCAGTGTCTGACTTTTTCACCTTGCCATTGTAACACGTTTGTTAAAATCTTGTTGACTTTTCATATACAAATAGGAACGAAATAAAGTTATCAAAAATTTTGAACTTGTTCATTATTATTAATTTATTGTACACTTTTTTCTACTGAGAAAATTAAATACAGATTTAAACTTATTCTAAACATTATATTACATCATACTTTTAAATTGAACAAACTAACTTTAGGTAATAGACATGTGAAACATATATTCATAGATTTTATAGAACATCATGCATAAAAAAAATGATTGTTTGCCTAAAGTTCAATAGCAACAACAGAGATGTTTATATTCAAGCTATTAAAATATTAAACCTCATCTTAATGGCACTGGACTAGCTCCAGTTTACCCTTTATGCCAATCTTCAAAGTTCCTTAAATATTTATACAGAATTAAGTATACTGACATTTAATAACTTAAGTCATATGCTGCTACAAACAAGCAAACCAGTTTGGACAATTCTGATGACTCTATCCTGTCAGCTTTAATCTATCTTGCACAAGCTGATGCCCTGAAGTTTGCAAGATTATTTTAAACTAATTACACCATGAAACAGCTTCAATAGAAGCACCATGTGTCACTATCAAAGGTTTAAACAAATTAAACAAAAGTTTGCTTAACCAATTATTAATAAACTGCCTATTTGCCAAGGGGACCCTGCAAGAAAATAGCACATGCTACATGTTAAATCTTTTTCAATAATAAATTTAACTGTTCTACAATCTACAAGGCAGTTGACTTTTACTGCAGCATTTTAAAATTTGGATATATATGTGCAAGGAAACATTTTAAGAAAGAATGGATGAAACAAACACATCTTACAAACCTGACTAAGGAGACTGTCCTGCTCACAAAAAAGGGTAAGTCGCTCACTGCCTGTGTTAAAATCAACCCAAAACTCTTCATAGCCCTCATCTGATGGTTTCCTTAACTATAATTGACAAAAACAGGTTATAATAATCAATTGGAAAACAGATGCAATGCATTCAATGCGTCCAGCAGTTTTTTACCAAAATCAAACTGTGCATACTGTGGGAAGTCAATGTACTTAATGTCACTCTAACCATGACAAGCAACAATGGATTTTAAAAAGGAACACAATCGATCTAAAAGGTATTTCCTTCATCTAGAGCTTAAGTAGTATCATTATTTTAAATACTTTAACCATGCTAGGTGAAACTTATTTTGAAAGTAAAAGTATCAATTAAATTAAACAACTCTTATCAAAAAAAAAAAAAGAATTCTTAAACCCAGAAATAACATGTCTTACTTATATATGTTACTCAAGTAATATCAGTATGTCTGTTTTGACAAAATTGTTCACTTGTTATGATTAGCCAAATTATTATTTACATTTGGTATTTTAACATAAACACAATTTTGTCATACAATTTCTTGGTGTACATGTATGTAAACGGTAAAACACAAAGGTGATACCTGTTTCCTGCCCAAAAGTGCTGCTTCACATGGAATAGAGAAAACCCTGCAACAGATTTTAGGGATATAATGATAACCATTAGTGATAATGTTGTAACTGATATGTTTACCAGTCACAAGCAAGAAAAAGTGTTTAATATTTTTACAGGCAACATTCAATTATAGTTAATTAAATGTCAAATAAAAAAGTATTAGATAACACATTTTGACAAAAAATATAGAATGTAGGTTTCTTGGAACAACATAGAGTACAGTACATCGGGTCACATGATTTTTGTACATGATTTGGTACAAAATTATTATTAGCCCATGTTATAAATTTTCATGTCATGGCAATTCTTTAATCTTAAGTAAAAATAATCCTTAGCAAATATATATTAAGCCCAAACAACTATGAATGTTTATGACAAATGCTTACTTTTGGTAATTTCACATACCAAACATAAATTTTTAATGTTATTACTATAATTTAAATAAATAACTTACTAATTTTGAAGTCTGCAATATAGTTTTCTGTATGTATTTACCTTTGAATTACAAGTTAAGTGGACTTATGAAAGTGCTAAAATTCGTGATAACTAAATTATTGTCTAGCTATGTCACACAAAACCTTCAACAACCACAATGGAAATAAAGAGTACACTTGTGTTATCCTTGATATGTTATGTTTGTTGACATGGCCTTTTTATCGAATTCATTTAAGTTATTCTCATGCAAATAGTCATTTAAATTAATCATAACAAATCTGATGTACACATTGTATTAAGAAAGTATTTTCTATAGCTTAAAAACCATGTGTTCTTTTATTGTTTATTAAAATTGACCAACCTATTGATCAATCTTAGATCTATCTCATCTCCAAATTAAAAGTCCATATGTCAAATGATTTTAGAGATATGCTGCAGTAAAAATTATGAAAGATTAGGGGTGTAACAATATACCATACGATTGTATACCACGGTTCTATATTCACAGTTCGGTACACTTCTCAAGAAGTACGTATGAACAATGCTTTACAGTTAAGTAAAAATCCTACATTGTCCACTCAAGTTCACTTCGAACCGTTGTTGAGTCAGTAGTGGACAATTATTTTACACTGGGAAAACGACAAAGTGGATCAAGATATAGCACTTTTATGACAATGTTTGCTGGGATGTATGCATTCTTGTTTTCAGGAGTAGCTGATTGTTCAGAACAGTTTTTTGTCTTAATTCTAATTTATAACATAAGAAAGTTAAATTGGTAAGCTATATAGAATTATTATGAGTTAAATTGGTAAGCTACCGGTATAAAGAATATCTTGGATCGGTAAAGCGCATTTGGGTAAAGCTTATTAGTATTCAAACAGAAATCCATTGTTAGATTGTAGATTTTGGCATGATTGTTAACACATTTGGCTCTTGAGCATTCGGCTGATCGACCGTATTGTCGTAATTGTGAAATGGCAAATCGCTGACGAGAAAACGCCAAAATTAGCATTTAGTCATGGTTTGTTTTATTTTTTTTCGAAAGACTACTAAAACACATTTCTCATCTTTAACTTTGTTTAGTTATATATCAAAGATGTTGTTTCAGAAGAAATTATCTTTCGGTATTTGTTTTGACTTTTTTGTCTGACAAATTATCACACCTAACTGTCCCAATCTCCCAATCAGAATAGATTCCTAGTTATCATCCAACTGATAGTCAGAGAAAAATAATTGCCTCAGCATATATGGTAGTGAATGGAACTGGTAGAAGAAGCGTTAATTTATGAGAGAGTTAATTTATGCTTAGATTAACATCACCAAATTTACCTGACTACATGTACATAAAATTGGTGCACTTTTGGTTTTTAATGATACAAACCTTGTTTAAATAATGTTTAAAATGATTTACTTCGACTAATAACACACTGCTCGCTGTTTTTGTTAAAGAATAGTTAAACACACGCACCATCCGGAACGTGGCCCTATGAATATATGTACATTTTTCGGTAAATTGTCGAAACTACAATTTGACAAATATGTTGGTACACTCAGTATAAATTTGATGTGACTAATTTAAAAAGGTATGCTTTGTTCCTACATGACCAGACTACTAATAACAGAACAAAATTACTTTTATTTAGACAGAAACTTCTGATATTCTGAATCATGCGTTGAAATTCCAAAAGCAACTATAATTGTGGTAAATAATTAATTGAACAGTACTTTCCAGTAGATAAACTATTTATGCACATGTAAAACTTATTGGTAAGAATACAGGCTCATAGTGATAGGCAATGTGATATTGTCTTTAGTTAACTAGTTTTAAGAGGGAAATTTAAGCTGTCCCCGGGTTAGCTTCTTAATACAAGTGTGACCGTAGTTAGAAACTGTTTAAAACATTGCTGGTCTTATTTAAGATAAGTGAAAAAATTGTCATTTGGGAGGGCGAGTTATCACATTATACTTTTGGAAGAAAAATGACATTTAATGCATTAACCTTATTTGCTAACCTTATGATATAAAATAATAAAATCAAGAAAAATATCCTAGGTGATAATGGAAATGACAGCATGAGAAATATGAAGTCAAGAGCACAAGTATTTATTTAATCATATTTATATATATTAAAGATTCCATGGTTTTTTTAATGTCAAAAAAGACAGCCTCCTTTGTTTAAACTTGACCAATCTAAACACCATGTTATAGTAAAAGGATTGTTTTTTATTATACTACAGGCAATAGTTGATTAATTTAACACAAGACAAAAACAATAATTAGCACTTACATGTATGTTCTAATACACAATATATCGAATATCCATCATTTTAATATGATACACATATCATATTGATGATTCTGACCAATACAGAGTACTAGTAACAACCTGCCGCCATTATTTCTCTGATGTTTCATACAAACCGCTAACTACTTACTATCTGACTGTGTTGTCACTTCATATTGATATTAAACTTTATCTTGTTTTCCTTTGATAGTGTACCACACTATTGTATTTTTTTTTGTGATGGACATTCAGAATTTACAATAAAGATGAGAATAAAATATCTGAAGAAATATTATATTACTTAATAGACCTTAAAGTTTTAGATTTTTCTAATAGTTAAATCATTTATTATGTGGATAACCTTTTATGTCATACATTCTGATTTTTGACTTAGAGACTTACAAGTTCTTAGTTTCAGTAAATAGCTATGCTAACATGTTGTTTAATATAACTCATGGTATAATAGTGTACCTATGTGATAAGCAATAAAGTATCATCACCACCAAAATATTATGTATCGCGATATCTATCATGTAGTATGTACCGTGATATGTATCGTATTGTGATGGTAGCATATCGTTACACCCCTATGACAGATGGAAGGACATGAAATGGATAGAAAAACAGAAAAATACAGATGGATGGACAAAGTGCCAACCACATGCTCCCCACTTTGGGGACCATCAAAATACCCCTTTGCTGGATTTTCTGTTCTGCCGTTGACGGAGTTCAAAAATGAGCGACAATCCTGCAACAAAAAAATACCCTGTCAAGTAAAACAGAGCTTCCAACAAGCAAAATGGATTTAATTTGAAAGTACTGATCAAAGGCAAAATGCAATTATCATCATCATTATCACCATCAACAACAAAACACCAGCAGCATTTTAGTTTTTTTTCCAGGTAACACTCGTACAGTTATTCCCTCAACAGTGTTCTTGTATTATATTTTTTATTTAATATTTTCTTGTAACTGAATTTAAACTGATGCTTGGGTTCTTTTCTTCTTAAAATCTGTATGAAACAAATCAGCACAAAAATAAAATTCAATAATGTGATTTTAAACAGGTGGGTTCAAAAACCTACAATTTCAAAATATACTCACAACTTCAAATTCCTGATCTCTTATGTCTAAGAATTCCTGAAGCATCTGTTTATCTGTGAACATCTTGGAAGCATACACTTCTCTGGATTTTCTTGGAAACAGACGCATCAAACATTCTAACTGGCAAACTTGGAATTCATAGTCTACAAGAAAAACAACAGAGACTCGTAAACTAGCAACATTGAAATATTATTGCAATAAAATCCGTGATCACTAAATTAACAGTGGGGTGATTATAGACAAAACAAAAACTACATAATTGGAATTAAGTCCTTGTGCAAGGTAAAAGTTGTCCATGAAGAAGCATAGATTGATTGAAATTAAGTCCTTGTGCTAGGTAAAAGTTGTCCATGAAGAAGCATAACTCACATTGAAAATAATGTTAAACATTCATTTGAATTATCTCCCTTGAATACTAAATTTAGCTGATTGAACCTGAATTTTGATACTGCATACATGTATTTGTGTTACAATTGTATATAATGCATGTTGTAAATCAAAATGCATGGCTGTCAAACTGATCATTAATAAATTAATAAAGGGTATTCAAATTTATGCAAAAGTCAGATGCCCTCATAAATGTTGGGAAAGGGATGGCCTTAGTAAAAAAGTTTGACAAATACTGGTTTACATAGGTATATTATGATTAGATAATATCACATCACTGCTAGATATATAATAATGCATGAATTGTTGAACACTCTATTCTTGTTAATAACAAAGCATAAAGAGTAAAAATGTTGTTATTTGGAACTGAAAAGATACACCCATTATTGCATCAGCGTCATAGTTTAAACTTTAAATTTAGTATAAAAGTATAAATGGCATGATTTTCAGTTGCATAAATAAACATATCTTGATATAATAAATATGTTTATTTTAGAGGATTTCTACATATACAACTTATACTTTTGTTTTAAGTTTTAATACGCATGTAACTTTGAGTTAGATTTGAGAACATCCTCATGTTTAAGATTGGCCAAATTTATATCTTAACGAAAATCTGACCAATCTTAAGAAAACTCTTTGACTCAACCGTTCTACACATTCTGGCCAAATCAAACACTTAATTTGGTTGAATGACATTAAGTTTGCAAATTGTGTAGATTATATTTTTCAAACTAGACTGTATAGTTATAAAGGGATTAAGTTTGTAAAACTTCTAGAGATGATGGACTTTTTTCTGCTCATTTCTTAGTAAAAGTTCTTAACACATCCACAGCTCTATTTGCAGATGATTAACAACATTTTGGGACAGATAGATGAACAAAGAAAATACTATAACCCCATCACCTACAGTTGGCATAAAATATCAGTCTCATTGCTCAACAAAGTTCAGGTGTGTCGTAAGACAACGTCAGTGTAACAAGACAGTGATTATGACAGTCTAAGTTGTGTATCTCAAGTGACTGCCCAGAGTTTACAGAGCTGTCCCTTCGATCAATAATCAGCACCCTGAGGGGGATTAAAATTGAAGGGGAGGATTACATCTCACATGTTTTGTAAGCCCTCTTGTACATTGCTACCCCTAACAGGGACTCTTGTCAGAAAGCATATGTTAATATCATACAAGCTAATAAATCATTGCACTGAAATGGTGCTCATGTGGCTAACAAATGCAAACTGAGTGACTAGACCATTCAATAAAAGATCACAGAAGCCGCTATCTTGGTTCATTTAACTTGTCTCTCAAACATTAATATTATTTTCATGAGATTAATTTTGTATTAGAGATATTTTTATTCAGGAAACTATTTCTAATTTAAGAGCATGCATTCACACAAAAACTGTGAAAAGAATTCTCAGTAGTTATTGTTTATAATATGTATTTTAAAAGTATACTAGACATTTTTGTAGTAAAGTGAAACAAAAAAAAATACTCAACTGTTCTCTTAAGAAATTAAAAAACGAGGTAAACAGAATTTAAAAATAACAATTGCCAATCTATATCAGATCAACAAGCATCACCTCTAATTACCTAGATAAGAATTTTACCAAACTTAGATACATTCTCTAAAAATAAGTGATGAATGAAAGGAATGAAATGTATTGTTTGCCTTGTTACAGAAATAAGCTAGACGAAAGGTATCAAAGAATGCAAAGATGCCTTGGACATTTTTTATGATTAGTTCAAAGTTTTATCTTTACTTAATGAAAGAAAGCCAAGTGTTGTAACTTCTGTGAGTTATTTTTTTTCTATGGCACATTATTAGTAGATTAATACATGCATCTTGTTACTTTTTTTCATTTTATTTGGAGCAAACTTACCATTAAATTTAAAGAAAATAAGCATAATTGACTTTTAAGTTGAAAAAGATAAATTCTTTTAGTGAGTGACAAGGCCAGATATTCTTTTACATACCACCAACTGTCTTCATCAGGTTTACAAGGTTTGTGCTGGAAAATAAAAAAAGCAATAAAAAAAGCCATACAGAAGTTTGTTATTCATTTAATGATAAAACTTAATAATTACAATGTACTCTAAAATATATATTCGTTTTTTTTATTTTAAAAATACTCTTTTTCATACAGCTTTTATACAATAGGTGTGCAAACATATTTATACACAATAAGATTAAAACATGTATATCTCTCTGTGAAAGAATTATGATCACAACTGTCATGTCCAGATCTAAATAATGAAGGAATATCAACAAACACTGATATCAACTATAATATTAAATGATCATTAGCTTGGTGTTTAATTTAACTACATATGCATCACTGTGGAACACCGTTACTGTCTTCGGATAAGCTTTTGAATTACATGCTGTGCATTTTTAGATATGTGTGGTAGAAACTTTATATGTGGTATATACGTCATTATATTCAGTGCATGTTGCATTCTATGTGGTAGCAGTTTCTGTATATGCTGTTCATGTGTTATTATATGCACCGCATGTTAAGGTATGGACAATAGAAAAACATTATGATGTTGTAGTTTACATAAATGGTGGTGTTGGGTTTGATTAATGTTGCTGCGTTTTTATAACTTTTAAAGTAGTTTTATAGATGTAACCTCTCTTTGGAAATGTCGAATAAACCAAATCTTCGTAGGTTTTAGAGTTCTTTATTATAGGGTATAGTTTGTAACCTGAAATTAACAAATATAATCAATAACTTCTAGCATATATAAATATAAAGATTCGACAATTCATTACAATACAACAATTCATGATATGGCAAAAGTTATGAGAATTATTCAATACAAATTACAATAGATCACTAAAATAAATAAATATATATTTACATACCAGCCAACTTATTACTAAATCTTGTAAAAGATTTGATGTGGATATGTAAAAGTGTTCCTTCTAGTTTGAAGTTCTGTCAGGGAATGAATTGGTAGAGGAAAGGGATAAAGAAAAGCGGGAAAATTATTGTTAGTAAAAACTGCTCACCTACTATTAAAAACAGGTTTAGAATCAGCTCACTCACTGGACATGACACTTTAACGGTACTTATACACAAGACGCCACAGGGTAGAACGATGTACACGGACAACATGAAATGTACGGACAGATACAACACAAAAACACAAACACACCCTGGTTACATAGATAAAGCTATGATTTTAAGATATGTATTTGTGGTTTCATACATGATGTTGTGTATTTTGTTTATGATGATGTGGTTTTTAAATATGGTGACATTGTTTCGTATAATTTGCTGTGTTTTTGATAAATGGTGGCACAGTTTTCATGTATGATGCAGTGGTTTTCATATATGAAGTTGTGGTTTTGATACATGAAGCTGTGGTTTTTGTATATGTTGTATTTTGAATTTATGGTTCTGTGGTTTTCAGAAACTGTGTCGTGGTTTACATAAATGGTGTTCTGAATTAAGGATATGGTGCTGTTGATTTCAGTCCCAATCATTTAAAGACGTATCATGTCAACTGCACCATGTAGAAACTCTGTGAAGTAACCCACCCAATCGAATTTGTGTTAAAATGTTTTTACATTTTAAAATATGTTATTTGAATGTTCACATTATTGACATT
The DNA here is from genome assembly GCA_007844125.1 of Sinonovacula constricta. Lineage (NCBI taxonomy): Eukaryota > Metazoa > Mollusca > Bivalvia > Cardiida > Solecurtidae > Sinonovacula > Sinonovacula constricta. The sequence goes on from CM017562.1 coordinate 42,900,087, forward strand.
CTTGACTAAATATAAACCACAAACCACCATATAAGATAATAATTCGTGTTAATACATTAGTCAATGAACTTTTCATTACTTAGTTTGCGCCACATTGTTTTTATGTTCCCATACATCATTTGACATGGACATAATATCATATTAATTTTCTATAACATTTATCAAAAAGGGAACAACAAATTATAACATTAGTACACCAAATACCGAAAAAACGTCAACATGGAATGAAACATGCATTAAGCATAATGAGCCATCATATTAAGTTTCTACCACATAAACAAAACAATATACTGCATGTAATTCAAGAGTGTATGCAAAAAGCACAGGACCCTTTTCATTTTCTATAGAATATACCTTCACATGCACTACATATTATAACATACGTACAGCATGTAGAGCAACTACTGCCATGTGGAATGCAACGTGCACTGAACATAATGACCTATGTACCATCATATAAAGTTTCTACTACACATATCTAAAAATGCACTGCATGTAATTCAAAAGCATATCTGAAGACAGTAACAGCGTTCCATACATCACTTACATTTTCTGACAGACATGCTCATCCTGCATTAACTTCTCTTTGAAAGATGTTCTGCACTGCTCTAGTAACATGTTGATGGATTTCAGGACCTATAAAATGTTACATATTTAAACAAAACATACACTGAAGATACTGACACTTAAACAGCTAGCAACACTTCTGCACATTGTATTATTTCAAAATCTAACAACTAGTGAACATAAGATGCTAAAAGGAAATTTCGTTTTGTGCTATGGTAGTTTGGTTTTTGAGCAAAGTACACATTTAGAACAAAACAAGGTATAAAGGTCAAAGTTGCACACAAAAAAAAGATGGAATTCGACTGACTTAACACTTCAAACTGCAAACTGTCAACTGTGATGACATTAGCACATTTTTTTTACTTAAAGATAATTAAATTTTTGCACCCTGTATTGGGTTTTTTTTCTACAATGTTGCTGTTGTTCATTGTTTGTTTATGTTATCTCTATTAAGATAATATGATTGGTGGCAAATTCTATTGTTTTTTGGTTTTGGGGCATTTTTGTTTACTGTATGCCCTTCCTGATGTACAACTACAGGAAAGCAAGATCTGCTTTCCTTGAAAATATCTAGCCAAAGCTACAAACCCCCATCTACCCATGTTGTTAGATACCGTTAGTCTAGCATCCCACCAGTGACAATTCCGCCTTGGGAAACTCTTACAGGACTAACAACAGTATAAATTACATAAAGGGTCACTACCATACAAAGATTGCATCCACATTGATGACCAAAGTTTAATCCCTATGTGCCTAAGCAGGCTCTGAAAGTGATTTAAAATGTGTAAAAAAAATGCTCTATCATATTAAAGCTATGAACTGCAATTGTCATCCAGACAATACATAAACAACTCAAATTGATCATTCACATTTAGAAGCTCCATAATCTATCATAAGCTGTCTTTGAGTTTAACATTGTTAAACAACCTAAATTTAAAAGCAAAATCAGGGCTACTATAGGCAAATCACTGTGCTAAAAGGCATAAATTATAAAAATTGATTTATATCTAACTATATTTATAACATTTTTTGAAGTTATAACCATATTTCAAAAGGCAAAACGTGGCAAACAAAAAAATGTCAATTTACTTTTTAAAGTAGTCTTCAAAAAATCTTCATAACTTACAAATCTTCTAAAATGTGACAAATTAGTTTAATGATGGAAGATGCCCTATCCAAAATAAACATGCAATTTTCAGGCAAGTCTATAGCAATGAAGTGTTACCAAAAGGCAACATGATGCTTAAAATGTTCAAAATATTAAATGAAGAGACAAACGTCGAAACACCGTGGAAGGCATGTTTAAATATGGATTTTAAGCCAAGTGAGAATAAGTTTAAGTAATGGAAACAAGAAATGTCTTTAAAAAGACAAACGGCGTCGGATTAAAAAAAAAAGAAAAAAAAAAAGAAATTTCTTTTAAAAGGCTATGCGGCGTTTGTGAAGCATTAACTTACACATTTTTATCGTGTTTATGTTTCTATTGAATATAAATTTGTGAGAAGAATGGCATGAAAATGGTGTACATTTTTAAACTAGTCGCTCGCTCCATCTGCGCCTCATAATTCTCACGTAATAGGCACTTAAAGTTACAAAGTAGTTAGATCGTGCCGGAAATGAACGGTCTGCTTTGCGGCATATGGCAGAGATGATGTTTAAACAAATGTAGAATCAAGTGACATTTTATACACTATATACAATAATACTGTAGGAAATGGGGTACATTGGTAAACTGGAAATTATCTCCCTTGTTTGTTAATATCCGAGGTATTCCAAAGAGTAGGTAGGTCCTTTATAGTCAGAATTCTTGGACTTTATCGCCCGTTCTTTTGTAGATTTTGCAGTTACAAACGGTGAAATTTCTTTTGCACAAATATAAGCTTAAAATCCATTTAAATACTTATAGAGATTTGTTATTTAAAAAAGAAAATGGAAGTGTTTGTTGATGGTGGTTAACTTGAAAGTCAAAGAAGTCAACATACACTCCAAAAAGAACAAGCATAAAAACCGAGTAAAACAAATGAAAGGACCTACTTGCATTTTGGGGTTATTCAGGGGAAACTATTCATTAATGTCACTCATTGATATAGACTTGTTTATGATTTAAATACCTGTATAAATAACTATATATCGCCACCCCGAGGACGTTTATTAGAAACACTACGGTATATGATGCTATTAGGAATTTCTACCAATGCGAATCGCTCTGATATTCATTTAGGCTAGCCTTGAGTCAGCATTTGTAAGTAGGTCAAAAGTGAGGTTAGACAGCTACGCCGAAAAATGAAATTAGTCATATGAAGTTTATTGCTTACCTCCATCTTTGTTTGAAAGCCTAGCAATCCATGTAGCAGAAGGTCCATCAAATATGGGCAGAGTGCTAGAAAAATCTGAGACTTAGCTGAAACATGCAAGGAAATTATTCCACATAAAATTTGAACTGTTGAAAATTCAAATAACATTTGGGTAAAATGGAATATAAGTCAACATTTTACTTATTTATGGTAAATCACTTTACATTTAACTTAACCATTTTCATGTACTTCAAAGTAATCTCTTTTTTACCATTCTATTTTAGCATTTCATTTTGTTGATATATATTATCATGATATGTGTTAATAAGAATGGAAACGCTGTCCAAATCTTTCTTTTAATTCCCTATGGATCTAGAGGCATATACAGGCAGTCAGTCCACATCATGATCAAAGGGGGAGGAGAAAATCATCATCACAAAAAACATAACCAGTATTAGTTACAGTATATATGTCATTCTAAAATGTAAAGCATGAATTATTTTTGTATAACTCTGTAAATAAACAAATGGATAATATTAACCATGACACCAAAACTCTTATCAATGTCAAGTCAAAGTTAATGAAGTATGCATTGCTGTTTTTGTGCACAAACATAACACAACCCAACACTTTGCTTAACCATAATGAATATTGGAATTAAACAACACAAATGTGCACCTATTTTCCTTCAATCAATGTTTAGATTAAAAGAAGCACATGTGTAATAATGTGTTGTATGCTATATTTCATAATTCCAATACTTGAAGCTGCAACAACACAGTACATCATTAAACTATACATGCCTGAAAATTCATCAAGTGTATATGTCAATTGTATGCAGTACCATAATTGTCGAGATGGTGATGTAAAAGATGAAACATAAACATTCAGTATGGAAAACTTGGAGTCAAGTACAAAAGTTAACTGTTCAATTGGCCATGTTGTTTTTTTTAATTTTAACATTGAAAGCAGACCAGTTCAAGTCTCAGTTTAAGAAGAAAAATGTTTAGGTACCAGATGGATCAGCTTCTGCAATCACCTGAAATAAATAACACAAATTATACAATATGCGTATAACAGAGAGTAAACATAATTTATAAATGTAGAAATAATACATAACTCACCATTTTGTGAAACAAAACCTTTGTTGTATGTTCTTATAAAATTATCACATTTAGGGCTACTAGTGACATTTTGTAAAGGCAGCATCCAAGACTTGACACTTTACCTCTCTCGTCAATGATACAAGAATCAGGGTTAGTATTCTAGTATAAATGTTTAAGGTAGGCATTACAATGTGCATATGCTACCAACAAGTTTCCAATTGTTTTCTCCAATCATTTTTTTTATACCATTTTAACTCTTATCAAGCCACATACGTTAATTAGAGCTGTCTGTGACAGCACACTCCACTTTTCTTATGCTTGGATAGTAAATAAATATCCAAGTTGAGAAAGGGACATAACTAATCTAAAATTTAGTTTTAGAGCTACCTGCTCTTTAAATATGGGTTCCACTTTTCATAACCAACAAGTATTCAAAGTTTAAAATGAGTATCTTCGATTGTTTTTATGAAGTGGACCTTAACAAAAGGTTTAACCAAAGCTAATGCAGAGAAGTGGGTCATGACAAAAGCTTTACTTTTTATTTTCATTTGATATGACAAATACTTCTTTTGCTAACAACCTTAATGCATAGATAACACTATTTTTATAAAAACATCTGCAAAAAGAACTGATCAAAGAGCTCCTAGCTAAATCTATAAAGTGATGAAGTAATATTTTCTTAGCAAGCTCTTGTTTAAAAGGTTAATAGTTTATTGTTTATTGGGTTTATCATCCCACCAACAGTATTTCAGTTATCTGGAGACGGTGTCCACTTGAAGCAGATATAGTGCTGCCTTCACTGTGTATAGCATGCCGTGAACATGATACCACACCCAGTCACATTATCCTGACACCGGGCCAACCAGTCGTGGAACTACCCTTATATTTACTTGAGCGTTAGCAAGGGAGCTATACCACTACCATTTTTAACGACTTTGGTATGTCGCGGCCCAGGAAAGGTTAATACAAATTAAAAGGCTTTAAATATCGCTGTTAGAAGAATGTATAAATAATTGCATTACCAGCTATTGACAGAAAATGTTACTTTACTGTCAAGTTTTGTTTGTTTGTAAGAAAAACAACACTGATATAACTATAGTCATAAGGGTGACATCCAGCTACTATTAGTAAAGGAAGAAACTAACAAACATCAAGGTAGAAGCAACGATACAGGTCAGCTGAAAGTCGTCCTTTACAGAAGTTCTCACCTTCATCTGGACTCAAACCATTGCCGTGAGAGGCTGAGGAAATACATGTGGGGTCCTTAAACAGGACAGCCACAGATGCCAAAGTGCTTACATGTGTTTTTTTTAGTACTGCAAATTATTTTACAATAAAAGGTAAAAATGTACAGGTAAAATTAGCTTACATTTACAGTTTCTACCTCTATCTCAATGTTGTTCTGCATGTTTGAAGAGTGTCCATCCCGGGAAAGACGTGCTAATGTTTTTTGCAATACAGCTGCAAAACACATTTATATCACCACATCTTACTTACATGGTTCAAACTATAAATCTTTTACATATAATACAATCACTAAAAGGAAAAGTAGAAGGCAAAATTAAGATAAGCAGATAACATTACTCATGAGTCTAAACAGACTTTGTCAGCTCATTAAAAAAGTTCAAGCCCTAAGCTGTTGTTCATTTTATACTATTTGTTCTTAAAAAAAACCTAAAACATAATTACGTCTAGCAAATATCTTTATGTTTAGATGCATAATAAGATTTTTTGCAATATTGCATATATATGTTTGCTAACTTTCCTAACTGCATACTTATACTTTGATGTATCTCCAAAGACATAAAAGAAATTTGTACATGTACAGTTTAATTTATATCTAATAATTTAAAGTAAATTGAAAATACATTTTAGTTTTAACATATTATTATAATCGACTGAGAAACAAGCCCTTTATCCTTCTTGAATGCCCACTTCCTGGAAAAAACCATCACACATGTACCTGTGCAGTCAATAGTCTTGCTCAAGGGCTTACACTTTGTGATCAGTTTTGGGGTTTGAACACCTGGCCATATGATCCCGAGCCCAAAGTGTTAATTACTAGTCCTTTGACAAAAAAAAATGTTTACTAAACCACTATATTATCATGCAGCTGGCTATTGAAGCATCATTCTGAACCAACTGCACCCACCTTCTGTCATTCTGTGAAATGTATTTCAGGGTCAAATGTTTTTCTTACTTGCCAACTGACACTGATTTCATAAATAGTCTTTGTTATGCATTTTTATTTCAATCAAATCACATAAAAAACTAGCACATTAAATGCATTTGTCACAGACCTAGCTAATTACAGAGTTTACAACCTTGACACATACATACAAAGCAAATTATTACTAAATCTGTTTAAACTTAACATTGTACTAAAAATTTCTTATCCAAAGGTAAAAGACACTGCAATATAACAAAAAACAAAATTGTATGCCCTTTTTGTATATGTAGCATTGAATGTACAACAGTAAACTTGTGATATATCAGCCTGATGGATCATAAACAAATTAATTTGCATAACATACACATAGATGTATACTGGGGTTATAAGGGGGAGAGGTCATGAAACAATCAGTCATACTGGATACACATGGGCTTACTGCAATGCCATTAGTCAGCAATAGTTATCCTCATCCTTTCCAATGCAGCCTATTTTCTTTTAAAAACTCTATATTCCCTAAATATATACCACTTTAAAACAAGGTGAATGTTTATATGTTTATAGCTTGTTTAGTTTGTATTTGAAAAAAGTATATATAATTACTGATACCAACCATCCATAACTATATTACCAGATATAATGTTTTAATGGATAAGCTGTCTTACCAGAATAATACAATATGTCTTACCAGATAACAAAGAAAGAAGACCAACATCTTGAAGATGGCTGAAACTGGCTGTGTTGTGACGCACAACATATTGCACTGCATTCAGGAGTTTGTTACACTGATCAAGCTCAGGATCAAGTCTCCCTATGTACTGACATAACTCCTGTATAAACATGAAAGTACAATTTGTGGAAAGTTTCGTCTAACGATACAGATGCATTGACAAAATTCTGGTTGCTGTGATGCCTTCTCTGTATTATTGATAGCGAAAGATTTAAGATAAACATCTAAGTAGAAAAATCATTAAAAAGGAATAGATGATGAGGAAGAAATTAAATGAAAGGTCAAAATTTGCTCCATGAACCATTACAATCTGGCAAAACTGCTTCTTAGAACATGTAAGTTAAATGTAATTTCAAATGCTTTTTATCTTATAGGATTGTAAGTTATAAAGTGTGCTGGTGTTTTTTACCAGGAGGTGAATTTAGTCAATTATATCGCTTCATGTAATAACATAATCATACTACCATTTCACTTCCAGTAAGCCCCTTTTTCAAACAAAGTTATCAGCCTGGTATGTTTTTCTCACATAGCCAGTTACATGTCAAATGAAATAGGATAAATCAATCAACCATGATCATGGTGGGCTCCTTATCAGTGTACATAAAATCTGACACTTGAGAAAGTAGCCCCCAGGTGTTGCTCTGTTGAGGTTATTATAGCCTCTAGAACAAACGTCAATGGCCATTTATTTTACTGGTGCTAGTGCTGCTCGGTGTCCTTTTTTCAGAGATGCAGTTTGGACAGGTTTTACTGTACTAGGAATTGGAGCTTCCAGGCAATGGTTTTATAGCTTGATTATAGCTGTTAAAAGGCTTAAGTTTTTCCCAAACTAATAACTTTGCTAGAAAGATAAATTTTCAGGCAATTTGAAAAGAAAATATTTTCACATATAAACAAGTCATAATTGGTGGTAATGTGATCAAATATTCATGTTGGTTTTACATTTTTCCTTGCATTTCACTTCTCAAATATATGCAAACTTAGGAAACAAGTTGCCTTCTTTGAAAAGTTACTACTTACCAACTACTACTATATGGGCTGTGATTGTTGCATATGTACTCATGTATTATTATATTCATCTGTTAACCTGTAAAACTGTTCATACCTCAGATGATCTTTCTATTAATGATTTAGTGATTTTTTCAACAGCAAGACTTGACATGCATCCTTCTTCAAGCAGGTTAGTCAATGCTGACAGTGCTGAACATGTCATCTTTACTCTCTGCAAAAAAAATAAATCAAGCACATGGATTTGTATAAACTATTTATTAACTTGCTTTTAAATGTACATCCTCCTCAATATCATATTGAAAGCTCTACATTTAGTTAGTTTGCAATGAATGTATCACATTGATTCTTACAGTTGCATCAGTCTGGTTACATTATAGTTATACATCATTACATGTACTTACATTTTCTATGGTAACTGTGTCATTGCTTAGCACACAACAGTCTGAACAGAAACAACCAGTTAAAAGTAAAAATCTTTATATGAATGGGTTTAAATATTTGTTGTTTATTGATGCATAATAACAAGGAAAAGTACAATACAAATTCAAAAAGCATTTTTCAGAAAAAAAAGAATATGTCATTTGAGATTCTGAATCATAAACTATTAAAAGACGCTTTAGAACTTGTTTGGAGATACATATGAAACTTGAGGGAATGAGTTACCATTTTAAGTTCTTCGATACCGATACAAGTTGAAAATGTTTACAAAATAACTTGTTATGTTATGTTATAAATGTCACGTCGTTGAAAGACTTTAAAAGGCCCTGTTTTATGTTGTTATCGCTTTTGCATATTTTTTTGAGTTTTCTCCACCCAACAATATATCCGTGATATTTGGCATCAACAGATAAACGTTCATAGAAAGACCAAATGGATGTCTGTGTTGTAATAAGGAACAAATGTGAAAATTATAATTAAACTTTATTAAAATAAACAGTCCGTACCTGTTACTATAATCCAAAACTCAGCTTAGTCACATGAAATGCTTAACAATGTAACTCAGCAGACGACATGTTTGCTCTTCGGATAACCTCTGACCTTTCTGCGACGTGACGTAATTTTGCGCCAAGTAAGCATGTGTATTCTGCGACGCGTCAACTGAAAATGTATGTTTTCCGTTCCTTTTTATATATCACTCGCGTTAATGTTTCTATCATAGTGTTAAATTTAATTTTCAATGTATCCATACATTTTCAAAAAGCATTCATTTTGTTTTCAGTCACAATTTGTCACGACGCAGCAACGAAAACCTACTTCAACAGCACAACACTTTCGAGGTTTATTTAAATAATATAAAGAATATATCAATAGCTCTAGTGAAAAACGAACAAAGACTCTACTTTATAAATTTGAATTTTTCATTTAAACAGGATTAACGCGTATTATAACGCCATAAAAGTGCAACGATGCACAAACATTTTCTCTGTGGAGAGCTATGTTTGACACGAATACGCGTTAAATTTCCGCCTGCATTTCATTCTACAAACCAGATGCTGTGCTATATTTAGCTGCAATCCTTAGCGCCATCCATCGATTACAATGTGCAGCAAACAATAGATCGATGGGTGCATAACTCGCGCTCGTTTTCCCGCGCTCTATAGGTATGCGCAAAACTTTCAAACTTTGGAAAAGTAGGAGAAAGTTTCTAAAAGTTGCTTTTCGGTAGCCTATGTTTGTTTTAAAGGCGTAGTGGCTTCGAAAAACACTCAAACAGGATACACACGACACTCCGTTGTCGAAGGCTGAAGAACGCGTCGCATTTTTCCAGCTGATTCCATCTCTTGGTGAACCGTGCACACAAACATGCGTTCTGAAATTGATTAATATTTATAGTTTCTCTTAGTTTCAAGTTGTTTTGCATTTTAACTGTTTAAATATAGTTAACCAGACCCCTAAGACTTTTGCAAGGCAGCAGCTGCCTTCCTTGTTATGTAAAATGTTGCTAAGATCTTGCAGAAATGGTGCGACGTCTACGGCCTTTGTTCACTTTTTGCTGCATTTTCTCTCGCGTGTTGTGTCCGATTCTTTGGCTAATTAATAGGAATAAAAGAGGAAATCTATTGAGTTTTTAAAAGGCTTGCTGCAGTCGATATTGTTTTGAGCAGTAGCTGATCGGGGGAGAAGAATTCGAGAATGCACGCAGGTGAGAGGCTGTTACAAAGAACAACACCACGGCGATTTTCAAGTTAAACACACAAATGAACGTTTCCAGCAACCATGGCAGATGATTTATCGCTGACTAGAAGCGGTTCAAAACAATTACAACATTTACATTAATGTCGCCTTTGGCCCCGAGTAGCGGCAAACATGGAGAGAGGACGGTTAGGCATGGGGTAGCGATCAGATGCACCCCAATTTCGCGAATATTTTTTTGATTGCATAATGACGACTTTGTGGTCGCAAATATTAAGTCTTCGTCCTGCATTGACCTGGGCTAGGGCACCTGCAGTTGATAAATGATGAACCCGTCTTCAGCACGCTTTCCGCGGGGACAACCCGTATCGCCCCGTTGCCACAACACACGGTTCCATGTTAACAGTTCAACCAACGTGCACAAGCTGAGGCTCGAGTTTCAAAACAGTCTTTATCAGAAAGTAAAAGTAGCTCGACAAATTGCAGCAAGTGTTTGAATTTTTTCTATAATTGATCGAGGGGTAACTGATAAGATTTATTACGATGACTAGTTGTTCTAACTGAACCAACAGGATAATTAAAGGCGGGGATTCTTGAATCGCCCCAGGCTACATGGTCCAAGCAAAAACGATTCCGACTGCGGAAAGGATGGGCGAAAATAGATTGAGGGTGGTGACGACTGAAATAAAAACTCACGTGAAGAATAAAAGACACGAAAGCTGCATTTTGTAAAGAGAAACCACATCAGAAATCAGGGCAGATAAATTGTCAAGAAATTGGCCGGTGTGTCTGGAAAGACGGATTTGTTACCTCCAGGACATTTTGATTCATATGGGACGCAACAAAAGGTGCCAAGTCTGCACACAGTCCGTGGTTGACACCTTCTCCCTGACACTTGCTCGCCAAAACCCCGAAGGCGCTGCTTGTATGTTTACATGCCAAGCGGTTCGCCGTGTCTCTTGTATATCGCCATCATACATCAAAACAGTCAACAAAACGGCACCTTGAATGATTTTGTTTTTAATTGCATGTCTTAGAACAATAATTAACACTAGAACTTGAATGTTTATATCTTTCCTCAGCTAAAACGACGCAAACATAACGCAAGACGGCTAGCCCAGATTGCGCAGTCGCTGCAAAACTTGTGCAGTCACACCGGATATGCATCGAGTGCAGTGCCCGCGCAATTTCAAAACTATTATCGATTTTAACTGCACCGCGCAGAGGGAAACGCTGAGTGTGTTTACTGCAAAGCTCGGCCATCGCATGCGAATTATTTTCAACTGTAAAACTTTCAGGCGCAAAATAATCGTGCTTAGGGGGCAGAAAACCGGGGTCAATGGCAAAGAAAGCCTGTATCAAACATTTGATGTCTTTTATTCTCTATTTTTCTTTCTATTTGCCTTCTTGCAATTTAATATGCTTCAATGAAATGTGTCACCATCGTGGGCCTATTATTCTTCAATGATGAAGGTGCTGAGAACGGATTATTACTTGCTAGCGTCACGTAAGACAGAACAGAACTGTAAAAGGTTGGCCGGGGGCCGGTATGCTTCCCAAACCGATGTTTATGGTGACGAAATAGGCTAGTGACACCTCTAATATGCAAATCAAAACGTAATCATTATTACCACACACGTAAAGTGGGAGATGTGAATTAATGTAATTGGCTGTGCCATACCTTTGCAAACGAAGGAAAGACGCCCTTTTCTCCCCTCGTTTCTTCAGAAAACCCAAATTTCGAATAAAAGGTGTCTGAAATGTCTTAAAACATAATGGATGAACAGAAGTTTTACCATCGTGTTTGTCATGCAAAACAAAACCAAAAGTCTCCACAATGCAATTCTAGATTTACGAACACTGCCTTGTGCCTTAAAAACCTCCAGTCATTTGAAATATTATAAATTTTGTTTGTCACGAATGTTTAAATCAAAATAAACAAAAGACGCTTCAATAAGACTTGTGTGCGTTTCGTAAATCTTTCTTACTCAATGCAGTTTTTTAAATACGCATATTTCACAATGAAAATATGGTAACTTTGAAGAAAGAAGCACACTACCTGTTTTGATTTATAATTTAATTTCGATGTATGACTATTTTATGTAAATGAAACATCTTTCATTACAATTTTTTTAAAATGCAAATTTGAAAATTGCTATATGGACCATTGATAGAAGACTATCGAGCTTATATTTGTTATTTTTGTTTTTGTTTGTTTGTTTTTTTCTTTTTGTTTTTCTTTTTTGTTTGTTTGTTTTAGTTATTGTCGTTGTTTTTCTTTAGGACGACTTAATAAATGACGCTTTGTCTCATATTTACCTTATATTATGAAGTAAATTGATTGTTTTTTATCTATTTTGGAATACATTGATGACGTCTTAGTAAATAAATTCATTTAACTTGGTCGCAGCTTTGCGTAGATACATTACACAAAGAACCACACAACCTGCACTTCATATTCACTCATAATCTGGAAGCCAACTTGGCAAGGATAATATTTAATAAAAAATGCAAATTTTAACCAAATGTGTCCAACACGCGAAAGTACATGTAGATTCAATTGAGCCAGAAGACGATATTAATTGACTGAGCCGGATCTGCGCAAGATACCGTGAGGGAACAGAATAGCCCAGTGGTAGGAAGCGCGACTCCGAATCACGGGGTCTGTGGTTCGAACCCCGGTCAGGTCTTCTCTAATTTCCTTGAGCAGGAACTCGACAGCTCAAATTGTTCCACTCCACTCAGGTGTATAAATGGGTACCGGCGGGGGTTATTCTGGTCAATAATATAACTTCCCATGTGTTGGCTGCCATAGTACTGGATTGACGAATATACACACTGGTAAACTGTAACGTCGTCTGAACGAGCAGTAGCTTGAAAGTAGACTATAAATCGGTTACCTAAACTGTCGATTTTCAAGCTTATACCGATACATGTATTGCATACGCTCAAGTTCTCCGTTTGACTGTTGTTCTTTACTAACAATCGCTTAGTTCAGGGCCTTTAGGAAACGGTTAAAGATATTTAATGACACAATGTAGAATATGTGCACAAAAATCCAATAAGGCTCTCTGTAAGCTACATTAAAATACATTCGTTTTTATCCATTATAAGATGTGGTCAAACAAAGTTTTCTGTTCTGGGCAAAACGTAAAAAACAACAACAACAACAATGCCAGTTTGACGTATCGAGGCTTAGTCGTTTTAATGTCCTAAATAGAAATTTCAGTCTTAAAGGTTTATCCAATTCTTTTGCTATGTCAAATGCATGCAGCAATTTGTAAATGTATTTGTAAGGTGTTTGCATATTTTTGTTTTAGTTAAGATGATTGGTACAAATTGTTCAGTAGCATGCTACACAATACTCAATATGACTTTTCATCTATTCACAATCGTTCTTGACACGCGGTCAGAATTCCTGTAATAAAAACATGCCGAATCTGACATTCAAAGTCCTTGTGCAACATTTGAGTCTAAAGAGATAACATTGACAATATTACTTGCGTATGTTGGGTCACATACCATGACATGACGTACGCATTAATTAGCGCTAGTATCTCCGAGGGGCATTATCCCCCGGAATTCTTTGAGTTTCTATATCGTATGTGGTGGCTTCAAGGAATTAAGTTCTCAAGTTATCAATTATTAAGTTATCAAGATATACATTGATCTTAAGTAAAAGTGTTGTTTTACAGGCATGCAAATCTTAAAGGTGGTAACCGATAGTTTTCTCATGCAACAAAATAAACTATTGTTACCTAAAAAGATCCTGCAAAATGATGTTTACTGGTGCCTTACATGTATAAACATAAAGCATAACACCGCATACAAAATAAGTGGAGCAAAGGGAAAGTTACTTTATCGATTTCGCATTTGACAAACGTTTTCTTGGTGTAAATTAGGGTATAAGTTGGTCTCAGCAAATATACACTTTATTTCTACTAGTTTAAGATTTTCTTTGCAGATTTAATCTTTTTATTTTATGTTTTCATCCTTGGCCAGTTGCGTCGATAGATTCTGAAAAATAACTAATTGTGTTGCATAAATTAAGATAGGCCTAGGACTCGCCTAATGCAATTATTTTTGTGTTTGTGCTAAAATTGACTTCCTAACAACACTTGAATATATACAAGCATGCTTTAAGAAAGGTCATTCTTATGAAATACATCTTTTAAAAACTTTTAAAAGGGTGATTTTCCTCCCACAAAGTATTGAATACCATCCGTTATTAGGTACAGAAAATTTAACACTAAGTCTGATTTGCGCGAAGTGTTCATTGGCGACGCACTGGAGCGCGACGCCTATACATGGAATACTCACTGGAACACGGGGAAAGTTTGTTTGTTCTTAACCCGATAATATACGGTCCTAATTCAGTAAACGGCTTTCTATTTTATTTATTCATTTTATATTATTTTTGTGTGTGTCTGTAACTTTCAAAATAACTTTGAACATAAACAATAGGATACTGAGAAAGAAAAAAGCGTTCTATGCGCCAGAAAAAATACTATCTGAACAATAATTATTTGTGTAAAGTGAGGCTGCTGCACATTTCTGCTTGTACACTTTAGTATTATAGTTAATATAATAATTTTGCAACTTTTTACCTCTTGGAAAACGTATTAAATGGTGTCGGGATTTGCTTTTTATTTTGTTTCAAATAAATCAATCGTTTCAGGAATATATATTATACATAATTTTTCTCGAGATTTATAGTATACTGAAAGCCATTACTTTTCAGATATGTCTGCTTACCTGTTCCAGTTTTTGCGTCGTCTTTGATGCTTCGCACCAACGACTTTCCTTGTATAATAATTTATATATAGACCATATGTACCCACCTCAGGAGGCTGTGTAATCATTTCTGCACTGTTTGCTACTGAGTCTTTAACGGTAATACCTTTAATGTAGGAGTAGAATGATGAATCGGAATAACTTTTAGTATTAACAGCATGGAGCATAGGAAGTGTTCTCCAAAGTATGTTTGAGCTAGGGACTATTGTATTCATTGTCACAGAAAATCACATGTACTCACCTTGCCTTAAACCTTGATGAGTTCAGTTGAGTGTGTTTTATTGTTGTTGTTTTTATGGAGCATCATGATTAGCATCAACTACAAGACTAAATCTACGTCGTTAAACGTTACTATAATGCTAATGTTCCGTCAGTTCAATGTGTTATGTCACATCTATCAACAAAATAACAATGGCGGTAAAATGATACGTTTTTGAACTGCATTCGAACCACCTCGGCTTTTTCACTTTGTAAACGTGTATGGAAGACCCGAAAATGATGCGAATGTATTGAATTGATGCGTTTGGTAACTACACTTTGCCAGTACGTTTCTGCTTTCCCCGGTCCCCATCGTTACGTCAAGCGTGTTTTCAAAAAAAAATCCAATAGCGGTAATATCGGTTTAGATCTTTCACCCATAACAACATTAAATGGTCACGGACAATACGATATGTTTGACGAAGTTACAAGAATATTAATACAGCTGTTTGCTGCCCCAGTTAACATGAATACTCTTAGGCCATAACAGTAACATGTTAACGGTACCGTGTGAGGCATCGAACCGCAGATGGGGTAAGAGTAGTGATACTGTGGACGCTTTTTCAAAACAGGCATAAATTGACTTTTAATACTGTACTGGTGTTAACAGCGACATAGTCACAGTGCTACATTCGTACAGGAACATAGAACCACATCTCTTAAATGAAACCTTGATCAGCCATGTTCGCAGCAATTATTATTGTCACTACATAGACTTATTGTCTACTTTGTTATTACATGATCGTAGTTGTACATTAGAAATGTTAATCATTCTA
The DNA here is from genome assembly GCA_007844125.1 of Sinonovacula constricta. NCBI lineage: Eukaryota > Metazoa > Mollusca > Bivalvia > Cardiida > Solecurtidae > Sinonovacula > Sinonovacula constricta. The sequence goes on from CM017562.1 coordinate 42,915,926, forward strand.
GTTATTTTAGTCTTGGTTGAGTAGAACAACTTCGTTTATTCAGAGATATATATGAGTATATAGTTTTTTTTATGAAAATGACATCTGTTAGAAAGAGTAAGTGTTTATTTTAAGTACATAAAGTACTACAATGACTGTTATAACATTTTGAATCTCGACATGGGGTACCTCCCTCAGTAACATATTTTGACACTGGATGCACAGTGAACAGTGCTAGGCGACTACATAACACCACTAACTTCTGTTCCAAACGCATATTGGAATTAAGCCTATATCTATATTCACCGTGTTGGACCGCGGTCAAAAACTGGAAGCGCCTGCTTCATAACTATAGCTGCAACGGGGCAACATCCGGATTATCCCGGGTATAACGGCTGATATGCACCGGCATGCTCCTTGTCAAACCGGGATCAATGACAACGGGGATTAATAATGACATACCGACTGCGCCACTGAGTCAAGATACACGTTTGGTTTATGCATTTTCATTGTGTATGTATATTGCGACCAGTACAATGTTACATTTAAATTTCAACACAACCTGCGTTATGATTTTGACACAATTCAAGCAGCGCTTATCAGTTTTTATAAATTCAGGTCGGGTGTAGGGGGTGGGGGTGGGGTGGTGGTGGTGTGGGGGGGGGGGGGGGGGGGGGGGTGTAAATCGCATATGTTTTGGTCAGTATTTACATCATATATACCTTGTTTATAACTGTTTTTTATTTATTATTTTTTTCCCGAAGACATTATGCATTGAAATCTCACACTCACTGTTAAAATTAACAAATTAAATCCTGTTTGAATTTACTTTTAACTCTATATAAAGAAAAAAATATTAGCCCCATAAAACACGTTATAAACATTATATTTTACCATGAAATCGAAAATCAGTATCGCACATTTTGTTTCACTTTTCTGATCATATTTGTTATTAGTAATCCGATAGTCTTGCATACGTTCGGTACCTTACACAAAATGTTAAACTGCATAAAAACATGTTTTTTTTTCTTTCGAATAGTCGTTTTGGACAAAGTGTTGATTTGTTTGCATAACACACCAAGCATACCAACGAGCAAATAGGGGCGAGAAAGTAATATATTTTGTGGACATCCAGAACCTTGATACCAAGGGTTTCGGTAAACTGCGTTCGTGTTATAAATTTCATCATAACATGTCGGTAAACGAAAGATTTTGGTTTACTTCTGTTCATATTTATTCCGACACTAATTATGTTCTTAATTTATTTTCATGGCTACACTAGTGGCGGGAAAATTACTAACTACTGAATAAGCCAATAATTTCCGGTTGGACCAGAATCATCCGAAGAAGGATAACGAGTTTACGGAATTACCCGAAGAGTTTTGATTGAAAAGTGTTGCAGAGACTACCGCATGTGTAGCACTAGTGCGAAGATGGTGCACTGGTGATTTGAGTGGCATGTCAAGAGGCGGTTGGTTTTGTCTTGTAAGTAGTGTTAATTATGGTTTTTGCAACCGCTACTGAAACAATGCTTCCATCTTGTCGGGTTTCTGAGTTCTTTGCAGTGATGATAAATGAATTTCTAATGGCCGACGGCATTAGTCCGTGAACCGATCCGCGGTCTGTGTCAGTTGACCCTTGACACCAGTAAAAATTCGAGTGGCTCGAACTCGGAGTTTGCAGAGTTCATTCAGAGTAGTACTGTTCATGTTAAGAGAACTTTTAAGTACCAGGATATATTTTTGTCAGTAAAAATACATCATGGGTTATGAAAAACTGCTTCCGCTAACTGCAAAATCATCTTGCATAAACAGATGGCTTGAAAGGTTGGACATATTTTAAAACATTATCTGTCTTTAAAAAAGAGAATGCAAGTCTATCTTGAAGCAAGAGCTTGTTGAGCTAACTCATTCTGTACAAAAATCAAACAATAGGTAACCATGAATCGAAAAGGACCTGCAAAGGGAAGGGGCTGGTTCACCATTAACAACCAAGTTCGGTGATTAATTGCTACTTTCAAAAACTCCACTCAAAAGAACTGAGCACTGCTTCTTTAAGTGATGAAGTCCAAGAAAAATTGCTTTTAACCGAAAGTGAAATCTTGGTCGTAGAAAAAGTTAACTCACAGCCATTGGTGTCTGCACATTTGAATTGGGAAGAGTGAGTTTTGTTCCTATTATTTGCTATCAACACTGTCTTCTTTGGCATTATTCAATTACATCTTTATAAAAGTTGGATAAATTGTCCTCCTTGACTACTTGTGGGGAAGCCATTATTATTTTTTTTACTCTCATCTACAATTTTTTCCTCAAATGACAACAAGTATTTGTGTCATTATAATGCGTTATGCACTTGCATTTTATAACCCTCAAGGAAACGCGAGGTGTCTAAAATTGTGATATATTGAAACTTTCACACAAAAAAACCATTCATTAAAAGTATGGTTTTGTGAATAAGACATATTGAAAAAATATGTTTAAAAGAACGAATTCTATGCATTTTTACTACGAATTTAATGGATTAAATGTTTTAGGTTGTTTTTCATTTTAATTAATATATGTATATATTAAGTATATTACCCAAATTTCTAATATGCATTATTTGCTGAGAACTAACGAATATGATTTGCATTAATAATTGCGTATACGTTCATTTGACTTCCAGTTTCTAAACCTCGTTGAAAAACTTTCTCAAAAGCAGTTGCGTATTTTTAAAACAAAGTCAAATCATAGCATCTTTTTTACAATACAGGTCTGATGTAGGATATATTGACCTGCCCTTAAAAGAGAAGCCGAACACATCTATTTTACTAGCTATCAGGCAACGTTTTATAACTCGTGTTGTTGCAGTTGTTTTTAAGTGTTGTTTTTTTTCAGTTTAAAAAGTGTTTTTTTTTTGGTCTAAATATGACAAATAAGTCAGTTACAGTATCCAGTTAATTAAATTATATCATTAATAAGTAAATTGAGCAGTAATTTACTGTACAGCTTTGGTCAATTATGTCATATCTACTTCCGAAACGAAATGAAATCGGTACCAAGACTAACTTAAACAACAGCGTATGCCACTGGTTGTGTTGAGAATTATTTGTAAACATTGTGCCAGTTGCAAAGTTTTATAACATAAAAGATTCCTTAACAATGAGTCTGTACCGCAATCGGTAGAGCAACTTGACTGTCATGCAAGAAGTCCCGTATTCAAACTTTACACAGGGCAATCATTTTTAAGGTTTGCTTTAAGTACATTTTTCTGTTTGTCTTCCCTTTTCTCGGTGCCGCAAATTAGGGTTTTCTAGCATTTTTTCTAGTGTTGCCTTTAAACAAGAGACCGTTTTGAGGAAGGTAAAAGTATTGTGGTTGCGAACGTTATTATAGCTATAAAGAGTATTTTTGAAGCCCTCTTTATGAGGGCGATTGCAATGCAAATTTGCCTAATAGCAGGATGATTTGACAGTGAAATATTAACTGTCAGGTGTTAACAGCATTCTCTCACATCTTAGGCAGCACGATATACGTTTCCTTTTGACAGAGACTTTGCTGGTGAGAAATTGACCGAACAATATATTGGAACCACTGATTTGGTTTAGCGGCGCACCGGCACAATGTTGGCCATAAGACAAAACAAAACACAATGTATATATTATTTATAGCGACAATAACGAATAGGCTCTTCCTAGTCTCGTATATCTAACCTGATACGTGATTCATTGCCGTTATTTAGGCTGGGGTTACTAGAGCAGACAACACCTTCGCGCCCTCCATTCATCTAGTGTCTTCTGCATCCGCCCACTGTCAACACGGGAGTCTTTTGTTGTCGAAATCCATACTCGTAGCTGGCGACAAGTGTGCTCTAAACAGTTCAATGTCTCAATTTCCCTATTCACCATAAATACGCTGATAAATGTGCTTGTATAGCTAAAAGTTGAAGATGTCAGGGTTTTTGTAAAACAAGTCAATTTTAATAAGTTAATCAACCGTTTGCTTTGATTTTGTCAGAAGATCTTAAACGTGGTATCCGACGGTTTGGGCCAAAATTTATTTTCTCTAATAACCAAATAAGTCGTTGTTGTCTGAAAGGTTCCTGAAAAGTGCTATGTCGAAGATATATATATATATATATATATGTAAACTGTCGAGCATAAATCACCACTCGTCATTGCAAACAGCTTTTTCCTATCCGAGCCACGCTGCAGAGACCACTTACTTTTGAGATCTGTATCATCCCGTTATATCGTCATCCGGGTAATCAGCTCTGACGTATCTATTTTTAGCAGGGACCACTATTTTTAGATAGTTGGAAAGAATACACATTCATAGTGATTTTTTTCGGGATGAGTTCTCGTCTATCAGTTAAGTTAGTGTTCAAAATGGTATTCATTAAGACTAAAGTATAAAAAATTACTAAAAATATGCAGAAGTTCCCCAAAGCAGTGGTTCGATATTGTTATATGAATTTGAGATAAGCAAACTGTCGGTTTCCACCTTTATAAACCGATTTAATTTGGTAATCAACTTCAGCATCCCACATGAATACAGGTTTTTTGTAACTTGATAATTAGCTGATTAATGTGTGATATGTAAGTGATATGTTTATTTTGTATGAATTGCTTATTAAAAAAATGAATGATTCATTTACCTTACTGATCATACTGATACATCAAAAATGTATTCTTGGCTTATGCAATGACGGTAACAATGAGAGTTGATGTTATTAGAATGAATAAAGCAACCTCAGCGTTACAGTAGATTAATTCACACAAAAAGCCATTCTTCAAGTGTTCCTTTTAGGTTTAAAAATATTTACAAGTTAACTCGTATAACAAAACAACAAAAGCACAAAAGACTCTATAAAGCGTCAATTCGGTGTGCATATTGTTTGTCTGAATTTGATTTGAATCATAACTTGTGAGGCACATTAAACGCCACATAATTTATTCGTATATCAGCATATTATTCAAAATCTGTCGATGAAAAAAAAACAAAGTATTTCAGGACCGCATCTGTCAACACATGGTAGTTTTCACTGTATTAAAACATGTAAGATGGCAGTCAAATAATGTTAAAATAATAAATTAACTGAATTCCAATGTATAATCGATGTATTTTAAGTTAAGAACACCAAAAGTACAGTTCTCAAGATCCAATCTGAACACTCTTATAACATATTATTCTATTCGCCCATAACGCCCATAATGAAGTATCTATTTTATTGTACACCCCAGCATTCAGCCCACCACCCATAACCTATACTAACCTATACCGCTTTTGACAAACTAGACCGATGTGTGTATATGAACCTGCATTAGTGGCTACGACTTGAAGCACTCCGTATACACTTTGACATTTAAATTAAAGTCCATTTTATTGTATAAATGCCATTTGTAAAATCTTAACTGTTATGTATTCTAACTCTTGCTGTTATTTCATTTGCTAAGGCGAGGAACTTCGTGTTTAAGTAAAAATATAACAACAACAACAACAAAAATAAATAACAACCAATATTTTGTAAATCGTTCCACTTCAATGACTGTCAACATTTTTACCATAGCGTCTCAAGGGTCACTTTTGCATCATTGTAGTAATACATGGGGACTGATATCGATATTGTACAAGTAATACATGGTGACTGACATCGATATTGTACAAGTAATACATGTTGACTGACATCGTATTGTACAAGAAATACATGGCGACTGATATCGATATTGTATAAGTAATACATGGGGACTTACATCGATATTATACAAGTAACACATGGTGACTGACATCGATATTGTACACATTATACATGGGGACTGATATCGATATTGTACAAGTAACACATGAGGACTGACATCGATATTATACAAGTAATACATGGGGACTGATATCGATATTGTACAAGTAATACATGCTGACTGACATCGATATTATACAAGTAATACATGGTGACTGATATCGATATTGTACAAGTAACACATGAGGACTGACATCGATATTATACAAGTAATACATGGTGACTGATATCGATATTGTACAAGTAATACATGCTGACTGATATCAATATTGTACAAGTAATACATGGTGACTGATATCGATATTGTACAAGTAATACATGGTGACTGACATCGATATTGTACAAGTAATACATGGTGACTGATATCGATATTGTACAAGTAATACATGGTGACTGACATCGATATTGTACAAGTAACACATGGTGACTGATATCGATATTGTACAAGTAAAACATGGTGACTGACATCGATATTATACAAGTAACACATGGTGACTGATATCGATATTGTACAAGTAAAACATGGTGACTGACATCGATATTATACATGTAACACATGGGGACTGATATCGATACTGTACAAGTAATACATGCTGACTGATATCGATATTATACAAGTAACACATGGTGACTGATATCGATATTGTACAAGTAATACATGGTGACTGACATCGATATTATACAAGTAATACATGGTGACTGATATCGATATTGTACAAGTAATACATGGTGACTGATATCGATATTGTACAAAATACATGGTGACTATCATCAACATTGTACAAGTAATACATGGTGACTGACATCGATATTGTACAAGCAATACATGGGGACTGATATCGATATTGTACAAGTAATACATGGTGACTGATATCGATATTGTACAAGTAATACATGGGGACTGATATCGATATTGTACAAGTAATACATGGTGACTGATATCGATATTGTACAAGTACTACATAGGGACTGACATCGACATTGTACAAGTAATACATGGTGACTGACATCGACATTGTACAAGTAATACATGGGGACTGACATCAGCATTGTACAAGTAATACATGGGGACTGACATCAACATTGTACAAGTAATACACGGGGACTGATAACGATATTGTACAAGTAATACATGGTGACTGATATCGTTATTATACAAGTAATACATGGTGACTGACATCGACATTGTACAAGTAATACATGGTGACTGACATCAACATTGTACAAGTAATACATGGTGACTGATATCGATATTGTACAAGTAATACATGCTGACTGATATCGATATTGTACAAGTAATACATAGTGACTGATATCGTTATTATACAAGTAATACATGGTGACTGACATCGACATTGTACAAGTAATACATGGGGACTGATATCGATATTATACAAGTAATACACGTGGACTGATATCGATATTGTACAAGTAATACACGGGGACTGATACCGATATTGTACAAGTAATACATGGGGACTGACATCGATATTGTACAAGTAATACATGGGGACTGACATTAACATTGTACAAGTAATACATGGGGACTGATATCGATATTGTACAAGTAATACATGGTGACTGACATCGATATTATACAAGTAATACACGTGGACTGATATCGATATTGTACAAGTAATACACGGGGACTGATACCGATATTGTACAAGTAATACATGGTGACTGACATCAACATTGTACAAGTAATACATGGGGACTGATATCGATATTATACAAGTAATACACGTGGACTGATATCGATATTGTACAAGTAATACACGGGGACTGATACCGATATTGTACAAGTAATACATGGTGACTGACATCGACATTGTACAAGTAATACATGGTGACTGATACTAATATTATACAAGTAATACATTGTGACTGATATCGATATTGTTCAAGTAATACATGGGGACTGATATCGATATTGTACAAGTAATACACGGGGACTGACATCGATATTGTACAAGTAATACATGACCGACATCGATACTGTAAAAGTATAACAAGGCGACTGACATCGATATTGTACAAGTAAATCAAGGCGACTGACATCGATATTATACTAGTGAAACAAGGCGACTGACTTTGTACAAGTACAGAAAATGAACAATGTGACTGGCTGAGATATTATAGAAGTAACAATATGTAACTGAACTCCATATGTAAAGATTAGTTTAGGGGACTGCCTACGATACGGATGTCGTAATACAATGTGAATGGCCTCCTCATTGTAAAGATAAGTCCAGACGACTAGCTACGATACGGAAACAGTAATACAATGTGAATGGCCTCGTCATTGTAAAGATCAGTCTAGAGGACTGGCTAAGATATGTAAGCAGTAATACAATGTGAATGGCCTCGTCATTGTAAAGATAGGTTTAAGGGACTGGCTGTGATACGGAAGCAGTTATACAATCTGACTGGCCTCCTCTCTGTAAAGATAAGTCTAGGCGACTGGCTAAGATACGGAGGCAGAAAAACAAGGCGACTGACCACGTCATTGTAAAGATAAGTCTAGGCGACTGGCTAAGATACGGAGGCAGAAAAACAAGGCGACTGACCACGTCATTGTAAAAATAAGTCTAGGCGACTGGCTACGATACGGAAGCAGTAATACAATGTGACTGACCTCGTCATTGTAAAGATAAGTCTAGGCGACTGGCTACGATACGGAAGCAGTAATACAATGTGACTGCCCTCGTCATTGTAGAAGTAATACCTCGTAATTTTAAAAATAATGACTGGCTCCGATATGGATTAAATACAAAGCGATTCGTCTCTTGATTGTTGAAGTAATACAAGGCAAATGGCCTCGTCATTGTAGAAGTAATACATGACTACATTCTCGTTATTGTAGAAGTAATACAAGGTGGCTGGCCTGGCCATTGTAAAAGTAGTACATGGCGACTGGCTTCGTCATTGTAAAAGTAGTAGAAGGCGACCGGCTTCGTCATTGTTAAAGTAGTACATGGCGACTGCCCTTGTTATTGTAAAAGTAATACAGGGCGACTGGCTTCGTCATTGTAAAGTAGTACAAGGCGACCGGCTTCGTTATTGTAAAAGTAGGACAACGCGACTAGCCTCGTCTTTTTAAAAGTAGTACAAAGCGACTGGCCGCGTTTTGTTAAAGTAGTACAAGGCGACTGGCATCGTCTTTGTAAAAGTAGGACAAAGCGACTGGCCGCGTTTTGTTAAAGTAGTACAAGGCGACTAACCTCGTCACTGTTAAAGTAGTACAAGGCGACTGGCTTCATCATTGTAGAAGTAGTACAAGGCGACTGACCTCGTTATTGTTAAAGCCTTTACAAGGCCACTGACCTCGTCATTGATAAAGTAGTACAAGGCCACTGACCTCATTATTGTTAAAGTAGTACAAGGAAACTGGCCTCGTCATTGTAGAAGTAGTACAAGGTGACTGGCTTCGTCATTGTAAAGGTAGTACAAGGAGACTAGCCTGGTCATTGTAAAAGTAGAACAAGGCGACGGGTTTCGTTATTGTAAAAGTAGTACAAGGCGACTGGCCTGGTCATTGATAAAGTAGTAAAAGGCCACTGACCTCGTTATTGTTAAAGTATTACAAGGAGACAGGCCTTGTCATTGTAAAAGTAGAACAAGGCGACGGGTTTCGTTATTGTAAAAGTAGTACAAGGCGACTGGCCTGGTTATTGTAAAAGTAGTACATGGCGACTGGCCTTGTTATTGTAAAAGTAATACAAGGCGATTGGCTTCGTCATTGTAAAAGTAGTACAAGGTGACTGGCCTCGTCATTGCAAAAATAATACAAAGAGACTGACCTGGTCATAGCAAAAGTAGTTCAAGGCGACTGGCCTCGTCATTTAAGAAGTAGTTCAAGGCGACCGGCCTCGTCATTGATAAAGTAGTACAAGGCGCCTGGCTTCGTCATTGTAAGCGTATTACGAGAAGACTGGCCTTTTCATTGTAAAAGTAGTACAAGACGACTGGCCTCATCATTGTAGAAGTAGTACAAGGTGACCAGCCTCGTCACTGATAAAGTAGTACGAGGCGACTGGCTTCGTCATTGTAAAAGTAGTAAGGGGCGACTGACTTCGTCATTTTAAAAGTAGAACAAGGCGACTGGCTTCGTTATTGATAAAAAAGTACAAGGCGACTGGCTTCGTTATTGTTAATGTAGTACATGGCGATTGGCTTTGTTATTGTAAAAGTAGTAAAAGACGACTGGCCTTGTTATTGTAAAAGAAGTACATGGCGACTGGCCTGGTCATTATAAAAATAGTACAAGGCGACTGGCCGCTTCTTTGTAAAAGTAGTACAAAGCGACTGACCTCGTTTCGTAAAAGTAGTACAGGGCGACTGGCCTCGTCATTGTTAAAGTAGTACAAAGCGACTGACCTCGTTTCGTAAAAGTAGTACAAGGCGACTGGCCTCGTCATTGTTAAAGTAGTGCATGGCGATTGGCTTCATCATTGTAAAAGTAGTAAAAGACGACAGGCTTCGTCATTGTAAACGAAGTACAAGGAGACAGGCTTCGTCATTGTAAACGAAGTACAAGGAGACAGGCTTCGTCATTGTAAACGAAGTACAAGGAGACAGGCTTCGTGATTGTAAACGAAGTACATGAGGACAGGCTTTGTCATTGTAAACGGAGTACAAATCGACTGGCGTCGTCATTGTAGAAGTAGTACAAGGCGACTGGCTTCGTCATTTTAAATGTAGAACAAGGAGACTGGCCTGATCATTGTAAAATTAGTACAAGGCGACTTGCCTGGTCATTGTAAAAGTAGTATAAGGCGACTGGCCTGGTTATTGTTAAAGTAATACAAGGCGACTGGCCTCGTCATTGTAGAAGTAGTACAAGACGACTGGCTTCGTCATTTTAAATGTAGAACAAGGAGACTGGCCTGATCATTGTAAAATTAGTACAAGGCGACTTTCCTGGTCATTGTAAAAGTAGTATAAGGCGACTGGCCTGGTCATTGTTAAAGTAATACAAGGCGACTGGCCTCGTCATTGTAGAAGTAGTACAAGGCGACTGGCTTCGTCATTTTAAATGTAGAACAAGGAGACTGGCCTGATCATTGTAAAATGAGTACAAGGCGACTTGCCTGGTCATTGTAAAAGTAGTATAAGGCGACTGGCCTGGTCATTGTTAAAGTAATACAAGTCGACTGGCCTGGTCATTGTTAAAGTAGTACAAGGCGACTGGCCTGGTCATTGTTAAAGTAATACAAGGCGACTGGCCTGGTCATTGTTAAAGTAATACAAGGCGACTGACCTGGTCATTGTGAAAGTAGTTCAAGATGATTGGCTTTATCATTGTTAAAGTTGTAAAGGGCGATCGGCTTCGTTATCATAAAAGTAGTACAAGGCGACTGGCTCCGTTATTGTAAAAGTAGTACAAGGCGACTGGCTTCGTCATTGTAAAAGTAGTAAAAGGCGACTGACCTCGTTATTGTAAAAGAAGTACATGGCGACGGGCCTGGTCATTATAAAAATAGTACAAGGCGACTGACCTTGTTATTGTGAAAGTAGTACAAGGCGACTGGCCTCGTCATTGTAAAAGTAGTAAAAGGCGACGGGCCTGGTCATTATAAAAATAGTACAAGGCGACTGGCCTGGTCATTGTCAAAGTAGTACAAGGCGACTGACCTCGTTATTGTGACAATAATTCAAGGTGACTGATTTCGTCATTTTGGAAGTAATACAAGGTGACTGGCCTGGTCATTGTAGAAGTTATACTGGCCTAGTCATTGTACCAGGAATTCAAGGTTACTGGTTACAATATTCTAGAAGTAAGGCAAGAAGACTGACCTTTATATTGTAGAAGTACTAAGAACGTAAATATACGTAAATCGGCGACTGTCATCTTGTATTGATTTAACCATCATTTCCCATTTATTACTTCTGTCATTTTAAAATCAGTCGCCTTGTATTTATTTGATCATATCAAAATCAGTCACCTCGTATTTCATTTATCATATGGTAGTCAGTCACTTTGTATTTCTTTTACAGTTGCGATGACAGTCACCTTGTATTACCTTTACCATGTCATTACCAGACACCTTGAATAACTTTAACAATGACGCGGTAATCCATTCGATATGGTAGAAGTAATACAACATGGCTGACTAATTTGATTACATAAAATAATAGAAGGTAGGTGACTTTGTTATCGTAGAAGTAATACAAGGTGACTGGCTAAAATTTATTGTAGAAGTAATACATGATTGACCGGCTATAATTTAATGTAGAAGTGATACGAGGTGACTGGTTATAATTTATTGTAGAAGTAATACGAGGTGACTGGTTATAATTTATTGTAGAAGTAATACGAGGTGACTGGCTAAACTTTAATGTAGAAGTAATACGAGGTGACTGGCTATAATTTATTGTAGAAGTAATACGAGGTGACTGGCTAAACTTTAATATAGAAGTAATACAAGGTGACTGGCTATAATTTATTGTAGAAGTTATACAAGGTGACTGGCTATGATTTATTGTAGAAGTAATACGAGGTGACTGGCTATAATTTATTGTAGAAGTAATACGAGGTGACTGGCTATAATTTATTGTAGAAGAAATACGAGGTGACTGGCTATAATTTATTGTAGAAGTAATACAAGGTGACTGGCTATTATTTATTGTAGAAGTAATACAAGGTAACTGGCTATAATTTATTGTAGAAGTAATACAAGGTGACTGGCTATAATTTATTGTAGAAGTAATACAAGGTGACTGGCTATAATTTATTGTAGAAGTAATACGAGGTGACTGGCTATAATTTATTGTAGAAGTAATACAAGGTGACTGGCTATAATTTATTGTAGAAGTAATACAAGGTGACTGGCTATAATTTATTGTAGAAGTAATACAAGGTAACTGGCTATAATTTATTGTAGAAGTAATACAAGGTAACTGGCTATTATTTATTGTAGAAGTAATACAAGGTGACTGGCTATAATTTATTGTAGAAGTAATACAAGGTGACTGGCTATAATTTATTGTAGAAGTAATACAAGGTGACTGGCTATAATTTATTGTAGAAGTAATACGAGGTAACTGGCTATAATTTATTGTAGAAGTAATACGAGGTGACTGGCTATAATTTATTGTAGAAGTAATACGAGGTGACTGGCTAAACTTTAATATAGAAGTAATACAAGGTGACTGGCTATAATTTATTATAGAAGTTATACAAGGTGACTGGCTATGATTTGTTGTAGAAGTAATACGAGGTGACTGGCTATAATTTATTGTAGAAGTAATACAAGGTGACTGGCTAAACTTTAATGTAGAAGTAATACGAGGTGACTGGTTATAATTTAATGTAGAAGTAATACAAGATGACTGGCTATACTATATTGTAAAAGTAATAAAAGGTAACTGGCTGTAATTTAATATAGAAGTAAAACAAAGTGACTGGCTATGATTTATTGTAGAAGTAATACGAGGTGACGTGCTATGATTTATTGTAGAAGTAATACGAGGTGACTGGCTATAATTTTATGTAGAAGTTATACGAGGTGACGTGCTATGATTTATTGAAGAAGTAATGCAAGGTTGACTAGCTATAAGTTAATATAGAAGTAATACGAGGTGACTGGCTATAATTTATTGTAGAAGTTATACAAGGTGACCGGTTATAATTTAATATAGAAGTAATACAAGGTGACTGGCTATAATTTAATATAGAAGTAATACAAAGTGACTGGCTATAATTTATTGTAGAAGTAATACGAGGTGACTGGCTATAATTTATTGTACTAATAGTACAAAGTTGACAGGCTATAATTGAATATAGAAGTAATACAAGGTAACTGGCTATAGTTTATTGTAGAAGTAATACAAGGTTGACTGGCTATAATTTATTGTAGAAGTTATACAAGGTGACTGGCTATAATTTATTGTAGAAGTAATACGAGGTAACTGGCTATAATTTATTGTAGAAGTAATACAAGGTAACTGGCTATAATTTATTGTAGAAGTAATACAAGGTAACTGGCTATAATATATTGTAGAAGTAATACGAGGTGACTGGCTATAATTTATTGTAGAAGTAATACAAGGTGACTGGCTATAATTTATTGTAGAAGTAATACATTGGGACTGGCTATAATTTATTGTAGAAGTTATACAAGGTGACTGGCTATAATTTATTGTAGAAGTAATACGAGGTAACTGGCTATAATTTATTGTAGAAGTTATACAAGGTGACTGGCTATAATTTATTGTAGAAGTAATACGAGGTGACTGGCTATAATTTATTGTAGAAGTAATACGAGGTCGACTGGCTATAATTTATTGTAGAAGTAATACGAGCTGACTGGCTATAATTTATTGTAGAAGTAATACAAGGTAACTGGCTATAATTTATTGTAGAAGTAATACAAGGTAACTGGCTATAATTTATTGTAGAAGTTATACAAGGTGACTGGCTATAATTTATTGTAGAAGTAATACGAGGTAACTGGCTATAATTTATTGTAGAAGTAATACAAGGTGACTGGCTATCATTTATTGTAGAAGTAATACGAGGTGACTGGCTATAATTTATTGTAGAAGTAATACGAGGTCGACTGGCTATAATTTATTGTAGAAGTAATACGAGCTGACTGGCTATAATTTATTGTAGAAGTAATACAAGGTAACTGGCTATAATTTATTGTAGAAGTAATACGAGGTGACTGGCGATAATTTATTATAGAAGTAATACAAGGTGACTGGCTATAATTTATTGTAGAAGTAATACGAGGTGACTGGCTATAATTTATTGTAGAAGTAATACATTGGGACTGGCTATAATTTATTGTAGAAGTAATACATTGGGACTGGCTATAATTTATTGTAGAAGTAATACATTGGGACTGGCTATAATTTATTGTAGAAGTAATACAAGGTGACTGGCTATAATTTATTGTAGAAGTAATACATTGGGACTGGCTATAATTTATTGTAGAAGTAATACATTGGGACTGGCTATAATTTATTGTAGAAGTAATACATTGGGATTGGCTATAATTTATTGAAGAAGTAATACGAGCTGACTGGCTATAATTTATTGTAGAAGTAATACAAGGTAACTGGCTATAAATTATTGTAGAAGTAATACAAGGTGACTGGCTATAATTTATTATAGAAGTAATACAAGGTGACTGGCTATAATTTATTGTAGAAGTAATACGAGGTGACTGGCTATAATATATTGTAGAAGTAATACAAGGTGACTGGCTATAATATATTGTAGAAGTAATACAAGGTGACTGGCTATAATTTATTGTAGAAGTAATACAAAGTGACTGGCTATAATTTATTTTAGAAGTAATACAAGGTGACTGGTTATAATTTATTGTAGAAGTAATACGAGGTGACTGGCTATAATTTATTGTAGAAGTAATACAAGGTGACTGGCTATAATTTATTGTAGAAGTAATACAAGGTAACTGGTTATAATTTATTGTAGAAGTAATACGAGGTGACTGGCTAAACTTTAATGTAGAAGTAATACAAGGTGACTGGCTATGATTTATTGTAGAAGTAATACATTGTGACTGGCTATATTTTATTGTAGAAGTAATACAAGGTGACTGGCTATGATTTATTGTAGAAGTAATACTAGGTGACTTGCTATAATTTATTGTAGAAGTTATACAAGGTGACTGGCTATGATTTATTGTAGAAGTAATACAAGGTGACGGGCTATAATTTATTGTAGAAGTAATACAAGGTGACGGGCTATAATTTATTGTAGAAGTAATACGAGGTGACTGGCTATAATTTATTGCAAAAGTAATACAAGGTGACTGGCTATAATTTATTGTAAAAGTAATACGAGGTGACTGGCTATAATTTATTGCAAAAGTAATACAAGGTGACTGGCTATAATTTATTGCAAAAGTAATACAAGGTGACTGGCTATAATTTATTGTAAAAGTAATACAAGGTAACTTGCTACGACTTATTAAAGAACAATTACAAGGTGACTGGCTATTATACGCTAAAAGTAATAATACACGATGGCTTGATACAGTTCCGATTCTACCATATGAAAGCATATTATAAATGTGTGGGTCACACTATCGATTATTTCGATTATCATCTCATAGTGACTGCGATAGCTTGTCATTCAGTCAATGAGCCTGTTGTGCTTTATATCAATCTTTCTTTTCGTTTCTTTTTTATAGAATTTTGCTACTTTTACCTGATGCCTTTTAAATCTTTCGGGTTTTTAATGTTAAGCATGGTGTTGATAACATTTTAAAGGTGAACGTTAGCATTGGACAGGATAGGATAGCATAGCATTTTTTTTTTTTTTTGAGTCGGCCAGATTTCAAAAAGTAACATATGCTCTAATGAGCTTTTACAAACAAATTTTAATATAGGTCTTGAAGTAGAGAAACATATTCTCTCAATTACAATTTCACACCTTCACCACTGGTAAACAGTTACAAGATGAATAGATAAATTAGACGGATATATATGTCATTGCTTGCTGATTTTTGTTGTTAGTGTTGTTTATTGAATGGAGTACAGCAGTTTGGCTCACTGGGATGGCTTCTTAATTTTACTTCACATGTCTCGTTGAAACAGTTTTTCCAGTTTACTGTTCATATGCCGTTTACTGCTCCTTTTTTGTAAATGAATTCGTTGTCAATGTTGTTACATTTACTCTGATAACATTTGTACTTATCGTCAACTCCAAGTTTTAAAATAAAACAGCTATTTCAAGCTGTATGCAGTAAATGCCGTAAAAGGCTTTTATAAGAAGAACAATGTGTCTTTAAGATCATAATGATACCAGTTGAGCCCTGTTGACGATGTGAACACGTTCGTATATAGTCGTTCCGTGTCAGGTTCACATCGATCTTACGAAAAGGCATATTATTTCTTGCTACTCTGACAATGTTATAGAATCCGGAGTCAGTTGCTCTACCAAATCATCTACCAGGGCAGACAATTTTTTTGCTTCAGTCTTTTGCTAGGTTAGCCTGGCATCTGCTGGACAGAACCACCGGTGTGCTCTGAAGAACGTCTTCTGACACTATTGACGAAATGTACGCTATATAAAAAAAACATTACCCAGGGTGGGGATTGGACTCACAACATCCTATCACAGAGGCAGGCACATGGACACCTGACTCTGGGGATAACATATTCACTACATAACATTGTTGTAGTCCAGTGCCAGTGCCCTTCGACAAACCCGAATACGAAATATCAGATAGCCTAATTAGTAAATTCAATAGAATTGAATGTACAAATGTATTTTTATGAAAAAGATCTTATAGAGTAAAATGACATAAGGAATATGAATAAATACGCTAATAACTTATTTAAGCTAAGGACAGCGCTCTTTATTGCGTGCCAACTAACGTTGGCTATTTCTATTTTTAAATCCTGTGAAGAGAGTTATTTAGGATTCCGTCTATTTTTAACTCAGTGACGTCTATATTTATCCGGTATCGCCACCTAGTGTCTGAAAGTAAACACTTCTTATCTTATCTTCTTACATTAGTAGTTTATAACTTGAGAACTGTGTTTTGAGATTTGTAACTTTCAAACAGGATACGAGAAATGTGAATTAGATACGTGTAGAAACAAACATCTTTTTGTTAAAAAATAGCTTTAACTTTATGCAGTGTTGCAATTTGCAAATTGAGTATTAGCGGATATCCACTTCCATATACAAATGTGTTTATCGTTTTGTCATGCAGATATTTCATGAGAATAGTAGTTCTTGTGTGTCTTATGAAACTACCTACATGCACCACATTTCTCAGTAGTCAGGTCGGCAGATCGTCTTAGATTTGTAAATAAGATATTTAGATATAAGATATTCATCTCCAGCTGCTAGCTAAGTCTCGAAAAAACCTTTTATGCTATTTTTAGTAAACAAAAACAAATTTTATTAATCTATAGATTATTTTTTAAATTTTTTCATGCGAGTTAATTTTATATTTTCCTACTGTCAGTCTGAACAGAGTGAAAATTGCAAAGAAAAGACTTTTAGTATGCCTTATTATTTTTAACATTAGCAATATTAAAACAAGAAATGCTTTAGAACGAGTACAATTTGAAAAGAAAAACAGATATTCATCTTATATACTGACAAGAAATTCCGTGTTTCTGAATAAATAAACAGAATACAATACAACATATCTTATTTACAATGTCATTATTTTAACTAAAATTCAATTTTAAAAAGCATTAAGTAAGATTCGAAAATATAGCCGAGCACACAAATACATTGTTGTGGTCGTTTTGAAAGGCACTGGATGTTCGCGTATTTACAATGAACGTCTGAGCAAGCGCAGCGGTTAGATTTGTCTCCCCTGAAAATTCGAGTGACACGGCAATGTGTCTTATACCGGTATAGAGAATAAATAATAGATTTGAGTTTTACTCTGTATACTGGGAAATGTTGTTTTATTGGTGTAATAGTTAGTTTGCATGTTAACTAGGCAACCTTATGCGACAAAAATCAGGCATATCTGATATCGCTTTTCGAACCATTTTCCACGCTATGCAGTTCAAAACTAAAAACGGTTTCTACATAAATCAAAATATCAATGTCTTAAGTAAACATCATATATACTGGTAATTCCTAAGGCAATTGTTTAACAATGTTTAATGTCATAAGGGGACGATAATGGGGCCTTATCTATTCGTTTAATAATCTGATTCAATGGAAATATCGTGGCCAGTCTGTCTAAACTGAACTGCCCAAAAGGTTATTTGCTGACATAAATCCCTTCGTGCCGAGTATGTTTTATTCCTGGAAAGAACAAACAAGCTACATGAAGCCCTGGATTCAGTCGATGTGCCAAGAAACTTCTCTAATGACCTGTGAGAAAGCGTTCAATCGAGTATGGTCATGGAGTACTTTTAAACATTGCTGACTACGGAACGTTCTACTCAGAGGCAGTAATACCTGTGTGCATATCAGACACTTGAAATGTTTTTTTATAAACGTTAATTCGTACAAATAAAATACACTTACGTATTTTATGTTTATACATGAAACCTATTTTCAAATGTGCGGAAGCATCAATCGCAAAACTCTTCTAGATGTGAAGCGTCATAGTATAGAAGTGACTTATATGTAGTGATGACACTGCCCATGTCAAGAATTGTTTTTGGTTAGTAAACAAAAACGCAACACTTGTACATTTTACTACAATTCATGATCCAGTTACGGACTTAAGGCTTTCTTTTCAACTTTCTTTCTTTCTAAAATTGACCAATAATGCAGACAATACCTGAAAATTACAAATGAACCAAAGCATGTGTTTCAAGTAACCATTTTGTATGTGCTACAGCAGTAACTTTAATTGGAGAGTATAACCTAAAGAAGCTGTCAACGTTCGGCTAATTGCCTTTATTATCAACTAGGACTCATGTATATTACATCAAACACTTGTAAATCAAAACTAGTGAAGGCCTTTATTTAGTTTTAATGATACATCGACTCATGTCAAATAGCAACTATATGCGAATAATGCTTGTAGAGTCTGTGATTTCTGGACCATCAAGAAAGATGGGTGCTCGTGAAATAAACAATCCGGGCTCTATATGATCTGAAAACCGCTCTCCTGACCTTCCCGCTTCTAGGGGTGATATCAACACGCTATGTACCGACGTCAGACGCCGCTAACGGTGTACCTTAAACGCAGCGTCCAATTACAACTGTGAGAAGAAAATGGCTGAAATCTTTAAAACCTTGTAGCAAGGACGAGCCTTATGTGCGCCGCAAGGCCATTTTCGGGCAAGAATATTAGGGTGTCTATGGCTTTAGGCCGGTAGACGTGTGGTCGGTCACGTGATACTACCTTACATCGCTCGTCACAAACCACTGCCTCCAATAATCGGTCAATCTCGCTGCTATTTTTGTGTGGGTTTCTTCCTTAAGTTTAAAACCCTCAGGGTTTCTACTAATTTCAGCAATTAACAGGTTTAATTTTTAACTAAACAATATTCTAGTAGTTTGCTTTAACCAATTGATCATAGCGATTGTTTACAAGTGTTATTATTTTTATTGAACCGAAAGTTGTCCGTGATTTTGGACTACAGTTAGCAAATATGGCATATATGGGTGATAACAAGGCTCCAAATTATAAATAAAGCGGTATGTTGTCTTTTTCTATCGGCACTGTTTGTTTCGATTGTTGAATCAATTTGTTGTTTTGTGAGTGAAGAGATCAACTCTACGCACCGAGAAACGCGTCAGCGAATGTCATTTTTTCGTTTTAAAAGTTAATTAAAAAAGCACCCAGGTAATTATGAATGTTGTGTCATTCAGAATTCTGCCTGTGTCACGGAGACGTTTGGAAGCATGATGGCATTTATAGCCTTTGGCAAAATGAGATGCCGGCTTATTATTGAACTAGGATATTTGCTCTTAACCTGCTAAGCACGACTTGTCTCAAGCTTAGGAAAATAGTCTGCCAACTTCAACTGGGAGCTGTTTTGATCAGGATCTACACTTTTTATGGTTAGTTTCATCAATATGTATTGTATTATATTTTTTTATTCTTTAGCGAACTGTTAATTTTGACTGATACTCGACAAATGCAGTATGAGCAGAGCTGTGATTTGTGGTGTTCACTCTACCCTTGCCTGCCACAGAAACTTGATCGTGTTTTAAGGGCCCTTTAAAGTGTTAAAGTTGTTTTTCAGCTACAGAAGTGAAAAATGACAGATTTTTTTTATAAATTGACTATAACCTTCTTAGAAGATGATATTATATGAAGAATTATATTAAAATACTGCAAAGAAATGGTCACTTTTGCTCGCATAAACAATACAATCCAGAAATAGCTACAATGTGTTGAAAATGGAAGTTAGCAAGTAATGTACTTCTTCATATGGCAAGGTAATAATAATTCGGTAATCAGACAAGATGTTTCAATTTCAAAGTAGGTATAAAAAGAAGCACCGAAGTAGTCAATTAGTCATAATTGGCATTATGTACTCATACACAAGCTACAAGAAAAAAATACACAATTTGGTAATTTAATGGTTAATGGGAAGCACGCCTCATCAAACAAAGGAATAAGCTAACGAACGAGCGAGCGAACAAATAAACGAACGAGCAAATGAAAGAGCAAACGAACAAGCGACCTCCAGCGCAGAGTAATCGACTTGAGTTAGCCTAGTGTGAAATACGCATTGTGTTAGCCTAGTGTGAAGTACGTATTGTGTTAGCCTAGTGTGAAAAACGCATTGTTTAAGCCTAGTGTGAATTATGCATTGTGTTAGCCTAGTGTGAAATACGCATTGTGTTAGCCTAGTGTGAAATATGCATTGTGTTAGCCTAGTGTGAAATACGCATTGTGTTAGCCTAGTGTGCAATATGCATTGTGATAGCCTAGTGTTTAATACGCATTATGTTAGCCTAGTGAGAAATACGCATTGTGATAGCCTAGTGTGAAATACGCATTGTGTTAGCCTAGTGTGAAATACGCATTGTGTTAGCCTAGTGTAAAATACGCATTATGTTAGCCTAGTGTGAAATACGCATTGTGTTAGCCTAGTGTGAAATACGCATTGTGATAGCCTAGTGTGAAATGCGAAGAACTGTTTACAATGCAGACTATATGGTTTATGTGTTTTACCCCTTTTAGAAAAATCCATCTTGTTGTTGTTTTTCTTTCGTCGCGTCGCAGCTAATGATCATATATGTGTAAAATGTTTAGAAAACATGTAATCATTAAAGATCATAGGCATGTATTTATAGAAAAAAATCAAAAAGTTTTTATTTAACTGTGCTTATTTAACCAATTTTAAGTTTTACAAGGACGGATTCGGCTGAAAGGGAAATACTGCGTAAAAGAATGCTAAAACATATTAATTTCTCTGCAAAGTTAAATAAAAATGAGTCAATCAAAATGTATATTTTTTTTAGACATAAGATCTGATAATGTGTCGAAATATACATGCAAGCAAAAAGATCATCGACTCAAAACATCAGTATTTTACGATGCTGGCAGATTTAACATCACGCGCACAAACAAAAAAATCTATAACTCAAATATGCGTGACGAAACGTTTCCAACTTTTAGGATTGTTAACAATCGTTCAGTTTTAGATAGAATTGAAAACTGACAAATTACAAAAACATTATCGAGTAATAATAATCGAAAGTAACAGTTCAAATATACCCGCATTTCTCGGCCGAATGCCTGACTGAATTTATGATACGCACACGTGTAGCAATGGTGGCGCGTTTATGCTGTGTGCACGTGGTGACGTCTGCAAGAGGGGTCCGTCTTCGCAATCAATCGTTGTTTATAATTGAATACTTTTACGTGCGATTTAATTACACAACAAATCCCTCGTTTGTCACTGCTGTCCTTAGACTTTTCATACCGTGTCATTTTAGCGTGAGTTTTATGTCGATTGTGTCATAAGCACGAGTCTACTTCCGCCCAGATCCGCAAGTCCCGATTCTGCGGAGCATCACGGGTCCGGTAATATATTGCGATTTTATGAAATTCTATTGTAATTCGGTTAGCTTCTCCGAGTTCATGTCGTTAACATTATTAGACCACCTACAGGGCCAAGCCATAGATTTTACACAATGACAATCACCTCTCTTAACATAACCTCCGGTTTTAACTGTAAAAATAGAGAGAACTATCTTAAGACATGTACAAACGGTAACAATGCGACATTTACTTATTTTGCGTTTGAAATCAAGTCATTTTAAAAGGTTTAGATAAGAATAAGCCAATAGAGTCTTTAGGTAACAGATACAATACTGGTACAGTGTTTGTTATAAATAATATATTTTCACTCATTGAGCAAGAATTTGTATTAGTATTCAATATTTGTATTATAAGATTGAGTAAAATGGACTAGTATTGTATGTAGAATATTATGTATGCATTTTTGTCGCAAGAAAGGCCCAGCATACATAGAAAAGTTTGAATTACGTGAGTGCATTATGTTTTTTTTTATAGTTTTATTCAGATAAAACTAAGATTGTTGTTACCTATGCCATTTTTAAAATACAGCAGTTATAAAACAAGAAAGGGAAAATATGCTTTGCTAACAACGTTATCTGAGCGTGAATCACAGATCGTGTTCTTCTTTTTCTTCCTCTCACCCTCCTTCTTCTTCTCCTTCCCCTCCTTTTCCTTTTCCGGCTCTACTTCTAATTCCCCTTACTGCCGGTGTATCGGCTCATACATTCATTTATCTACTACTGCTGCTTTATCGGCAAATACATCTACTACTGCTGCTGTATCGGCTCATACATTCATTCATCTACTACTGCTGCTGTATCGGCTAATACATCTACTGCTGCCGCTGTATCGGCTCATACATCCATACATCTGCTACTGCTGCTGTATCGGCTCATGCATTCTTGCATCTACTACTGCTGCAGTATCGACTTATACAACTACTACTGCTGCTGTATCGGCTATTATATCTACTGTTGATGCTGTATCGGCTAATAAATCTACTACTGCTGCTGTATCGGATTATAAATCTACAACTGCTGCTATATCGGATTATACATCTACTACTGCTGCTGTATCGGCTCATACATCTACTACTGCTGCTGTATCGGATTATACATCTACAACTGCTGCTGTATCGGCTTATGCATCTACTACTGCTGCTGTATCGGCTTAAACATCTACTACTGCCGCTGTATCGGCTAATACATCTACTACTGCTGCTGTATCGGCTAATACATATACTACTGCTGCTGTATCGGCTAATTCATCTACTACTGCTGCTGTATCGGCTAATACATCTACTACTGCTGCTGTATCGGCTAATACATCTACTACTGCTGCTGTATCGGCTAATACTCTGCTGGTGTATCGGCTAATACATCTACTAGTGCTGCTGTATCTGCTAATACATCTACTACTGCTGCTGTATCGGCTAATACATATGCTGCTGTATCGGCTTATACATCTACAACTGCTGTTGTATCTGCTAATACATCTACTACTGCTGTTGTGTCTGCTAATACATCTACTACTGCTGCTGTATCGGCTAATACATATGCTGCTGTATCGGCTTATACATCTACAACTGCTGTTGTATCTGCTAATACATCTACTACTGCTGCTGTATCGGCTAGTGCATCTGATGTTGTATCGGCTCATACATCTACTACTGCTGCTGTATCTGCTAATACATCTACTACTGCTGCTGTATCGGCTAATACATCTACTACTGCTGCTGTATCGGCTTATATATCTACTACTGCCGCTGTATCGGCTAATATATCTACTGCCGATGCTGCATTGGCTCATAGATCTACTGCTGCCGCTGTATCGGCTAAAATACCTACTGCCGATGCTGTATCGGCTAATACATCTACTACTGCTGCTGTATCGGCTCATATATCTGCTACTGCTGCTGTATCGGCTAATACATCTCTTGCTGCTGCTGTATCGGCTTCTCCGTCTTTTGTTGATAATGCATAAAACATTGTTATTTCGAATTTTTGATTCAAAACCTTATGTTCACCACGACATTAAAATAGTTGGTTTATTTTATTGATCTTATATAACTTTTACCGCTCTCGTATAGTCTATTCTTTGCATTTACAGGGTTTCACATTTAGCTTTCTTCTTCTGTGACTAGCAACTTTCATGCTCAAAAGCAAAGTGTCTATCCATATTTGATGATGTGCAGCTAAATAAGGCATTTGCTTTTCAGTTAACACGGCTTCGAAAAATAAATTACAAGTCGGTCAAATTGATTACATACGACTTATGTACAAGGAAGACTCGATCTTTTTGTCTGGAAATATAAAATGCTGTCATTTTTTTCATGTGGGCTATTTTTGTAAGTAATGACGCATGTGTGAATATTTTTCACGCTAAACAACATTTACACACACAAAAAATGCAATTTTTAGTACATTTGTAGGATTCTCGGGTGTTTTAGTACGTTTGCAGCATACCGACATTTAAACAAACAAACAGTCTATCAGATAAACAAACAGATAGTCTATCAGATAAACAAACAGACAGTCTTTTAGATAAACAGATAGATGGAACCGCTATCGGGCGGGCGGACGCTCGGGTGGACATAATGACATACATAAAAAAACAACATTCAAACAGACGCTAAAACAAACAAATTACTTCATCACAATCATCAAGAAGCGGAAAAGAGGTTACTGTAAATTCTGGTAATTCCTATCAAATTATTAACATTTTTTTCATTTTAGAATTTCATTTTAAGTCCATTGTTTAATTGTTCCCTAGGTAACCGTGGGATATCTTCCATCACTAGGCATCCAGACTACCAGAGCGTACTGCCTCGAGTAAAAATGCGTAATAGCACATAACACGTTTAAGCAGCATCCAATCAAAATGAAGAGGGAAAGTAAATTAAAACGACAGTAAAATGAGGGTACTTATGTAAATAAGCCGTTTTTGTGAGCTTTTAAATCGAGTGTCTGAGAGAAGAGACTGACAGACATGGGCGTATGTTATGTTAATAGTAAAACTATTCTGTGATGAAGGGATGAACATTGTTTTGCAAACCTGGCTTTTGTTTGGTTGGTGGAACCATGTCGCTTCACGTTACACTGTATTATTTGTATTGCCGTGCTGTAAGCAATGAGTTGCTTAATGCAATAATATCCATCGTATTGTATTATACATTGAAAGCAATAAATATGTATCCGAATACACATGATCATATTTTTACTATTTTTGACTGTATGTTCATCTAGCAATCGATAGATGGCTACATTATGCATCACCAACTGTTCAATTAACCTTATATATAAAGCATAAAACACATGGCAATCATTCCATAAAATGCAAATGTGATTAGTATGGTTTGCATTTTATAGAAGGTTCATGTCATTTTTGTTAATATGATTTTACTGACATTTCGCAAGGGAAAAGATGTTAACTTGCACATTCTCTTTTTAATCTTTAATTTTAAATTTCGAGTCAGCATCAGAGAATAGTCTGTTTGAACAAGAGAATATCAATCAAACGAAACGCTAAACTGGGTTTACTGAAACAAAACACAACTTCATAAACTAACACCATTCTAAAACAAATTCATCAGCCCCTTTTTAAACCACATCATAAAGGGCGCTAAGTATCTTTCATATTAATTTTCGATTTGTTTTGTCCGGTGTTTTCATATGCAAATTAAGAGAAAACAACCCGCCCTATTAAACTGGGCACGAGCCTCAGTGATTAATATGTACTTGAAATGACCCTCGAAACGACACAGCTCTTGAAACAACCCGTGAATATCTGCCGGTCATCCGATATTGTTTATCTGGCATTTTAACAGATCACCGAAGTCTAATTTTGTTGTTTCTTTTTAACACTGACCATTACTTGGGCGATTTGACCAGGTGTTTTCATCTGGGGATGGCCAAGATTTCCCTTTTTTTCAACTAGAATTTTAATTCTTAACAGTTCCGCAAAATGTTACCAAAGAGTTGAAAATCGTGCGGTCACTTTTTACGAAGAAAAATAATGACGTTGTCTTGATTTCTGAGTTTGTTGGTGTCAGTGTTTCTTTGTTTAATTATAACTGAGCGATCCTGACAAGACTTTCAAAAGCTAGAATGACCAGACTTGATGTCTGAAGGCCAAGCGTGAAAAAGTGTTTGTCAATGAATATGTCAACAAATTAGCGCCAAAAGCCGCAACAGCAGACGCATATGACGTCATCACCTGGGGTCTAATCTAATTCAGATCTTCTGGGTGCGAAATTATCCGATAAGTTCCGTTTGGATACACCTGTGTTGTGATCGACCGATTAAGACGGGCGGAACGCAGGTCCAACCAGGTGAAACGTGCAGCTGAACTTCAGCTTCTGGATGAAGACATTTTTTTTTAATTTTCAATGATGTTGTAGGTTGTTGTGTCTATTTTAACAATTTATTGGACCAATCTTTGTTACCAATTGTAAACACAAATTCTCAAGATAATAGAAGGGTTTAACACCTCCAAGATAAATGACAGTAAAAAATGGATAACTAACATTCTAAAGTATAGTACGTGTGTAACTGTAAGAATATAATACACGTTTTCAATTGCTGACAGAGAAATTTTAAAACAATACCCGACTGTTTAACGCGCTCTTCCAATCCAACGGATAAGGATAATCCAGTCAGAGTCATTTCTGAACGAACATCTAACTGTGTATGGCCGTGTATCATCTTTTACACGACATTAGTTTAACATCAACTTTCACTAGCAGGGTGATACGTCATACACTAGTTGAATTATTAGGGTATTACACATTCAAAAGTACACGTGTACCTGTACATAAATACCAGTTTATGCCATGTAATGTTAATAAATGCTATTATCATCAAGGTGTCATTAAATTTAGAAAAGGCAGACATTTGGCCAATACACATACAGGTACATTAAAATAAAACCCGTATAAAATCTATTAAATCTTAAAGTAACTTACACCAAAAATTTATATAAAAAGAACAGGGCAGAAACATGGTATTTGGATTTTTGCGCCCCCCCCCCCCCCCCAACCCCCAATAAAACTAACATTTATCGCATTTAACTGACATATAAATAAGTTGTTCCCGAATCCTATCAAAATGTATTTTCGTGAACAATGCGCGTATACAAGCGTATTTTTAACTGCAACAAAATGTATGCGTATATATTTCGGCACTCTATAACAAATTGACAAATATATGACAGTTATTATTAAGCACTGAAAATAAATTAAATTTTGATTTGAGAAAAGGTCAATTAAACTGTGAATTCAATTCTCGGGAACGTCTCAGAGAAGGTAGTATCCCATGGTTTACGTAAAATCGTGAAACAGATCGCTTTACATGTCACTTCGTTCCCAAACTAAAAAAAGCATGATTGCGATTTCTGCTGAAATATGCATCGACGTCAGAGCGGACTACCCGAATGATAATATAAAGATAGTGGTCACGTGGTTTTCTTTGTTTAAAAATAGCTACCGTGAAGCGTGGCTCAGATATAAAATACATATTTGTTATAACGGCTGATGTGTATTGTTTCACTTTTCCAATAGGTGTAAGACACCAGTAATCAGCGTTTTTCAGGTATATATAATTTATTTGGTTCTTTGAGAGAGAAAAAATCCGGTCCAAACTGTCGAATACATCCTTTAAATGTGTGTTGTTAGTAAAAGGTTGTAATTATATTCTCCACGCACAATAAAAATAGTAACATAGCTATTAAAATAGTATGAATATCCCAATACCATGTTAGTACTCAATTATCTTATTTCATTCATTACATGTTCTTTAAGTCCTTCAATAATCTACATCAATAACATCTGCGAAATAAGCAAATGGCTCATTCGAAAGCTCTTTGCAGTAATGACTTAGTCGATTTTGTTCAATATTATTTCAGTCAATTACGAACGAAAAAGGGTTAGAAATTTGCTAAGAAAGAAAAAAAAGTCATATACGCTGGCCAACAATATCATACTGACCATTTATCAGTATTCTCAGAAGTTTTTTTTTTTAACAGATATTCAACATAAAGCATGCCTTCCAACTGCATAATAAAGCATCTAATATCGCATTATTACCCACAATGACATGGTCACTTAATTATGTGACTTCGTGAAAATATGACACAGTACAGTTGCAGCGGGATTCCCTTTATATACCCCACCCCGCTGACACCCTACTACGTGTTATTTACAGCCGTTATGCTGTGGCGATGCCCATGAAAGGCCCAAGCAATTAATGAAGCATTATTGCATTTATCCCACCATAGCCCTCTAGACACGGATTGATTAATTATTGTTGGAACAAATTTCCTCGAACCGCTACAGAGTTAAACTGTCGATGTTGATGTCGCCGGATTGTTTCCGTCGGCTCTATTTGGGAGTCTGAAACTATCCGGGGAATAATTGCAAAAGAAACGCTTTCGCCGGGAGCGGAAAACGACAGATAAAGCCAAGGGGGGAGGCTTTGTAAATGAAACTCGACACGGATTGGCCAACGGAAGAATCGTTGGGGATAGACCGTCACTGAGATGAGATGGTTCCTATTATACAGTCTCTAAAAGAGTTTTCTTTTCTATAGTAAATGAGTTTTTTTTTTCTTTATTTGTCTGAATCAAATTGCACCAAATGTGTATTATTCAATCGTAAAATAACTGTCAAAACTGCACATCAAGCTGACTTGTGGTCAAGCGGTGCTTCCATCTGGATAATTGTCTAGGGTTTTCGTAAACCAATACCAACCATAAAGGTGTCACTTAAATAAAAGAAACTAAACAACAAAACAACTAAACAAGCTGAGACACAAAATGCACTACGAGCGTATATTGTAAGGTAACGGTCATTTTTATTAGGAAACATTATTTAGCATGGCACATGGATGCTTTTAATTGCAGAAAGGAAGGTTCAACTGGAGATTTATAAGAGGTCATCTCCTTTTCAATGGTGACAAAAAGCGAAGTATGTCAATTAATTAGTATATTAAGCATATCGCTGGAAAACAACCGGATTTGCGTTAACAACACATGCATATTAAATATGGCCAAAAACTTTCCATGAAACGTTACATGTAAAAAGAAAACCCTGAAAAATGCGAAGAATTTTTATTTAAAAAAAATGTATCCAACCCGTTTGAATTGTTTCAAACGTACCACCAAAAGAAGGACTTGCCCATAGTGAAAAACAGGTGACGGGCAGGAAAATGGACCCTTGACATGAACTGGACATCTTTTCGGCCTCTTACACTGACAATGTCCAGTCTCGGGACGCGTAAATTAGACACCAAGGCACTAATCAGACAAGGGGTCCATCATCGATGGTGTGAATCGCCATCATCCCTAAAAATGAGACAAAACTGAAACAAAAACACAATACATGAAGGGTCTTAAGAAAACTACTAGTAACTGACCAAAATGGCTTCTTTTGGATTTTGTGTCATTGCAAAACTGTTATTTTAAATGCTTGCATAATTAATTTGAAACTATTTTTTGCAGTTGAATCTATAATCCGGATTAGCTCACAAGCTATTCAGACCTTAAAACAATCGCACTTCGGGTTTTAGGAGTTCCTAAATTTTATCATGTTAGTAGATGCTTATAAAATGTTTGTTGCTTTTTTGTGATTTATCACATAATGGCCTTATTACGTCCAGCTATTAAAGGTTGAAGGAGACCACAGAACTATGTCTAGGTAGAATTGCCGGCGCTCCGCGGGTCAGCAGGAAGACCTTCCCACATTAAAGTCCTTCTCCCCTACAGGGACTCGAACCCAGGCGGTGAGAGGTCCTGCAGACAGAAGAATTGTCATCAGCTCTACCCAGTAGATATAACAAATTTAATATATTAATGTCAACTCAAGTTCATACAGCTCTTTTAAATGTTGCTAATTTTATAAAGCAAGCCTTTAATATAAGAAAAAAACGACTATGTAAATGCTGTTTTTCTTTTATAACGATAATATCAACTGTACACTGATATTAATGATTTACTCTCCAAATGTTCCATATTATTTGTTCTATTTGTAAAATTGTGATTGTATCACGTGACTGTTGTATTTTATTTTGTGAATGTATGTTTGTGTTAGATAATGTACATATGTACAAATCTCAATAAACGATGTTCTGTTCTGTTTTGTTCTGTTATGATAAAGGATGTGTCTTATACCTATACATGCAAAATGTTAAAACAATATATAAGTTGCACAAACCACATTCTACTGAAAACATGTCATTTGTCCGCAATAGGTTTATTGGAACATCTTCTTTCATCGGGAATGTTCCAGGACGATATAGCGGTATATAAAACATAAGATAAAACGTAGGATATAGCATAAGAACCAGTTCCTCTATCTGTAAATAAATCTTGAATTTCACGACTGACAAAGCACTTAAAATTGAATATGCAACCACTTTCCTTAATATAACTGATAAAACTAGTGCACTTAATTTAGTGGTGAGACATTGCTAACTCATGTTTGCCAAAAGCCTTTTTGTAACTCACGTGTCAGACACGATTTATAAAGAGAATATTGACACCGTCATTACCAGTATGTCAGTGTCCATATTGATACAAACAGTCTGCAATCCTCCTTCCCAGATGTATCGTTCGCTACTCACTTATATATCTCTGCAGCAGGCCCACGACTATTAATATTAACATTCTTGACGCAATGAATATGAAGACGTTTATAATGTATTGGAGGTTCATTTATATTGTACAATTAGTGTCTAAATTAAAGATCTTTTGTTTTGGTCTAAAAACTTCAAAAAAACTTAAATACTTGAAAAATTAAGCAACGACAATTGTATGATTTTCTGTACTTTTTACACAAGTCATATAACTACGCGAATGTAAACAACATCACCTATTTATCTAAAACATACAGGAACATAAAAAAATGAATTACTGACAGTCATAATTTAGTTTATCAATACTTAAATAATTAATCCCACATTTTCACAAGCATAATGTGTAGCTGATTCAAGAAATACGGCACATATGGTGTCCGTTGACGGAAGCCAAATGTCAATTTAGTGATGCATTAGTTACGGGCTTTGAAAACTAGTTTTGAAAAAAAAATGTTAGAAAAGAAATGTTTTATCGTACGATAACTGTGGATTATAGGTTGACACAAAGTCAAATGCAATTACTGGATGTATGTGTAATACCTTCAAACAATAAACATACTGTTTACGTTTCTCTGGAATCACTGATTGTAGCATTTCCAGTCGTAACTGTTGAGTGCCAACACGTGCCATCTAAATATTCAGTACGAAGTGCAATAAACCCGTTACCAATATCATAGACTCCTCCCACCGCAGTAACTGGTACAGCCCAGCATTTTGTCTCCGATCAATGAAACTGTGTCTGCTGGCATGATACCCAGCTTAACATAAGCATTTTCTCTTTTTTTTCCGGAATACAGCTTCGACGTGTCTCATCATTGTCATTTTATAGTTCATATTGTATATTAGATCTGTGACCAGCGCCAACTAAATGGGCTTTTGTGCGATTTTAAACATTTATTTGCGGAGAAAGACTAAGACATTTCTTACTTGAGACAGCAACCCGACGGAAGTTGGTGAAACGTTTGTCCTCGGTTTATTACCTGTTGTTGGCTCATGTAACCCTAAGTTGTAAACTTCAAATATTAAACGAGATCTGTCTTCCTCTTAGTTTATTTGTTTGTCTTATACTTTATCCTTTGGTATGTTTTTCTCTTAAAACTTTCCCCAATATGCCAAATAAATAATAAAAAATATATAAAAATAAGTACAAAAAAAAAAAGACAGTCGACTTGTATATTGCGCACATTTCTAGCTTAAATTTCAGCTTAATTTTCGTGTAAAACATTAAATACGCAAAGAATATTGGTATACTTATTGTCATACGCTTTACATGTTATACTTACATGTTTAAGGACATTCTCTTTACAAATTGCACGCATGAGTATTACTACTAATTGTGATTTTATTGTCAGTGCAGCAACATGATTGTAAGAAGAAAAGACGCGTAAAATTTCAGATATACAAATAATAGAATGTTGAATTTAAGAGACAATAATAAAATGTCACAATTTTCCTTAATAATCGGTATTACATAATATGTGGCTGAATTTACTCGTGTATACAAAAATAGCTGCCTACGGTGTCGAATAATAAACCTTTATTCTCCTATGGTACTTTTACGACATTTAGACTGTGTTCCATTTGAATCCTTAGCATAGTAGCGGTGTTACAATTAATAAGGCAGACTGTATTTAATTTATAAACATGGACTATTCTTTATACGCATCGCCAAGGTAATGGAATTGTTTATATTTAACTTTAAAACAATCACAAAACTTATTATTGTTTTTTTATACTGTTGTTTCATTAAAAAATAAAAGAAAATATTCTGAGTTTAGCAAATAAGACCACATTTTAAAGAGAAACACACAGACAAAAGTGTTGCTTTTTACACTAACATTTAGCAATACGTTGTCAAGGGTGGTGTTCTCTTAGGTAAACTGCGTCTTAAAATTGTTAATGTATAGAAAAATCTTAAGTTATGATGTATTACTATTGGAAATTTGACGTGAAATGGTCTTTAGACATATAAAATTTCTCGCAATTAAACTCGAAAAAATATCTCCTATGTATGAATACGACCACTGGTGGCTTAAAATGTCATTTTTAATAATTAAAAAGTGTTTTTATGGGAAGTCAAACTTAACACGACTTCCATGAAAACAATGACTCACTATTTTCTCCTTAATAAAGTAGCGTGAAGAGTATTGTTGGTATACACAATACATATCGACTACACAGGATAAATTAAAGCATGTAACAGTATTATAAACTTACTGTCGATTCCAAGTCGTATAAATGTGGAAACAAAAAGTGGTATTCTAAATAATGTACAACCGTTATGCTCATTATTTAATAAACCGAGAAGCATGAGGGCTTTTTTTTCTAGTACATAGTTTGCAAAGTAGTTTTCGTCTATTTTAAAACAATTCAGACTAAGTTATTAATATCATTAGAACTCAAGAAGTAATATAAAACTTAAAATTCGTTTACATACAATGTTGGTTGCATTTACAGCTAAGTAAAGTAATATAGGCGAATAGTATTTATACTATATATGCAAATACAATTAAAGCCATAATTTGCTGTTGTGATCAATTAAAATTAAAATGCCAATTTATAACTTGATATATCATTATCCTGTGGAATGTACATAGCACATACCATTTCTTATTCGCAGTTTCGTAATTGTTTTTTTTTTTTCCAACATTAGCCGGAGATTCTTCAGCAAAATGTTTATATCCGATTTTGGATTTACAGTGCGAGATGTTGGCAAGGCCATAAACAAAGCCATATACTTTCGCTTCTCTAACTTTAAAAGAAGGAACAGACACAGGGCTGTCATGTACCATATATGGTATTCACCAACATGCACTGCAGCCATTAACTGTGCAGATTGTTTGGGCCGTAAACCAGTAACATGAAACGTTCGGACGTGCACCTGTTTACAATAACTCAACCGACTTGCTCTGTGAACATAATAGAGTCCACTGTGTAGATAAATGACCAGAGGGACACAGGATGCATATCCCCAGCCTGTTTAACTGTTTTACGACTCCCTTCAGTCTAAAGTCCGCTTCCATCATTTATTTTGGGGTAATAAATCGGTAATTAGAAATTCACTTTATTCATGAGACGAAAAACAATATCTTTTGGTGTATGGGGCGGGGTACAACGGTACCAAGTTTTCGCAGCATGACACGTGGCCTATGGGTCAACTATGGGACATAAAGTGAGCAGTTGATTGGTTAGTTATACGGTATAATTGACCACGTGGATACAAATGAAGGGAATAATTGGACCGTGTGTCCAGTCGCAAGATTCATGCGACCGTTCACTGTTCCTCAACGTTCGCTGATGCCTGACTCTCGAGCCATTGATTGATGTATGCACGTGACCGCTAATTAATGTCAACTTTGCTGCAAACATCCGAAAGTTTGAATTAAGAAATGGAAACCAGCCGGTTTTGACATACCAGAAGTAGCACTGGCCGCGATCATTCAAGGATTCGCCTACTTTGGCAAATGGGCAAAAACGAAAAAGAAATATATGGGCATTCATGTATTAATATAACTGACCAATATTATCAAAGTGGTGATTTCATTCCAAAGGAATGATATCGTTTTTCAAAATGTTAAAATTTGATTAAGTTTTGTATAAACAAATGAAACAACTAGAACACGTTACTTTCTTATTTATATTTCACCGTTTTGATTTTTATATGTATCATTCATCTTCTGTTCTGCTTCATTCTGTTCTATAAGTCTAGACCACGTTTGTTTGACTTCTTCAAATATTATTTTTACGGCTTTAAATTGGCTTTAAATTTTAGTAAATACTTATTAAGAGATTTGTACTTATAAAGTTCTTAACTTACACCTAAACATGATCTTATTTTTCAATTTAAAATTAACAACAGGCTTTCAGTTAACTTATGACTGAAAAAATATTTTGATCTTTTGAAAAAATAACAACAACAAAGCTTGTATAATTATGTAAACTCGGCCATTCTGTCTGCACGTGAAAACCTATACCATTCCATCATTTAATGAGATTGTCTTATTCCTAATATAGATCTCATAATGAAACATTAATCACTCTTTTTCAAACGTCCACTTTTCCTTAACAAGCGGTTATACGAAAGTCGGTCTGCCTCTATCGTGCGATGTCCAATGTGATGGCAACATAATTCGATAAAAATTAGAAAAAAAATGAAGCAATGTTACCATAATTCCAACCCTCATCTTATCTCAACGACTGTTTATTTAGTTCAAGTTTCCGTGTGGTTTTGAGATTTCCTAACTCGTTCCACGAAAAAGTCGATGTAGTAACTCCAACGTAACCGACTCAATTAGGTTTGACCGTATTCTCAAATAGTGATTCATCACAAGTAATGCAGATGAGCATTAATTAGTGGGGATCCAATCGCAAAATCTAGCCAAGACATTAAAACTATCATTACATTTATTTTTTTGAAAGAAATATTAACTTATTAATATGAGGAAGGAGATTGAGTAATAATTCCTATTATGTGTCTATCGTTTTCGATTAATCTTAGGAACTTTAGTTTCACGTTAGTTATAGCAATTAAACTATTTATAATAATGATGACATGCAATGTCATTATAACAATAATAATTTCAAAAACACGGGCTTGTGTATTGTAATGTTTATCTATTGAATACCACGATAATATTTTGTGCAGCGACACAATTATAGTCATTTTTGCCACTTGCAGTGAAAATATCTCCCTACCGGACCTTTTACACAGGAGGTAAGGACCAAAACGTCAACGGAGTTGCGATAAAACTCGACAATAATATTAATGACAACAATGTTTATGGTAGCATTTAACATAAACTGAGAAGCAAACGCATGTGTTTTCTTCTATTTAAATTTACCATATTCGTATAATCACGTTCAACATTTTATTAACACTTTTCCAATATACAAATATTCATTTTTGAAAGCAGGACGATGCTTTACAAACATAATATCAACAACAACGTTGACAGATCCTCATTTTGGATTCAACGATACAGTTGTCAAGCGCATAAACTCTCTTCTGTCTTCTCTAAACAGAGGTCAACTGAGGCCAGATTTCAGCCCCCTCATTACGTTGCGACCAACATGACGGACCATAGCAATAAACAAGTTCTGTTGACAATACCACTTTCTACAGCAATATCGACTCTTGTAATGTCACTCTCCCAAACATTAACCCATTGCAAAAGAGTCAGCCCTCGTAACTTATTCCATAATCGTTGAAGACAATAGATTCAGGTTATTTTTCTGGCACATGTACACCCTGATCTTGTTTGATTTACACAGACGTGCGGACGCTTTGACTGTCGTCTCTTGGTCGATTATTGTAAAGAAGTCGTGATGGTTACGAACGAGTAGCAACAAAAAGACATGCGCGAACGTCACCTGGGCCGAACTGTAATACGGGTTGAGGCGGGTAGGGGACGAAACGCGATTAAATTAGCTACCAGTGAATAGACCGCGACAAACAAGCGGGGAATCGCCATTTTCACGGCGTTGTGGATCAAGTGTCTGGGTACAAAAGGAATGAAGATGTTACAATGAAAATCATCGAAAGCAAGAACGATAATGAGACAAGTGATGGGTCTTCGTCGACAAAAGGAGACGGAACACTAAAGTATAGTAGACATGTTTGTAGCAAGTAAATTATGAATGAAATGCTAATACCATACAGTCCACCTAATATACCGGTACTTCACGAAAAATATCTGACATTGAGGTGTCAAAGCAGCCAAACAAAACCGGGGATCAGAATACAGAATTGTGTCAGGGTTTGTTCGAGATTGTGACTGATGAGACAAGATATTATGTCAAAGAACATCCGGGTTACCTGTGATGTTAAGTTCAGAACTCTAAGCGATTGCAAGTACACAAAGTGAACATAATTAAAAAATAAAACTGTGCTAGAAAAATGCTCAAATGAATTCATATAAATAATTCGACAATATGACAAGGTCCCACGTGAATTGCAATGCATATTGACTCAACTATTTATTTTATCCGCGTTTTGAAAACACATCTACAAATGGGTTACAGAAAGCTTTTGCCAGAAATGCGTTTTTATTCCACAAAATTAGTTACCCCGTGACAAAAAAAGCAATCTCATCATTTTTGCAAACGGTTAGTATTTCTGAACATGTAACAATGTAGCTCTTTTACCAGGCACTATTCAAATGTCCAGACATTATGCTGTATTCAGATAAAAATCATGAATATGCCTTGAATCATGTGGAAAGGTTGTAGCATAAAAAGTCGCAAAGCGGCTGGTTATATTCAAAAAGAATGTATTTAACAAACGGTTTAGATACATTTCTTAAGCTCAAAGAGATAAAACACCGACACGTGACCTGTCCACGTGACCTTGCCACTACAGCCGGGTACCTGTACAAACGTAGGTCCGCGATCAGATAAGCTGGAACCAGTCGTTCGAAATGATGCATATCCGGCGGCAATCTGGATTGTTTTCTTCGTGCATTCAATTCAGGACGTACGACAAGTTGGGCAAACCATGTTTTTTTCATTCATACTTGTTTCAAAAGAGCAACCGAAGTGACATAATGTACACAAATCCTCGAATCAAATTAACATACTAACCAGACTAATTGAATGTTAAAAGGCCGCAAAAAGATCATATCTGCTTTAAAGACGCGTGCTGAAAAGGCACGATTATTTTCGAATTTTGATCGTTAGTTTTTCATTAATAGTGACGTAAGAGATACAATCGGACTACTTGTTAGATGGACCGTTTTCGAAAAGAGAAGGTGATTAGGAAATCATTAGGGGTGTTCGCCGGTAGTTTTCTAGTCACAGGCTGAAACAGTACAACTACAAGCCTGAACCTGGCACTATACAGCACACATCACTTGAAAATTACGCCGATCTCTTGCTTAAAAGACGTAATCGTCTTAAAAGGTCATGCTACTTAAGCACCACCTGTCGAAAGTTCAGTTCAGTATTTCTACGCGATGAAAAGTAATCCTTTGAACTCAGCAATTTTACGCTTCCCATTCTCCCAAGAATATTTCGCCACTGAGGTTTTAGTCGATTTCTTAATGACGTTTTGATTTTTTTGCGCTCTAGTGGAAAATGTGAAGTGCAAAATTATTTCACGTTAATTTAATTTGAATTACAGTACAATAAGTCTATTATTCGATTAAAGGGCAAAAGGCATATCAAATGATCTCGATAAAATCAATCAATCCGAACACTGTGAGAGAAGATGATACTTAATAAGGTAAAAGGTCGAAAAATTCCATTCTGGTATTTTAGGTTGCTTATTTCTTTTTAACTTTTTGAACGAACTTTTTTTAGCTAGTTCAGAAAACCTAAGAAAGACAATACGCGTTCGTGTCAGTTATAAATATGTTCATTCGTTAAAACAAAATAAATACTAAATTTATTCAGTTATAAATGTTTTCATTCGTTTAAACAAAATAAATACCCAATATAATGTTGTTGATTTTTGGCGAAGTTGTTCAGATATTGTCAGATATATTGTCTTTATCTTTGCTATTCAGCAGATGTGTAAACATATTTCCAGCTACTGTTACAACTAGCGGAGGGCTGACAAGGATTTAACTGATCACAGTACGAAGGAACTGTCAATATTCGCACTTTTTTATACAAATAACATCCCGAAAAAAAATACGACGTTTACAGATATGATATACAGACCGTTCATACAAATGGTAAACGCGATTGTTTAATTATTATTATGTAAATGATTAAAGCAAAAGTACATAGCTATTTTTTGTTGAACATGCTAAGCAAAATTGGACGATTAGATGTGATATTTTCAAACAATTTGCTTAAATGATAAATGCCGGAATATCACCTGTCACTCCCGAATTAAAGCTTTGATGTTTTTAATATAGTTTTTCTAAATTACTAGGATACTGGCTTGGGATCTGTACAAGAAGAGATTCAATTCTGATGCGGTCTTAGTTTTCATTTATCTTCAACAGAACTGTTCCTTTTCAAGTTTTGGTTATTCTAAAGGATATTAAGCTCAATTTAAAAGATACATTTTACCGAAACACTACTTCTTAAATACTGATACTTCTTTAACATTTTTCTTTGGTCGTATAATCATAAGAAAACAATAAAAATAATATTATTATAACATGATAAAGAATGCGGCCTTCATCGCGAGTTACATTATATTAAGTTTGAGTAGTAGAAGACAGAAGTGAACCGGACTGAAGTAAATCCTACCGGTAATTAAAAAAGCCACGCAAGTGCATTAAATTAGTGATAGTACTTGATTCTGTATCACCACCGTCGTCTTCAATTGCCTAGTAAATAAATATAGTAATGGCAAACCCTTCGTTTCATTTCCACTTTTGTTTTAGTCAACAAAGAAATAATCATTTTTTCGCAATATATTTTTTAATTTAAATAGAGACTTTCTTATGTGTGATTGTTCTCACTGGATGGCTTGTTCAACTTCGGAACCTGTGACCATTTTTTTGCAAATCCCAATGCTAAGGTTGTTTTTTTTAAACCCTGTTCCGTTGCTTCTTCTCTGAGGACGATTGGCACCAAACCCAGGATGGACAATCAGCTCAGCACGTCCTCCCACTACCTGTTGTTTCCAATCTGTCACATCAAAGCACACCAACCGAGTTCCGACCTGGGGGCATATCATAAAATAATTAACCGGTCCGGAATAACGGACTTTATAGCTTAAATATTCATCGACCATTATCTTAACAAATTTGGTTGTCAACGCTATCAAATAGCTCATTCTTCTGGCCAATTTAACAAAAGACACAAACACCCTGGAGGTATATTGCCTCTTGCAGAGGGAGAGAACCATAAACCTTTCCAGCGGAAGTTATTTGCTCAACATGCTGAAATAAATTGGATACATTGAGGGAAACGCGGTCCCTAAATTCTGAAGAAGGGAGGGTACCGTTCACCAACGTGATAAGAGACACTTAATTTAGGTTAACAATAAAATCTCGAATCGATAGTGGCGTAATAGCTCACGGTATTTTGATCCCGGCCTTACAGCCGTATCAAAAGGCACGCCCGCATAAATGAGCTCACCCCTCATCGAAATATGGGTACATTGTTTTAAATCAGCTCTACGACCCTAACTATCAGTAGAAGCATTTAACGGAGGTAGAATTAATATCGAAATTAACAACGCTCATTGACAAACGACAACATATGCCCAAGAAACCGTCCCTGCGATTAAAAGATGGATTTGTAATCGGGTGCAAATTGGGCCCTGTATGGTGCGAATGGGTGAGTAAAAAAAGAGATGCCCACATCTTTTGGTCGTGTGAAGAGTAAAAGTAACGGTTGGTT
This sequence comes from Sinonovacula constricta, assembly GCA_007844125.1. NCBI lineage: Eukaryota > Metazoa > Mollusca > Bivalvia > Cardiida > Solecurtidae > Sinonovacula > Sinonovacula constricta. Next base: position 42,956,058 of record CM017562.1, read on the forward strand.
CACTGACGGGCTCGCAAGAAACGGAAGATAGGGGCATAGTTAAGCGTTAACTTGATGAATAGGACCGTCTGTTCGGACAGCTCGATTTTCTTCCTGGTTGAAGGCTCGAATTGTTTTTGGATACTTCAAATCGGAAGGAGAAAAAAAAAACAACTCGCTACCCGGACCTTGCTGTTTGTCAAAAAATTTACGACTATTTGAAATTATGCTGGTATATTTCTTGAACAATAAGGACTCAAAAGATTACATTAAACAAGTGCACCGCTTTGCAAAGAAGGCGGTGACGGTTGAAGAAATGCAATTCCAAACAGGCTTAAAGGTTTGGTAATTATTTTTCGGAAGGTCTTCCTTATTATTTTTTTGTTGGTTTAAGCTAACAGTAAGTATCATATTTTTAACAATTCCATCTATATCTGAAGGTAAATAGCCGATTGGCAGACCGACATAAAAGCATAGAGACAAACGGGTACAATTTAACCATAATGGAATCAATCTTTTGAAATTGTAAATGTTTCTTATAATAATTCTAACTATTTTATACCGGCAGAATAACACAAACAATTATTTTTATCAAAATGTTTGCAAGAGTAAATTAAACCCAAAGAAAAATACGTATTATTATATATTATTATGTGTCGATCATTGTTATTTTAAATACACTGGTATGTGCAAATTAAGTGGATTTAAACACAATACATCTATACAACTAGTTTTTTGAGCTTCCTTCTCCGAATTGTGGCAACCAAAAAACTATTATAGAACCTTTTGTTTTCTGTGAAAATCAAGTGTGAATTCCCTCTCAGAATCTCTTTATTTTGATTCGAATTCGTTTGGATGCTCAGTTGTGGTGAAAACTCCATTTGTCAATTTCGCTTAATTTGCTGCGTGCAGAGAGATCCCGTATGTAAACGACACAGTCCCCTTAATATCTCATTAACAAATTGAGGAATTATCCGATGGTTTTTGGAATTGTCGCCGATTATTTAACACTCTATTGTTGCTATTTTTTGTCCGGTAGTAAAAGAAAGGCGTGGCTTCTTGTGCTGACAAGAGAACCGGGAGAGAAACTATTTTGCGTGTTGTGCTTTCTCTAGATTTATTGACATACACTATTTTCACTGCGTAAAACTGTTTTAGCAATATCATAATTTACCTTTAGACGCAGATTGAATTAAGTTGGTATAGCCGAAAAACATTTTCACCGAAATAAAAATCGATACAGAAGAAATAGTGAACACGCACATTAACACAAAGATTAAGAGACATTTACCAGAACTGAATTACAACACAACAACCTGTTAGCGCAGCAGGTAAAGCCGCAACACCAAGTATGGGAGGTCCAAGGTTCAAACCCGAACTGCAACATTCCATAACCATCCATCACAGTCGTTAAAATGGTAGTGGTACAGCGCTCTTGCGTATGCTCAAGGAAACATAAGGGTGATTCCACGATTAGTCGGTTCAGTGTCAGGATGATGAGGCCGGGTGTTGTATCATAGCATGCTATACACAGTGAATGCAACACTATATTTGGTTCGAGTGGACTCCGTCTGAAAATAACTTAAATTGTTGGATTGACGATGAACATTAAAACAGATGTTTTTATTTCTTATATATTGTCAGTAAATCTGTATATTTGTCTGCTGGCAATATCATGTCTTACACTGGCGTGGCATCGACATTTACCAGAAAACTGAACCAAGTAATAATTAACGAATTTGATGCAAGTACATTCATTGATAAAATTTATCCATAATACATTTAATGTAGAGACAAGCATTTATGAAAAGCAGAATACTTAAGTTGCATTAACTTAATAACATAGTTGCAACTATATATTAATCTATAATCACATATCTTTGCCCATAGCTTTTCACCTATTAAATCCTAATTGCGTGACAGTAACTTTTAATATTCTATCTGTTTGTATTTAAAACGTGATTCTATTTCTGATGTTACGTCTCAGATGAAAAGACAGCAGAGGTTAAAAAGAATTGAACCGAGCACATTTCACTGATGACGAAAATACCCAGCCACGCGCCTGTCTGGTTGATATAAAGCGGTCAAGTTAAAGGAAGCGTGCCAATTTCATTACGTTTAATGTCATTTTGATCGTGAGCAGCACAGTAAATAAAAAATCGATCTACCTAGGCGTTTTTATTAATGTCTTTTTAACGCTTAAAATATTTAAATCTAGACGTAACGTTTGGTTTCTGTTTAAGCTTGTCACAAAACAGGAAGACTGTCATGAACCGCGTTAAATGTTCATTTTTCAGTACTGATTGCTATCTCTGTGGTTGAGTCTTTATATTAAAGGATGGAAGTGACGTCGTGCTGACAACAGGAGCATCACTATCGCATCACTTGAAAACACGTAACCGCCGTTGATGGAATAATGAGAAACAGCGATTGCAAATTGCGGCTGGTCTCTACCTAAATTTCGGTAACAAATTGGTTACCACGTGTGTCCGCGTGCGGTCTCGCGGGACTTTACCAGATCACTGAGGCCCAGGTAACCTGACGCGTGCCGCTTAACCTCCACCGACACGGATATTGTCCTTTTATCGGACTACTGAATGAACCGAGTGAAGTTTGGGGACATAAAACTGGTCTCGCATTAGACCAAAAATACAATCATCCCACCATAAAGTTCGAGATTAAATACTAAATAGTGGCGCTCTTTACAGAGAACGCGGTTTCGCTGGTAGAAAAAATATCCCGTCACCATATTACTGTTGATTTCGCCCATTGTCTAAGGCATAAGATTATAGCCGACCCGTTATTATGTAAAACATTGAGCAATATTTTCCGTCCTTCGTTTTATTCTACCGTCGACATGCCAGCCTTTTTCCAGGACCCAATCACTGATCTCGGCTCATGTCAAATTATTGCGCAATAAATACGCCGGCAAACGTGTGTCCCGAGTCAGAAAACCGACGGTATTAAACTGTCGGCACGGGACTGTTTTTTCTAATGAAATAGCATGGAGACAATAAAAACTCCGGCAATATAGCTTCATTTCAGGTCTTAATAAAATATCTAGTTTTTTACCATTTAAGGTAATTGAATTGATAATTCTAGTTGAGGTAGTATTAATAAGCCACTTCTAGATTTTTTCCATCTTTCATGAATAAATCTAGTTCATAATTATGTTATTGAATTGGTGCCATACTGTTTTTGAAACACTGTTATTTATACACTTCATAACAAGCATAAGCTATACTATTTATTTTATTTTCTAGTAAAGTGCACAGTTTTGCAATTTCAGACATATACGCTTACACATATTGTAAAACTCCATAAGGCTTCAGGACAAAATATTATAATACAATACAATTCGACTCAAGAAGAATTTGGCACAAAGGACTGACACAAACAATAGAGATTGACCACTCATTCTGTTCCGAATTCAATAAACAAGTTCCCGTTAAGTGACACTTGAAACTCTTCGAAATCTTATAAAAAGATATGTTATAAATTGACTGTAAACATTTTTCTGATCACAGTGTATAACAACAAAGCATAGAAAGAACGTGATTCCAGATTATGGGCGCAGTCATTCGAGCACTTGATTGCTATACAAAATTTACCGGAGTCAAATTCTACAAATCCATGCATTTATAATTTTGGTTTCAGTTTATTTTTGTCTTTTTTAATGATAAAGCTCCCCATTGTTATCGACGAATTAGTTACAGCATTGTTTGATTTTAAATACAGGACCATTTAAAATGTATGGATAAGGTAAAACAAAGTGTCTGTCAGTGGTATTATTGTTTTAGGCTTCCATTTTCATACGATAAAGCGCTTAGTTCGCCTGTGCCGACTGGTAATCTTGTACGTGGGAAGTGTTTTACGCAGACATAAATGTTGACTAGTGAATCATTACTGAACAAATCAAATAAGGGTTCATAAAGCATCTTCATGTAATGATAGTAACAATAATAATAATAATAATAATAATAATAATAATAATAATAATAATAATAATAATAATAAATAAAATAATAATAATAATAATAATAATAATAATAATAATAATAATAATAATAATAATAATTATAATATTAATATTAATTTTCTTCGCAATCCAACTTTTGTATGTAAGCTAGTTTTCAGCTAATAATAACCGCGTGTAATTGTATTCCCAATAATAATATAGAATTAATCAAATGGCCTCGTTGAAGCGACAGTAACGCTTGCAGACACTTTTAAAAATAATACTACAAAACTGATTTGTAGATTAAATGGGCAGCTGAACATGGCAGTTAAAAAAACACGCTAGACAGTTAAAAGGGGAGATTAATACAAACATTTTATACAGTGCTCGTTTTTGTTTTGCATTTTAAGACCCATATACCAAATTTTTTTAAGATCCTTTGGGTATCATATCATATTATTTTAAAAATGGTCTTGGTTTGCCAGTTATATGTTAAAATGACATTGTGACGAGCCATTACACAAAAAAGAGAAAACTCAGCAGTTACCGCCTACAACTCTCTGTCGAGTAAAAGGACCGACTGAGATGATTGAACCAGTTTACAGAGCGCTTACCTCGCACTTCTTGATGGTTTTTTAAACTCAAACAGTAAAAAGAAATTACCCATTTGAAACAAAACAGTCTTCGCGATGACGTATATTTAAAAGTGGTATCCAAGTGGTTTGGACCAAATATTTTTTTCCTCAAATGATCGAATAAGTCATTGTTACCTGAAAAGATCTTGCGAAATGCTGCTCATTGATGCCGTAGATCAGTGTGAACAGTGAGACATAAAGCCCCATTCCCCATTGCAAACAGGTTTTTCCTATCATAGCCACGCTGCAGAGATAGCTATTTTTAACAAGGAAAAACACGTGACAACTCCCTTTTGAGATAAAGTTATATCGTCATCCGGGTCATCCGACTTGACGTCGGTGACTATTTTTAGCAGAGATAGCTATCGTGCTTATTCATAGATTTGGAATGATTGAACTTTTAGAGTGTTTTTATCGCGATTTTTACAGTCAAACAATGTAGGCAGCGTTCAAAACCGTCTTTACTTACACTAAGGCATTAGTTTATGCGGAAATTATTACTTAATTCCCCAAGGCAATGGTAAGGTGTTGTTACATGCATTTGATATAGGCTAACTGTCGGATACCACATTTTAACTAAGTATTGGGCTCATAAAAAATAATAAAAGAAATCTTGTATGGCAGCCCAAGGCTCTATTCCGACGTATCGACTGAGTTTTGGCTTCCATTTTAGTATATACTGCGACCAGAACAGCGTTTACTGCTTACAATATAACCTATGTTATGATTTTGTTTCAACTTGCGTTTATATGTTAATATGGATGAATGTCAGATCAAAGTTGGGATTAAAACTTTTTTTATTTTGCCTTCTGTGACATACACTTCTTGTTTCCAGTGGTTTAGTTCCGATTACATTGTTTCACGAGAGTAAGTTTGGCTATGATAATTTTATGTTTATTCATAGCAAATAAGTGTATTTGCAAGAAACTATATTTTCTACCAGTAACCATGTACGTAATTTCGAACTTGTGCTGGTGATAACGGTATTAAAATATTGACTATATTTCATGGATATCAATCAAATTCCAGGACTTTTTTTTTAGGGAAGAAGCAAAATCACAAAATGTGTACTGTTCTAAACAAAACTTATTAAGATCATTTTCTTCCTATTTGATTCTCTGCACCTTTAACACAACACAGTCTTTTAAACGACAACACTTTAGTGATTAGAGCTCTTTTCTCCGGTATTCTATTTTCATAACGCTTTGCTTTACTGAGTCGCTTTAAAAACTCTGAGTCACCCCCTTGGCATTTGTTTAGTATGGTTTGACTAATGTTTAAATCTTACTGATCAGATATTTGCGGACGAACCTGACTCGACGTTTAAGGATAATTTCAGACTCTGTGCAGTTGGGAAAGACTTTAGTCTCTGACGCAATGTTTGGTAATGAGTTCAAACTATGTCCCATGTTTGAGAATGATTTCAGTCTTTTTCTCGACGGAAGGAAGTCATTCCTGACTCTGTCCCAACGTTTGTGAAAGATTTCATACTCTAACTCACCGATTGGCAATCTTTTCTGATTCTGTCTTTGCGGTTGTCAGTCACTTCAGCTTCTATATTACTATTTATGGACGATTTCAGACTGTCGCAAAGGCTGGAGATGATTTTAGTCTCTGACTGAATGTCTGATAATGATTTCAATCTCTGTCCAAATGTTTAGAAATGACCTCCGTCTCTATCATGATGTTTGGGGATGACCTCCGTCTCTATCATGATAATTGGGGATGACCTCCGTCTCTATCAGGATGTTTGGGGATGACCTCCGTCTCTATCATGATAATTGGGGATGACCTCCGTCTCTATCAGGATGATTGGGGATGACCTCCGTCTCTATCAGGATGTTTGGGGATGACCTCCGTCTCTATCATGATAATTGGGGATGACCTCCGTCTCTATCATGATGATTGGGGATGACCTCCGTCACTATCATGATGATTGGGGATGACCTCCGTCTCTATCATGATGATTGGGGATGACCTCCGTCCCTATCATGATACTTGGGGATGACCTCCGTCTCTATCAGGATGTTTGGGGATGACCTCCGTCTCTATCATGATAATTGGGGATGACCTCCGTCCCTATCATGATAATTGGGGATGACCTCCGTCTCTATCATGATGATTTGGGGATGACCTCCGTCTCTATCTTGATAATTGGGGATGACCTCCGTCTCTATCATGATAATTGGGGATGACCTCCGTCCCTATCATGATAATTGGGGATGACCTCCGTCTCTATCATGATAATTGGGGATGACCTCCGTCTCTATCATGATGATTTGGGGATGACCTCCGTCTCTATCATGATAATTGGGGATGACCTCCGTCTCTATCATGATAATTGGGGATGACCTCCGTCTCTATCATGATAATTGGGGATGACCTCCGTCTCTATCATGATGATTTGGGGATGACCTCCGTCTCTATCATGATGATTGGGGATGACCTCCGTCACTATCATGATGATTGGGGATGACCTCCGTCTCTATCATGATGATTGGGGATGACCTCCGTCTCTATCATGATAATTGGGGATGACCTCCGTCTCTATCAGGATGTTTGGGAATGATTTAAGACTCTGTCTCAGTTTTTGGGATTGGTGTCAGCCCAAATGTTTAAGAATTGGTTCGGTGTATGTTTGAATGTTTAGATATGACTTCTGTCCCTGCCTCAATGATTGAAAATGACTTCAGACTTAGTCCCAATGTTTGGACATGATTTCTGTCTCTGCTACGATGTTAAGAAATGGGATCAGGCTCTATCACAACGTGTAATAATTATTTTAAGCTCTGGTTCGATGTGTTTGAATATTACAATTGTCAGATTGCAGGCTCTGCCTAAACGTGGAGTATGAGTTCAGACTCAGCTTCAAAGTTTTGTAACTTTTGTTCCGTAAGTGGGTTCAAAGAATATTGTAAGTGAGAAAGATTCTTGCTACCATGCCCTGTATCGGTGGTTCTAATAGTTGCGTCTTGTGTGATCCCCTCGTCACAACGATAAATAGAGAACGCTTCATGACATTTGCTTTGAGTACAACTGAAAAATAACAACAGCAAAAGGAAACGTATGTGGCATTGTTTTAACACTTTACTTGTTTATATTTACGCCACCATCGGTCGGATTGTGGATGCATTGACACAAATAAAGTCAAGCGTTCGAAACAATTTTAATTCTCGATTAGATACATAAGCAATGTTAAATGTTGCCGCGTGCGTCTTGCCCTATGTAAATGGGGTCTAATTAGAGAACGCATGCCTTTGTTTTTGTTTCAGTGCACGTGCAATTGATGCTGGTCTAATTAAATAATATGCAGGTTGTGTCAGTGCAGTATTTACATGACCGTGGATATGCAGATTAACTAGTTTATGCAACATGTTTACATTTGGTCAAGTTTGCAAATTTACGTATTATATCACATGACTTAATAAATGTAAGTATTACGTTTTGTCCGTAGATTATAAGAAAAAACATAACAACTTTTAAATTTACAACGGATACTGATTTCAAAGTTGATCTTTTATCACAGTTTGTAAGACTTTTATATTAGAATGCTGTCTTTGAAAACACGATGTATTGTGTTGTCTTTAATTTGATAAATCAAAAACGATGCAACGGTTTTATCTATTTTAAGCACAGTTAAAAAGAGATGTAAATTTGACCGTCCTAGTCGCTTATACCATCGGCTAAAATTACCCACCGTATATACAAGAAACTTCTTATACGTAAATCAAATATTAAACTGCACGTCTTCCTTGAGGATTTCTTAGGTGAAAAGAAAATCCAAGTCACGGCATATACACAGTGCTTACCTTATGTTCATCGTTGTCGTGCATCAGATAACGTATTCCTTTGATTACAACATACATTTGACGTCATTTGATGCTTTGCATCGGTGCTTTTCTTATATGCTCTCAACCGAGTGTACGTAAGTACCCTCTATCTAAGCTATGTTTGTTTCCAACTGCTAGACATATTTAGCAGAAAAAACTGATAAAACCGTATTTTCGTATATAAGTTCAACAGTGGGATGCACTTTACGGAAAGCCATTAGCTGTCTAGAGCAAATATATATTTGGCTGTCGCCGCAGCAACATTGATTTAAATGGTGTATTCAGTAAATCCAGTTAAAAAAGGAAAAGACGCGTCTCTATTAAGCACTTATAGTTAAAAAAAAACATTAAACTATTTAACCGACCCTTATCCCCACTTTCAGAATCCGATCTCAAATCAAAGTCAAGAGAACTTCATTTAACCCAGTTTGCATATGCATAAGTCAACCAAAACAAACATATTCGAGTTGTGGTATGGGATGGGTAAATATTGTAATGATGTTTATAAGGTTCTTAGTAAATTATTAATAATAATAATAATAATAATAATAATAATAATAACAACAACAACAACAACAATAATAATAATAATAAATAAATAAATAATAATAATAATAATAATAATGCTTATGAAAATGAAGATGATGATGATGATGATGATGATGATGATGATGATGATGATGATGATGAGTTTCGTACCTGATATGTGACATTTTGCGTGTGCGAGTACGTGGTTACCTAAATTGAAATATTGCAAAAAAAATGGATGTTAGTAAACGCCAACTGGGAACATACCAAGCTGTAACATGTTTTTATGCTTTTGTTCATTTCATATATATCTAAATGTTGTTGTTGTTGATATATATCTAAATGTTGTTGTTGTTGATATATATCTAAATGTTGTTGTTGTTGATATATATCTAAATGTTGTTGTTGTTGATATATATCTAAATGTTGTTGTTGTTGATATATCTAAATGTCGTTGTTGTTGATATATATATATCTAAATGTCGTTGTTGTTGATATATATCTAAATGTCGTTGTTGTTGATATATATCTAAATGCCGTTGTGGTTGATATATATCTAAATGTTGTTGTTGTTGATATATATCTAAATGTTGTTGTTGTTGATATATATCTAAATGTTGTTGTTGTTGATATATATCTAAATGTCGTTGTTGTTGATATATATCTAAATGTTGTTGTTGTTGATATATCTAAATGTTGTTGTTGTTGATATATATCTAAATGTCGTTGTTGTTGATATATATCTAAATGTTGTTGTTGTTGATATATCTAAATGTTGTTGTTGTTGATATATATCTAAATGTTGTTGTTGTTGATATATCTCTAAATGTTGTTGTTGTTGATATATATCTAAATGTTGTTGTTGTTGATATATATATCTAAATGTTGTTGTTGTTGATATATCTAAATGTTGTTGTTGATATATATCTAAATGTTGTTGTTGATATATATCTAAATGTTGTTGTTGTTGATATATATCTAAATGTCGTTGTTGTTGATATATATCTAAATGTCGTTGTTGTTGATATATATCTAAATGTCGTTGTTGTTGATATATATCAAAATGTCGTTGTTGTTGATATATATCTAAATGTCGTTGTTGTTGTGGTTGATATATATCTAAATGTTGCTGTTGTGGTTGATATATATCTAAATGTTGTTGTTGATATATATCTAAATGTTGTTGTTGATATATATCTAAATGTTGTTGTTGTTGATATATATCTAAATGTCGTTGTTGTTGATATATATCTAAATGTCGTTGTTGTTGATATATATCTAAATGTCGTTGTTGTTGTGGTTGATATATATCTAAATGTTGCTGTTGTGGTTGATATATATCTAAATGTTGTTTTTGATATATATCTAAATGTCGTTGTTGTTGTGGTTGATATATATCTAAATGTTGCTGTTGTGGTTGATATATATCTAAATGTTGCTGTTGTGGTTGATATACCTAAATTTTGTTTTTGTGGTTGTTACATATCTCTAAATTGTTACATATCTCTAAATAATGTTGTTGTGATTGATATTAATTTCTAAATGTTTTTGTTGTTGTGGTTGATATATATCTACATGTTGTTGTGGTGATGGTTGATATATATCTAAATGTTGTTGTTGTTGATATATATCTAAATGTCGTTGTTGTTGATATATATCTAAATGTCGTTGTTGTTGTGGTTGATATATATCTAAATGTTGCTGTTGTGGTTGATATACCTAAATTTTGTTTTGTGGTTGTTACATATCTCTAAATAATGTTGTTGTGATTGATATTAATTTCTAAATGTTTTTGTTGTTGTGGTTGATATATATCTACATGTTGTTGTGGTGATGGTTGATATATATCTAAATGTTGTTGTTGGGGTGGTTGATATATATCTAAATGTTGTTGTGGTTGTGGTTGATATAAATATATATATATATATTATATTATATATATATATATAATGTTGTTGTTGGTTGGGTTAATATTCAACTAAATGGCTCAATTGTGGTCATTATATCGACGACCAGTTATTTTGGCGACGGATGACTCCAGACAAATATCTGAGTGGAACATCCGGCTCACTGTAGGTCAGCTGGAAGACACAAACCTGTTTTTTTTCAAGATGGGAAATTAGACATTCGGTTTTGTGTACCGTGTTGAAAATATGAAATGATAATTGTAGTAATTACAATTAATTACTTATCGATTAATTTACCACTTCCATTTTTTGTGCTTCATATTACGAAAATATAAAATAACAAAGCAGGTTTATGTTTACATGTTAATCGTGCTTAATCGTGCTTATTTTAACTTCGCACATACGGCATTTTATTATAGCTACCAAATAACAGCAATTTTCTTTAACTAATTATTATTTGAGCTGAACGAAAAATAATACTTGATATCAAAATGATAAGTTCCTTCGTTCGAGTTGTATTATTTAATTGTTATCTTATTAAAATGGTTACTACAAATTGTATATGTTCTTGTTTCAAAAAGAAGCTAAAAACTATTTACAACGAAAAGGAACGCAACAAATGATAATTATTTTATTATGACTTGTAAAATTAAAGTAAATGCGTAAAAAATGTTATTTTTGCGGGTGACTGAAGACAGTTTTAGTTGAATTTAAAAAGTTTAAAAGTAAAAAAAATGATAAAGGAGGTTAAAGCTTTTAGTCATTTAGACAATGGTTTCAACTATAGTACATTCGTGTTATTATTATGTAAGATATACTTTTGCAAAAATGAAACTCACTTTTTATACAAACATAAAAACTCAATAGGAACTGACATTCTGATTGAATTTTGATTGAAGTGATATTTATACAGTACGTTATTTTATGTAATGTCATATGAAAGAAACTCTTTATTGCAAGAGCAATTATTCGGTCAAGATTGCAAACCGTTTGAAGAATTATAACAAAACAACAACCACGAGGACGACGACGATGACAATAACAACACCATTACTACAGTAATTAGTTGGTCTTTAAATCGGGGCTACGGAGAGAGAGGGAGAAAGAGAGAGAGCGAGAGAGAGAGAGAGAGAGAGAGAGAGAAAGAAAGAAAGAAAGAAAGAAAGAAAGAAAGAAAGAAAAGAAAGAAAGAAAGAAAGAAAGAGCTGTGAAGTTATTTATAAGAAATTTTGTGCATTATAATTATAATACAAAGATGTTATCAATGTTCTCAAGTTTCTGAGAGAATAAAAAGAAAATAGTGAAGCAACACGTATATAAAAGATACCTTAACGGTATCATGTGTTGTGATCGTAACGCGAAACAATAAAGAATGAAGTCACACTCATTTGTAGAGGGTTATTAACATATTTTCTCTTACAGCATGCAGAAATATTCACCTGAAATATTAACAGTAGAACGAGGAAGAAAAAAGCTTAAGGCATTAAATATAAAATATTTAAAACATGCCACCTCGGAAGATTGTTGTCAGCCCGAATTAAAGTTGTACTTTTTCTTCCCTTTTCTACTCTAAGAAACAACTCTAAATACATGCTGGTATTATGTTGTATCCAATTAAAGAAAAGATAATTGCAATGTATGTTAATAAGTTTAATTAAAGTAAACAAAACGGATTTAAATCAACCCTAACAGATTTTCATTTAAGATTTCAATTGAAATCTTTTACTGATTCCCACATGGAATAAAATTATTCTACGTGTAAAGCTGTTAAACAAAATTTCAATACAGTGTCCGTTTGAACTTACATTTAGCTACTGTATTTAAAGAAAAATACAAGTCCACTTCGAGAAAAAAACTTTACTAACGATTTAAATGAGATTTTTTAACAATGTTAGAGCATAATATTTTTTTTGTCAGATTTCTTATAGTTAAAAAGTTTAAGACATCATTTACATAATAATATTTTAGTCTTTTAAACCATTGTATACATGAGTAATTGAAAATATATAAAGAGAGCAGTTTCACACAACAGCGAGTCTCTTTTGTAAACTATACATATCTGTGTTGTTGCTTTATAGTTTTTTGTTACAGGGCACAAAAGTACGCGATTTTGTAATCTTATTCTTCGCTATTTTAATTTTTGTTGATCGGGATAGGATTCTCTCCGAAATTATTTATGTATAGATAATGGTCTACCTTGAAATAACGCAAGATTTCGAATTACATTGTTGAGCGTAGGGAAAACCCTGAAGATTGCCGAATAGTTCTAGAAGGAGAGTAATACAATTATCGTTGTTCTCAGAAATTCTTCACTTAAATAGAATAAAACAAAATTACTAGTTTTAATCTTTAATGTAATGCACAGTGCGTCAGCTACACGTGAAAATAAATGTGTTTAAGGGAGCGCAATCTTCTGTTGTGTTTAAGATTAAATTATTTAAGCAATGGTTTTGGAGACAACACAAAGCAAAAACAAAAACCTTCATTATTTTTCATGCGCGGTTTGAATTTGTTTTAATTTTCAATATGAGATGTTTAATTTCTTTAAATGTTAAATGAATAACCAATTGTTTGGCTTAAACTGCGATTGCTATGACAATAAAATGCTGTATCATTTGTTAGGTAAGTGTGCGGGTAAACATGTTGTCTTGATGTCTAAACATGCACTAACAACTAAACTAATAAATCAACTCTTTTAACAGTTACACCATTTGATATTAATATTTTCACCAAGAAAAAGACACTCTTCAAACACACTTCTCTGATGCTGGTTACTCGGTTGCAGGTGCTCTAGTCCGATCGCCATGGTGCCGCGAGACATTTTCCACGCGGATAGCTTCCGTCGTCATGCTAGGGAAGTATCGATGACTCTGATTGGCTAATTACGTCTGTTAGTGGGCCAATTGTCGCCCGTATAAATGAACACAAGAATGATGGTTATGCCAGTATATGGTGGTACGGCCTGGTCTGATATGGTGGCGAAAAAGTAACAGTTGTATGCAGGACAAACGCAGGATAATAGAACGAGTTACAAGGTAGGGGTTGCTCTTTATCTTTTTGTTTCCTAATTTGGGAAATTTTCTTGGAAATTAACTATTCACTTGAAGACGTTTATGAAAATAAACTTGCTCCTGCATCCGCGGTATGTGTGTGTGCGTGTGACAATACGGCCGTTTTGTGAAAATTTGTCACAAAACGATGACCAAATTAAAAAGGAATATATTAGTTTCAATGCTGAAATGGACTTCTATGTTTTGGGTCACATTTGCAAAGTATGGTTGTCTGTAATGACTTGTATTTTTCGAGTTACTTAATAAAATAGATTCGAACCTGCGAAAATTAACAGGCTATTGTTTTTATTGTCACCTCAGAATATCAGCGGAAAGTATCCCGTTCCATCATGTTTTTTATTAGATTGTATTTAATAACAATGGAGGATTGTATTTGAAAACATCATTCTTATTCAACTTTGTATATTTCTTTTTGTTATACCACTTTTAACGACGGACAAGCAACATAAACACTCGTTTTTGTGATCATTAATATTTAAATAGAATTCTGTTCCAAACATGTACTCACAAAGGATTTTTAAACTTGGTATTCTTGGTTTTGTCGATGGTACAAACGCACTGATGCTTTATTCTTTTCAATAACTTTTAAGATGAGAGTCTGGTTTTCAAGGGGGAATTTACAAATAGCTATTTAAAATAATAAAGGGAAATAATTGTTTATTTTTATATTTTATTTTTTCTTCGACATATATATTATACCTACATGCTTAAACGGTTAAGTATCTTAGAAAATAAGCCAACCATAGCCTCAGATGGCTAAAAATTCTAGTTTTATGATTTTTTTAAAAATAAATTCTTTATTGCATGTAAGAAAAACATTGTTTTTCTGTTTATTGTTTTAAGTCAGAACGTTATATTTCGTTTTTGTTAGTATCGTCTTTTTTCATATAAATTTAATAAGAAAATGAAATGTTAAAATACTAAAATATACGTTGTTCATCTACCTATTTAGGGTTAAGTTTCAATAATGATACTTTTATTTATGTTGACTTTTTATAGTAATGCATGAATTAATGCTCAATAATTTTTATTTCGATGTTTTAATTATCTGACGTTGTTATGCCTGATTTTAGAACTCGTTATAAATGTCTGTAAAAAATTATTTGTTTATATGGGCAAAACAACATGCAATAACGTTTTTACTTTTTTAATCCGTTCAACTAAAATTATAGTGTTTTTATTGATGTTTTCCCAAATTGTCAGCTAGTAACGTACCATCGTAGCCATCAATATTTTTTCAATTTCGTAAAGGTCGGGATGGAAACGCATTCTGCCGTTCAATTTCCTGTGCATCATGATTTACCTCAATTATAATATTTATCTATCTATAAAAAACAACTAAAATATTGTCATTTTTTCCAACGAACATTTAAGTTGGGATATTGAAACACATCCAATAACCTAATCAATATAGTTTACAAATTTACAAGAGTAAGCAACGCCGCTTTTATGTTTCTTGCTTTTCAAACATCTAGAAAAACGCTATTTAACGTATTTACATTTATTTATAATCATAATCGCATTGAAGACCATTCATTTTTTTTATGATTTTTAAATCGGCTTCGTCGTTCCTAATGCTCAGAAAACAATACATAATAAAATGTTAACCGACACTAGCCTTATCTATTTCGCATACATTTGCTTAAAATCTGTCAAGCTGCTTCCAACAAAAACATCGAAAAATTCTAAAAAGGAAGTGTCGATATTTTAGTATTTTTTTCAATTGTACAATGTATGATAGAGTTGTGTGTAAATTCATTATATCGCATGATAGATAGTTTTGTATTGGACATCGCTCCGGCAACTTTAGAAGGCAAGGCAGCGAGGCAAGGGAGATAACTTGTTAAACGATAACGCGAAAATATAAACGGAAAGTATGGTTGCATGCAGAAACGAGGATCGCCAGAAAGCATGAGTTAAATACGTGGATAAATAAAACTTCCCTTTTCTTTGTCCAGAAGCAGGTTGAGTCCGAGATTGATACATTTTAGGGTGATAATCACTCTGCATTCGGCATTCTTTCGATGATTCTTCGCGGCGGTAAATGGTGGTTTCGCCAAGGAGTTGCGATTTAGGTTAAACCTAAAATTTGCTGTAACTATTAAACAGCAATAACTTTTTTGAATTAAATTTGCAGATAAAAAGTGCACAAATACGATAAGCTTTAAAAAGATATGTGAATAAATATGAAAAAGTTACAGGCAATAGGCATAGTTACAGTCATGCTTACACACACAGAGACACTCTCTCTGTCTCTCTCTGTCTCTCTGTGTCTCTGTCTCTCTCTCTGTCTCTCTCTGTCCCTCCCCCAGTCTCTCCCCCTGTTTCTGCCTCTCTTTGATCCTCTTTCTCTTGGTCTCTCCAAAACCTTACTACAGAAAGTACACATATTTAACGAATGTTTGCACAAAGCTATAGATAATACACCAAGAACTCACACAATTTTAAAAAAGTTTAAGAATAATAAAGAAACAGGGAAATATATACTGTCGTTTTTCATGCTGCAACATACTATTTGTAATTCATAGTTTTGTAATTTCTTCAAAGGTTTTAATTTTTTTACATTGCCTTAATGAACTAGATATTGCGAGATATGTGTTAGATGTATAAACTTAATTTCTCGACACTTACTTTTTCAAACACGGGAAAGACGCGTATTTTGAGTTTATTACTTATACCATCAATTCGGTTAAAATAACGAAAAATGATTTAAATAGGTTAAACACTTAACGACCCCCGATTGTTGTGACGTTCTCGAACGTTGATTTTATTAATGTGAAAAGCCTATTTTCTCTGATTGCCTTAACCTAATGTTTTGACAGCTGTAATTAAATATTAACAGTCTTGATTTATGTCGTATGTTGCTTCTTTTCTGTTAAATTGTTTCAGAGTGAGAAAATATGTTAGAGATTCCGGGCGATTACTGAAGAATAGGTAGCATGAACGCTAGATTATATCGCCATCTTAAACTATGGTTGTGCCTGTTAAGATGATTTTATGCCTATACAAAAACAAAGACACATTTATTCAAAGTCTGTTGTAATTATGGTGATATATTGGTTTTAATAGCGGATTAAATTACCGACATTCTGCAGGTCGCTGCCAAACTCGTGCAGAATAGCAATGAATTTTCAACGAAATTGACTAGCCTAACTCGTACATAGGACGCAGATTCGAGTTAAGGTTAAGCAAGTGTAATTGACAATAAACAGAATTTGAAAATCAACAGAATTAATGTGTTGTATACTTTAATGTTGAGTTATGCCAAATTTTAAGAAAATGTTCCATTCAGTTCTGAATTTATGGATATTTTTTCTTCTAAAATTAATATTTCAGGCGTCTCCCTTTTAGAAATAACATAAATAGAAATAACTTCAAATAAGTGTTTTAATATTGAGTATCGTTTGGAAACAAATCAAAACATTAGACAAAGCAATCATAAACGTTACCTGATTGGTTTGACTTAAACTTTCCCAAATATGTCATTAACTGTTTACAAACTCAACACGTTTAAGAATGATGTTCCCTTTCTCTGCTAACGTGCTTTATTAAAAAAATCACCGAGCACTTGATAGCCAAACGAATTATTTCAGGGTTGCCCAAAATGTTCTATTTTGGTTGATGATGCAAAATTCATTTACACAATAAGAATTAAAAACTAAACATGCTATATTCTACATCTAGTACAGTGATGCAGAAAAAATGTAAACAAAGTCGAAAGAAAAACAAGTTGGCCAAACGTGCCCATACTGGGATTTGAACCCTTAACCCCGAGTTTTGAAGCAGTTTAATCCTTATTTTGTTACTCTTCGATTGGAGTTTACATTTGCTCTATTTTAAACGTTTAATGTTTTAAGTCTATATTATATTTAATTTACATGTTTAAGTGCTTTAAGCTTTATTTGCTTTAAGCTTCTTTACAAGGTAAACTACACTTCCAATAAATACTAAACGAACTGTTACACCTATGGTTTGATACTTAAATACGATAATTGCTTTGTTGGATGTATTATTCTGCGTTTTAAAACACACTCTTATTTTTTCCAACGTTGCTATAATCAAATTCCAGATGCCAAAATTTGCACTAAATTGATTGACAGATATGAAGTGTTTCCATATACAAACAACGGAAGCCATAGACAGAGAAGCCAAATTACGCGTGTACGTCGTGAGGTCGTGCACAGTAGCGCCGCGTGGCGGAGACTGACCGAGTGACGGATTCAATTATTCTGCCGACAAGTATGACCCAAAATAAAACCACCAGTGCTGACCATAATATCCAAGTGCGGATGACCCTCACCCTCTGTGCACGTTTAACTGTCTGGTTCAATGACACCGCGTGATTGTAACAAGATTTTCTGATTGACTCTGCCCTGGCACTTCAAGCCTTGGCAAGGACCTGAGTTAACTTGACCGTGGGACCTTGTCACGTCCAAAACCTTTATGTCCATGTCACGAATCCACAGCCGAATGTTAAAAAAACAAACAAACTTGGAGAGAAAAGAAATCAATGTAATCAACGCTTTTTCAAAAAAAATGCTTATTATTAATCCTGAATAAGCAAGTACTTGGAAATGGTATATGGCTTAATCTAAAAAGTGTCATTTTTTGGTCTTTAAAATGTTATACAAACTATTTTTATTAATAAGAAAATATTTCCAGTTGAAGCATATATGCAGAGGCCTTCACAGTGATGAAACGTTATAATCCCTTAGTTGTAACGCAGTCGTAAATCTGTACATGTTCCTTTCAGTCACGAAAGACACGAACTCATAACCCTGGACCTCTCAGTCGCGAAAGTCATACGCTCATAACCCTGGCCTTTTCTGTCACGAAAGTCAAGCACTCATAACCCTGGACTTTTCAGTCACGAAAGTCACGTCCTCATATCGCCTTTTATATCTGAAAATGGAGATAAATGACATTTTCTTGAGATATATTTTCATATGACAAAATAAAAGGCTTAAATACATAATTCTTAAAGATTCTAATGATAAGAACCTAGCAAACTGTTACTCAAATACGTTTTTACACTAGTGCACATGTATTTGATATCTAATGTCTTTTATCTCTATTTCTTGAATGTTCCAACCCGGTTTAAGCATACTAGCATTTAAGGCGATTTTTCATTTTCGCAAATTCTCTTAACGGCCGATTCAATTATGCATAACACTCTACGATAAACATTAGGACAAGAAAGATAAAATATTAAAATCTATTTTTTCGAGTCATCTGTTTCACTGGTTCTTGTAATTACCACTTAGGAAAACGCGTCTTTGAATAGAATTTATTTCTCCAGGGACGGGAATGATTGGCTTAATGCTAAGTCTCTTAGTACTTGCAGAGTTAATAAGTATTTTGCCTGCCAAATTGTTTTCAAATCGACTAAGCAGTTTGCTTAGGTTTCAGAATGTCTGTCAAGAAGCCGTATGAAAGTTCCATTACTTGCTTCTTTGCGATTCGTTTTTGTTCTAAAACATTGCAGCGAATTTTGATTGGTTTATATTGCTGAACCCTCTAAAAGATGGGATAAAGACCCCAGACAAATATCTGGGTAGATCCACCGACGCACCGTGGGTCAAAGTGAAGATTTTCTCACATTAGGCTTCCTTCCCGATCAGTACTCGAACTCAGAGGGCAAGGGGCCGTGAAGCCAAGAAAGTTACATGTCTGTAACCCTAACACTTGGCCACGGGCGCACCACAATGTAACGTTTTGAGAAACTCTATTTGTATAGAAAACGAGTATGATACTGTTAAGTTTCTTAAAAAAGATTAAAATGTATTTGAAAATACTCATAGTGTGTTTTTAATATAAACAAAAGCACATTCGCATAGGTAACTGTTAAAACACATTTTAAATAACCGTGTAAGTGAAATCTAAAACGTATTCCCCCCAAACCACCCAAACCTATCTGTGATTTAATTGTTTAGGAAAAAAAATCCACCTAGCAAAATCATTTAATTCGTTGTTGTTCTTTTGTGTAATTATTTATAATATGTTGTCATAATAATGCATGTTTTTAATAAGAAAACAACATCATCTGATGGAAATTAATTAGACAAGAAAGAATAATTCATTTACCTTCTTACAGATTTGATGAAGAACGCAATAATGTAAGACGGTCCTTTTGTAGCCGAATTACCATTTCAAGCAACGCGCCAATTTCTTTTTCACAAAGGCATTTTATTTCAATCAATAAAAAGTTCGGGAAACATTATAGAAAGAATATTGTAAAAAAATAAATAAATCAGAATCTTCAAAGTTCGGTAACAGTGCAAAAGAAAATTATTATCATTCGAAAAGAAATATAACATGAAGGGACTGGACAGAACATTCGGCTTTCTTTCTTTAAATCACACACAATTTCGGAAAATGTCGCCATCTTTTTCAAAATTACAGGACTCACTTGTTAAAACATTGACTGATAGACAAATAGTCACAAGAAAAGGTTAATCATGAAACAATTATAACGGTTTTCCTTCGTAGGCAGGTTCTCGTATACGACTACATTTTACGAGACCTCATCACTCATTTGCACAAATGGCTCACCCTCCCTAAGATTAAAACCAAGTTTTGACAACATTATCAAAAAAATCTCTAGTTTTACCATCTGAGAAAACAAAACAGATCCACCCTCGTGTAACCTTTTTTGGCATTGCTTTCGGTTTTCAAAAAGAAATCCATTTGCTCCTTCCAGTGCTGACTTCAAATCTTCCCGCTCTCTTATAAAAGCAAAGGCCACGACGGTGCATTAGATTATATGTTTATGTTATGGTTCGTGCCCTCTTAATTGTAGACATTGTCAAAAATATGATATTGATTCAAAGAAAAGAAGTTTAATCTTGTCAGCCTTAACGACTCTCACCACGTGCATCTGTCCACACTCGGTATAATATTGTAATATATCAATAGAAATTACACGTTTAATGTTCTTAAAAGATCTCGTTAAATATTTGAAAGATTGCGGTACAGATTTGAAAGCTGTGCTGATTTTTTCCGGACCATATAAAAACATCACAGCAGAGATCTCAATACCTGTTTACAATACGATTATCTGGGACAGTGGTTTCTATTGGCTTGCCGACGAAGCATAAGATTAGCAATGTCGCGGAGGTGGGGAACCCGTCAATATGATTTGTGGCGTGGGGTCGATTACCAGAACAAATAAAAGGTTTCGGGCTATTTATTAAAATTCAAAGTAACAATCAAAATCAACAGGAGAAATAAACTGTAATCAAAGCAGATGCACGCGACCTCGTACTTATTGGTGCCCTTTTCTGTTGAATTAATGACATGGAAGTTCATTTGCCGGGCGGATGAACAACTAGCGGTGATTGAAGAGGGGGTGCTGTAGTGATGACATCAAAATTTGACTGGCACCCGACTTATTTGGGCAGAAGCAACGCTTGGTTCGCATTTTATTAATGACCAGATTGCATTCATATGGAAAACATAAAGAGCCGGACCACAGTAAGGCTACTTTTAAGCCGATTCATAATGGACAGATTTGTACCCGCTTTAAACACGGATTTGTCTCTTTTTCCGACTCAAAACCATTTTGACAACTGTTTTCATATCACGTCTGTGTCATTCTTTGTTTGAACAGGTTTCATTAGGATAAATGGTGTTCGAATATCACTTGATATGTCTTCAAATGAAACGATATCACGATATTATGAGAAACAACTACAACACAGTTAGATAAAAGCCAAACAAATTGTTATTTAAAAAGAAATTTCTGATTTTATTTGCTTGATCAATTAAACTGAAACACATGCAAGAGAAACAAACATGTATATAAAGTATTTAGAATTAGCCAATTCAATCTCCTGGTGTTCTTCTATGTTAAAAGCACACCAAATAATGTTTTCAAAACGGTTCACGTACTATTATTAAATACAAAGAAACACAAATATTTGTTAATAACTTTAAAATACATTGAGTTGTTCTCATCGAGGGTCATTTATAAAACAAAAACAGATGAGGGACATTTATAAAACAAAAACAAAAATAAGTGGAAATTAAATTAATTTTAATATTAATAAAAAAGCATGCAGTTTTGGATATGAGGTTACTATTATAATACATATTTGAAAACTAACATTATTTATTGATATTTGAAAAAAAATGATTCATGAAATAAATATGAATAACTTTGATCAACTGTGACCGAGTCGATCAGCAAAATGCACTGTTTTGAATAACACAACTTTCACAACGTTTCTGAAGGGGTATGTAGACTGCTTTCATAAAGTTTTCATAATAACGTTAAGTTTAATTTACTGTGCCGACTTACCCAGGGGACATTGACGTTAATATGACCTGATATAGCGCCGAAGTTAACACACATGTATTAAAACTACCGAAAACGTTCACTGAAATGGTCGATGTCGCAATCTTAAATTATAACGAGATCATGGCGTCATGAGCGGGATATTTTGAGAAAAGTAATAATGACACAATGGTTATTAAATACGTTTGGATATTTTTATTAATATTGAAAAAACATATGCGGCAAATATTGTAAATATAAATCACAAAAATATTAAAAAGTTAAATATTATTTACTCAAATCACGTCAAAGCATTAGATAAACGGAAAATGCCGAATATTTTCAAACCTTTTGATTTTGTATATCATTGCAAAGAATACTTTATTTTATTACTCAGACTTTACATTTACCTCCTGTTGGAATATCGTTAGTATATTATTCATATAAACCTAATAATACTTGGCAATGAAAAGTTTAAACTTCCAGCCAAAGGAACATTTAAGTTTTTTGCTATGTCTTTAAACTCCTGTTCAAAAATTCTAAATTCTTTTTTAAATGTTTAGATTTGTTTAATTGTCCATTGAAATAGACACAAACTCTATTTTGCTAATCCGGAATTGATCGACCAGGTCTTTTCAAATAGACGGAATCCCTTTGGGAGTTGTCTAATAAAGATCTGTACATATTCTGAGTCTCTAGCAGTACATTGTGGTAGCAACAGCTAAGACACTGTATTGTTTATAAATTAAATGTATCCTTTAAGGTATCAAAATGGTGTGTGTTTCAGAAATGACATTAACCGACGAGGTATCGTACCTCCCTACAATGCAAGGAAACAAAGATGACCACGATCCGGAACACCTCTGGGACATTAACGACAACGTCCTGCCAATGGTGAGTGCTGAATGAAGTCAGATTTTTATATGACTGAGACTCGACCTAATGTCACATGTCTTATTCTCATCTTAATTAAATGTTGTTATTACTCATTACCCTGTACCTGTTTGAAGTTTTTGCTAAGCCTATTGTAAAGAAGACATAACCCTCTTCATCACTTCGGCTTGGTTGAATTTTGTTTTCTTAAAATGAAAATGTAAATTTTCACAAAAGAAAATAGTGACAAGTTGAGTAGAACGGTATTTCCTTACCTTACCATATTAACCGCTGCAGGTTAAAACAAAACATCCTCTACATCATTACAATTTTAACACACTTCGCAGAATTAAGTTAAGATTTGAAACGAACGGAATAAGAGTTTGAGTTCATTTTAGTAATCAGTCTTTTGCCCCATAAAACTTATTCATTCTCATCATACCATAGCTGAAGCGAAGTAAGCAGGACAATAATACTGATATACAATGAATTACATTGTTTTGTATATATATCTATTCATTTACCCTCTACTTATAGTTGGAGCGACTTGACGAGTTCCAGGAATGGCCAGACGGCAACTGCCGTCACGTGTACAGTCACGAATCCGAAGACGCTCGGCGTCACGTGAGCGGCTGGGCCATGAGGAACACGAACAATCATAACGCCATGATCCTAAAGAAATCATGTCTAGGTGTTCTCGTCTGCAGTCATGATTGTTCGTCTGCGGATGGAGACAAGATACATCTCCGGCCTGCCATTTGCGACAAGGCAAGGCGGAAACAAATAGGTAGGTCATGCTCGTATAGATTTCGTTCTGTAAGAAGCATACAATTTCAGCCTTTTACTAGAGGTTGCGAGTTCACGCAACAGCCAAGGCGTTGAACGGTCTGTAAATAATATCGGAAAAAAACTTTTTTTGTTTGCGGTCAACGTTCAAGACTAGTTCCATGACTATTTAAAAAGGACAATGATACAATTATTTTTATTTTACTTCATAAATACTTTTATAAATTTTATAAAAGTGCGACTATGTTTCATTATCCAGCTTTCATGGCATGATGTGGCTGTGAAGGTAGCACTATATCTGTATTTTCTTGACCACTGTCTCATTATTGCTGACAGATAGTCAACAACAAACAGACACGTTGAAAAGCTTCGCGTATACATTCTGTGGCAGACCATCAATTAACTGTCGGTAATTACAAGTCCCGTCATTCCAACTGACAGTTCATAAACATTGCCCATCGGACGCTTAGTAGCCAAAACATTTTGACGAAATGTTGTTGTTCTCCTTAGATGGAAGTCGAGTTCTTAAACGGTCCTGACAGTGACGAAATGTTATGTGCATGAATAATTAGGTTTACTAGCGAATGGTCTCGGTATTTTAATACTGTTTCTAGTTACTTGGTACAGTGTATTTACTTTTCAAAAATCATTTGTTCTCTGTACTCGTGATCCGTGCTGCAGACAATGGGAGATAATTTGGTAAATCGATCCATCGCATAATCACTAAAATGGCTTACAAAGGATACTCATCAAAACTATTACGTCGAAACGTCTCAGCGATAAAGTTTTTTAAAACAAAAGAGGCTAAATACAATTTTAATACTGTCCTTGACAAGGTGTTGGCTAATGTTTTTGTGAAGCTAAAATCTAAGATCCATCCTTATCATATAATTCACATTGTTACATAAAACCCCGACCTGTCGGACGACATTTTAACCTTAGTCTTGTGTAAATGAGCTGGCTTTTGTGATACCTTGCTCTAGATGTTCAAATTTAATGTTGCGTAGTAATGGACAGATGATGACGTCAGGGATGAAGGCAGGAACAAAGTCTTCTGTAACTGTAACATTTTATTCCTGGCTCGAACTGCGCATCGGCCAAGCCGGCCGCAGGCTGGATTACAACTACCCTGTATCTCGTACAAACTCCCATTTATATACTCACGGTAAACTACATTACTACATTTCTTATGTAAGCGTCTGCCTTCGTTCGTGACTGCCTGAAGTAACTGTATAACAATGTGAGATAAAGATCACGTTTGCAATCCGTGATTTGGTCTAAATGAGTGCAGCAGTCCATCTATCGGGTAACATTATGTCATATTAAAATGTAAGCTTCGATACACCAATATGATATCTTCTTATCTGTTTTATTTTCAGGCAAGATTTGTCCTAACCCTAACTGCACGGGTGTTTTGGACCTTATGCCGTGTCGAGGTCACAGTGGGTACCCCGTGACCCACTTTTGGCGCCATCATCGGGGCGCCATCTACTTCCAGGCAAAAGGTGTCCATGATCATCCAAAACCGGAACTAAAGGCGTCAGCTGAGGCAAGGCGACACCAGAGGTCTCTTCGCAACCAACGGCTCGGCATTGTAAGTGGTTAAGTCGATCGTTCTGCATAAAGCTACATGTAGGTCCTGTTTAGAGTTTACGTGCATTTTTATATGCTGCGGATTTCAAGTCGCACAAACTGAAAACGATATTTGATGACTTAAAGCTACTGTTCTTTAAAAATTGTCCTAATATTGCATGCTATTGAAGATGCACAATAAGCTCTTTTAAAAGCCTCGCAGCTAAAATATGTCCCTGTGGGTATGGAATTCACACTAGCGATAAAACATGTGAATATATGTTATAAGTCAACGAAGCTAAGTGTTGCACAACGGGTACACCCTCTATTCTTTTCTCTTTATAGTAAATTGAACAGTAAGCTACGGTAAAATATACTGTGTCATCGTCCTGAAGATGAAAATTATCTGAGTTCTGATTTGAAATATAAGAGTACAAAACTTGTCGCATATCAGGAGCTATAGAAAAGTAACTTAATCGATTTAGCAATTAAACATATTTTTCAAGGTGCAAATAACGGTACCAGTCGGTTGCTCTAAATATACACATTACTCCTACGTGGGTAAGATTCTAATTTCAGATTTTATTTTTATTTTATGTTTTCATTTATTGGCGAAAATGTGTACGCAACTGCGTATTCTATGTACATGCAGCAGCTAAGCAAAACATTATATCTAATTTTTTTACAAGACAAAAGTGTTTGGTCCATACAACGTCGATGTTGTAAGCTAGCACTTGATAAAAAGCTGTATGTATGCCTTACCATCGATACTCGCCTTTACAGTAAAAGGACATTAGACTAAAGCCAAACTTTATATAAACATTATTTAAGTATATTCTAAATGTGCTTGCATAAATGAGTCTATTTCTGTTTACATTACATATTGCTATGTAACATGCAGGCAAAATCAACGCTGTTATCTTTGTACCTTTTTATTTCCAGGGTTGCAATACGAACAAAATGTTGAAAAGAACACGTGAGGAAGCGAACTTTTCTCCTATTCGCCCGATGGCCACTCCAGGTAGGTAGTATGATTGTGAGAGTACTGTTGTATATACATGTAGCGTTTCCTAATTCTATCAGTTTTGTAAAGTAGGTTCCCTTAACTAACTATTGACGGTAGTTGTTGCTTTGGCTTAGTTAACAGTGACATTGCTATAACAACAGGGCATCGACCACCATGACGAATATTAATATGAGCACATCTTTTAGACCTGAATGATTTTACTAAATTATAATGCATCAAATATTTGTATTGAAGACGCGATATTAAGCAACAGATAATAGAGATAATAGCGATGTGAGTGATTTGTGAAAAAGGAGATCTGTAAAAGATCACAAGGGCAAAACAAAATTGTTAAGTACTTTATATTTAACATATAAAAAGTTTTAATAGAATGACATTTACCTTCTATTCACAGAAAAAGACAACATCTGCTCATGTCCACCGTTTGAATGCACGTGTCCCAGATGGGGTCATCATGCTAGCCCAAGAGTCGCCAACTCTCCGCCGTTCGCACCGAAGCGACTTAACTTCTGTGGCCCGGCTTTTTGTGACATACCCTCAGCTCCTGGGATGCAGTCTCTCTCCATCGAGATTGACACGAACAAACATCTCAACTATCCCGGTAACTTTGGTTACTATCAAAACGACATTCAGCCCAACTGTTACCAGACAGGCTTCGTAAACAACAGCCAATATCTTCCTCCATACCCACCCTTACAAAACCCAGGTGCTAATATTTTTCCAGAGAAACCCTACGAACCATTTCAAAGCGGGTCGTCCAATTTCTTTGCGAAAGACATCAGCATGCCACCGGATTATCAGAATCGAAGAGCATGTGATTATGCGAGTTATCATGCGTCGAAAACATCAAAGTTCCGAACAAAGTCGTCCACCGAATTGACAAACACATTTGGTTATTGCAATGAGACACAAGTGTTCGACTATGCTGCAAAACGGATAAAACCGGAAATGAAAACCGATCAGATGGACTGCAATGTGAGGAATTTACCCCCTTCTCGAGAGTGTCAACCACCGGAACTTCCTCACGATAATCCAGTTAAGGAAATGACATTTGGTGAGGAGCATAATGATCCTATGTTTGATGACAGTTTAGATATGATTGGTGGCGCTTTTGAAACAGACATATATTCATCGCTTTTGCAGCGATTTAACAGTGACACTAGCCACGTAAGCACGAGCGAGAAAAGCGCGTGTCAATTAACTCCTGTGACGTCATCAATTGGCGGCACCCAATTGGCGGAACTTAAACCGATAAAATACAACGATGCTGGTAAACAAACCAGACCATTTCAGGAGTCTTTGCTTGGTTCGGCGCCAAAAAGCATAGAAGGACAATTCAAAAAGTCCTTGGACCAAATGCAAGTGGTGTCGGAGTCCCTCCATTATGGAAACACTAACTATTGTAGTCTTCAAGCGCACAATACCCTACCGGAAGCGAGCGGGTCACAAAATAGAGGTTATGACCTTGACCAAAGATATCCGCATCAACCAGTTCCACTTTCATCACAGTCGCCATATTGTAACCATAGCATAAACATAACTCTAAGATATAAATGAGAGTGTGTTGTTGCAGTTATTCCCCTTTGCTTTGATACCTATAAAACACAGTTTTGACTTTTGAAAAATGTTTTGTTTTCCTTACTTTTCTATTTTAAAAACTATACTAATATTTGCAAATACGCCCTGTTATGACTTGTATGTGACTTTGAAAGTTCTAGTCAAAATATGTTGACTAAAAGTTAATTTGTGCCAATTCACATGAAGTGTGTTAAACAAAGTGCTGAATACACTTGTGTATTTTCGAAGCTTTGATAATATGCGTGTTCTTACAACGTCTTTGATGAGTTCGAATTTTGGGATCAACATTTAAACCTATTTCGTTGCATAGTTTATAAAAAGAAAACGAAACCCCAATATTGACAACTCGATGCGAGTAATGATGATGAATATAAACTATATGGCTCAGAAGTCACCCTATATTAGTCTGATTAAAACATATTTCCTTTAATCAGAAAATGTAACATTAAGTTGAAATACTATACAAAATGATAATTGTCAACGATTAGGGACCCTATAAGACATTACCGTTTTCCAGATAGTGATGTTAGTCGGATTTCTATTGCAACTTTCAGAAACTTTCAGATTATGTAACACAATAATACTTGTTTTAGCGACAAACCATACTTTTTAAAATGTGCATATGCAAATACATTTATATTTTATTTTGGCTCAAATAGATATATTCAATTAAGCAAACAGTGGATGTTGGATTAACAATATATATTTTATGTAAAATATCACGTTGCCTTCTGGTCGAAACAATCGAAACGTTGAAAGATTTTCAACAATTATATCCAATTTAAACGTAACAGCCTACCATCAATGCGAATTACGGTCTTGGACATTCACATCATGTGTATATTAATAAGTCATAAACAGTACACTGATGGTTCGATATGGCATAATAGGAGACGGTGGTATCCGACAGTTCGGACCAAACAGTCTCTTTTTTTCAAACAACGAAATAATTTGGTGTTACCTGAAAAAAAAAATAATGGCGAAATACAATTTATGGTTGCCTGTGTGAAAAGTGAACACGCCATCTAAACCACTTTCACAAATAAGTCGTGTTGTTTTTGTAAACGCCGCATAGTAAGCTATTTTTAAAACAAATGGCGCTTCTCGAAACAATGTGACCACTTACAGGGCGCATGCAAACTCTGGGTTGAAGGATCTGTCAGAAACATCTATATTAAACTGGTGTCCCCATATTGCTTATTTGTTTGTTTGTTTTTGAAAGAATGAAAATCAAGGATCGAGCTTCTTCACGCATGCACAATAAAACGTTTAAAGTTGTATTAAAGATCGTCTTTATAAAGACTAAAAAAAGTGTATTGCAGAAATTATCTCAAATGGTTCCTCCAAATCCCACACACATGGGTAGTGTTGCATGTATTTAATCATGGCAAACTGTCGTCTGCATCCTTTAATAATCATGAAATGCGACTCCTGTGCTTCTTTGTTTCATAAATATATGCTAAAATGTGAATAGGTTGTTTAAAAGGCACTGATTATATATAATAAGTCAATTTGTAACCTTTATATGTCTGATGTTAACTTCAAGTGCCAATCCGCCTCCTTCTAAAGTATCATGTTTTCTTTGTATTTATGTGATCAATATGTATTATGTATATTTTACCACGCTAGCTTCAAAAGCTCAATTAAAATTATTTCCAGGATTTTGTCATTGTTGTTTTCTTTTCAAGGCCAAAGTACCCAGCAATTAAAAACAAAACATGGGGAGAACTTACCACCCTGAAATGATTTTTGTTTCAAATTTAGTTTCTGTTGATAGTTTTTGATGAATATGACAAACAATAATAATCTTGATGATGAGGTAATGATGAAGTCTATTCTATTTGCTGCTGCTGTTGCTGCTGCTGACGTTTTGTTATGGAAGTGTTTATTTCGCTCTATTTTGTAAAGGCCGGTGGTTGTTGCAATAATACTATTGGTTGAGCATTCTCTCACCAGAGGGCGTGCTACACAAGTTTTGCTTACACCTCTGTCAACGCCGGGAAAAGTAGTTCTCATACACGTGATATTCTATCGTCACATGTCGCAAAATAGTTCCCCGAAAATATGGGTTAAAATATATCTTAAACATTGTTCTAAAAAAAATAAAAATACCCATTTTCATTTTAAGTAAAATATACAGAGATCAAAATAATCTCACGAGCATTTTTTCATTATTTATATTTTGTACAAGAATCTTGTACACCGGGCGTTGACAGAGGTTTAAGCGAACCTTGTGTAGCACGCCCTCTGGTGAGAGAATGTTGGTTGAGGTGATGCCGATAATGTTAAAAGTTGTGTTTTAAATCATAATACAGGTAAGGTGTGTTGTCGGTTCTCTTTTCTGTAATATTCCGTTATTTATTTTTATAAAAAAAAAAAACCAGGGAAATGTGGACTAGTCTTTACCATAAAGTGGAGACCAGCCGACCACATAAAGTGAGGACATTTATGAATACTTATTTCTCGCTTTTTGTAACAGCTTTGTGTCAAAATAGAAGTCCTTCACTCACGAATGAGTTCGCCCAAAACTGTGATTCGAACCGTCGTGGCTAAAGACTGTTGACCGCAAAAACCACATGTATATGAGCATGTGTTATGCCATATTGCACTGATGTTGGTGTAAACGTAATGTAAATACTTCTTAAAACACAAAATAGGCATTTAAAGCAACTGCATCTGTAGACATCATCCACTCATTATTCTTTGACTTTATATGCATTCACCATTTATAACATTCCTGTTAAGGAGAAATTCGTGTTTTTATCTGTCAATATATATTATGCAGTTTATCAAGTTCTCTGTTCTCATCATGCCGAATCCCGCCTTGGCACAGTCTCTTTGGAGCACAGAAATGCTTTCATCCTTCTGAACTTTCGTACCTAGAAGAATTCATAAATGTTTTATTTCCGTCGTAGATGTCGAACCTCATCTTCAACCCACTTACAAATGCTGACCAAAGTAATCCTAATGCATATCAAGGTGGCATACATTGGTAGATGATATTCAAGAAAAATCCATATGCCGTATTGTGCCTATTTAATGTCCCCTTCCAACACACTCTCAGGGCATAAACTTTCCTGAAGGAAACTGAAATTAAATTCCACAAAACAGAACGTTCATACCTTTACTGTCTTCCTGTTTCAAACGATCCGGACAATAAATTTTGTTTGATGTATGAAGGTCAAAATTGATCAAACAGTGTAAAAAGCAACGAGTGTCTAAAAATGTATGCTTTTGTGTCCGTTCTTTAAACGTATTATTTTAAAAAGTATCAATAACAACTGTCAGGTTTGCTCTTTTTTGTTTAATGACTCGTCACAGATTTGTTCTTACTTTTTCATTTGGTTTGTATTTGAATGCCTTTGTCCTGAGCCTTTTCCAATTTTTGTATATGTTGTAATGCTCAAAGGACTTTGGCATAATTCTTTATTCATGATTACAACAATGTAATTTGTGCATTTGTGCAGTGTGGTGGTCGTGAAAGATGCCCCAGTGAATTTAATCTATATTGTCATTTAAGTCCTATAAGGATTGTTAAGTTTCTATTGATGGACATTGGGCTTTAATTCCTCAATTCCATTTACACAAGAACATGATGCTTAAACCATTTACGCGTGTCTGGTCATTTTTCTTTTGATTTAAAAATTTAATTTCATTTGCAATCACCATAGACATTATTTTTGCATTAGGTCACAACTTTCTGTTTATGATGTCATAACTTATCTACGGAAACGTCAGCGCTTAAACATTCAATATTTATACTGATCGGTTTTCTTTCTATTGCTTGCATTTGAGAAACCCTCAGAAAGAGAACTAGAGCTCTGTAAAGTCGGTTTAAGCAAACTAGTCGGTCCCTTTTGGCGGCTGACCGTTCTAAGGCGGTAACTGCTGGGCTTTCTCTTTTTATTAAATACTCGTCATAGATTTGTTCTTACATTTACATTTGGCCTCATGTAAATATTTTTGTCCTGTGCCTTTTCAAATGTTGGTATATGTTGCAATACTCATGAGACTTTGTGTCATGTTCTTTTTATATTGTATTAATTAAAGTCCGACCAACATCGCATATCCTTTTTTAAAAAAACTATTTCTTGTTTCTTATTGATTAAAGTACCTGCAAAGAACAATAATATTTCCTGGGCGCTTTGTTTGATAACAATTATTTTTGATGCGGTTTCCGACGTTATAAAAACCGAAAAACGTTTTTCAGAACATTCTGTAAAAAGTAACTTATAACTTTTTATTTAGTACATGTGAGATGTCACATACCCCAACGTTTATTTTTATACATAACAACATCAGTCCTTAATCAGAAAAACGGTCGATTACTAGCAACAAGCACACGCACCTTATTTAATTAAACAAGTTAATTATACAATGACATATATCATCTCAGCACTGCAGTCCTGTATATCGCTTCCTTGCTTTCCGTCACTCTTTCTCGTATAACCAATACATATAAATTGTTCATTATAATATATGTCCTAGACTGAAATGTGGCACAATTTCACAATGAAAAGTAAGAACTATTCTGCATACACTGCAAAAACCATACCTAGTGCAACAATGTCGCCTTTCTTGAATTCCACACTGACTGAGTTATCGAATCGATGGTCCCATAGACATCGTGACGTAACGATCATTGATTGGTCGAATTTCTGTCCAATCATGACCATGCTTACAATTTTGAATCTGTCCATACAGAGGTGCTTCACTCTCTCTTTGATGATCTCGCTGACGAGTTTACACTTTGGACCCAACACCGCTGCGTCGTAGAACTGCTCAGTTATTGTTTCATTAAGCACCGCTCGAATAACATCTCTTACCCGCCCTTCGTGGAATTTCGAATCCGGTACAAGCTTGTACGTGTTCTCGTAGAACACAATCGGCGTCGCGAGCTCATTCGTTCCAACACTTCTTCTGTCACTTTCATGGTGAGTGGAGTAACCACGTGACAGCATGGTGTCCCTTCGCGGTCTCATGAAGTGATGATGGTCGTCGTGATGCGTGATGTGCGGGTTGGCGTACTGGCTAATACGTCTTACTTGGCTGATTTTCCTCTCCCTGGGTCTGGAATGGTCGCCGTGGTCACCGTCGTGATCCCCATGATGTCCAAGGTTAGGATTGA
Organism: Sinonovacula constricta; assembly: GCA_007844125.1. Taxonomy (NCBI): domain Eukaryota; kingdom Metazoa; phylum Mollusca; class Bivalvia; order Cardiida; family Solecurtidae; genus Sinonovacula; species Sinonovacula constricta. Next base: position 42,989,205 of record CM017562.1, read on the forward strand.
CAAACGTACTCACTTTCCGGGTCCGTGGCTTGCTGTCCTGCTGGGTGTTCTGACCGTCGGGTTTCTGGGTTTTGCTGTCTGTTTTATGGTCCGTTTTGTGTTCGGCGGGTTTCGATCCGGCTGATTTTCGGTCGCCCGCCTTTGTGTCAGTCTCAGACTTTGTCCTCTTTCGATGGGTGGCTGATTCCTTCATAGTGATGGTTTACGGTTGTATTTGCAACTAAAACAGAAAAAACGATTCGAAGAATAGATGAGAGAATTTTTTCATAATTCAGCGTTACTGTCACACATCGAAATATTTCAGCAATGACAATGCATTTTTTACACTCGCAACCTCGAATGAGAGCACATTTTACAATAAGTTTACAAAAGGATTTGAATTTATCATTTTCCCCAAGGAAATGCATCACAATGAAGCACTTATTCGGGAACATGGTTGCAGTTTTTAATGTACCAATTTTTAAGTTAAATGAATTGCATGTAAAGTGAATTAGAGCTGTTAATGAACACTTTGTTACATGTATATCACTGCATTCTTTTTCTTTAAAATTTACAAATTTCATTAGTTAAATTCACATTGTTACGTTTTATCTTAGCCTTAATTCTTTTCAATGTCATATTGATAGTGAAACAATTCTCCCAACATATACTTTTTAAATTATAAACCTTCATAGTTATGGTCTTTTTTCACAACGCAATAAAATGCTTTTGGAGGCGTGTCGCGCAATGAAACTATGACAAAATAACAATTCGATTTTTTTAGATAAGGACAGACTGCACCAATTATCACGCACTTCTGCACTTACCATTTGATGGATATTTGTGTAATACACTTCGGTATTGATGTTTAGTGAGGCTTGAAACATTATGGGTCTACCTTTTTATCATATTGTCTTTTGAGACATGTTGCAAAAATAGGTCATATAAATACATATCTTTGTGACGTGAGTGCACTCAAACACTGGCGGTGGATACTTCGTTCCACTCCCAGTAGTACTACATATTTTACGTACCGAATTTGGATACTTCATACCGCAAAAGTAATTAAAGGTTTGTTCTCACCTATTTTTGTGTTGCCTTAGGAATTATATTGCGCTTTTTACACAAATTTAATCGGTTAATAATCCAACATTTATTACTCTAAAATAACAAGTGAAGTTGTGTTAAATGCTACTATATTAAATATGCTCAGCTTTCATATATATTATTTTCAGTGACTGTGGTGCTGTGCATTCAACATTTTCTTGTATATACTTGTATGTACATTGTGTTCTACTTGTCCGACACGCAGTGCGTGATTATTTATATGCATTTGGTAGTATATGAATGTGTAATTATTATATAATAAAACAGTAAAAGGCAGTTCAGCAGGTGTACATGATGTTTTATGCCTTGATGTAACAGTTATTGATCTCAGCTGCTGCCTCAGTCAATTAAGAATTTTCAGTGCATGAAACATGTATTACACGTGAACAATCCATAATTGTATACTATAAAATACATTTACTTCATGGTTTTCGTGTTATTTTATAAACAATACTATTTTTAAATATAGCCCAAATCAGTGTTGTTGATTGCTGCTTGTTTTGTTTTTTCAACGAAAAATGACAATTTGAAAATAAGCCATTTCTTTACGATTTTGTGAAAGGTTGGTGGTCTCATGTGCATATCACAGGCAAGAAAACTGTAAGTTGTTACATCGTGCTGACACAATTATGGTCATATTGGCGACGTTCACCTAACTGTTGGTAAAGATTAGCTGGAAAACCTGCCAACATAAAGTGCTCGCCCCGACCGGGACTCGAACGAGGTGAGGGGCTGAGGAGTTTCAAGTCGAAAGCAGTAAGTACTACAATATATGTATAACATGAGAGTATTCTATTTATTCAGTCAGCTACAGAAACAACTAGATCTCATATGTTTTGTGGATATAATAAGTTAATGTACACGTGCACAGAATTGATAAAAAGAAAATAAACAAACATTAAACGACGTTAAAAATCTGTGAACAAAAACAACACACAGACAGCACAAAGACATAATATGCATAAAACTAAAATGACAAATAAGCAGTATGATTAAGGATGGCATATTTAAATTTGCTGTGTACAAAGGGACAACCCCCTCAAACAGAAATAGGCAAATCGATACATAGAAAAAAAAGACAAAAACACTTGTAAGATTTTATAAAGATGAATGTTTTGGTTGTGATGTCATCATATGGATTTTAATATCAGTATCTGAGTTACTCGAGCAGGCACGTTTGTCAAGGAGAGGATTGACTATAATCTATATCGACAACTACAACACCCTCCCCCCTGAGGTACACCTGATAACATCCGTGCTTATAAATATGGGTATGTAAAGATAGGGGCTCTTTTTAACAGGAATAATTCGTTTTGTCAAAAGCCTTTATATTCTTAATAGAGACAAATTACCACGGGTGGTATGCAATATAAACCCTATAATGATTATTTATTGTGTATGAAATATGATGTAATATGGAATTTAAGCATTAATGATCGACTTCTCTACAACGTACTTTGGATGAATAAACGTTTTATATTTGACATTATAACTCATACTGACAGCAATAACACAAAGGCGTTGAGGAATAAATATTTTACAAGCTTACAAAAGATAGAAATAGAGTTTGCATAGACAGCTTGCAAATGCAGCAAATCCTGGCTTCTTCACGATCACGACATCGTTTTGAAATTGTAGATACACATTTTATACGACAAACTATTTTAAAAGTCCCCATCAGATTTTGCCAAAATACTTTAAAACACTGTTTTAATGAAATGTTTCTTCCATTGTATTAAATGTTTGCAGTATCGGATGATTACATTAAGAAATATTGCAAGTATTTAGTCCGATTTTAATGAAAAATAAAGCGAAAGTAAAGTTTTTCTATATTTATGCGTGTAAATTCTTCATATAGAAAACCACTTATTGTATTACAGTTAAAATTTTACACTGAAGTCTAACAGTTTCGCTATACTGATATAACTGGTTTTCGGTAAAAAGGCAACTCCTTCGCAAACTAAGTACACGAATGTTGTATTTCAGAATTTGGAGCTTGGTTAACTGGCCCTATCGATTGGTTAATTAGTATTCATTATTTTATTATTTATTTGTCCATTATTATTTTTATTTGTTAGCTTCCTAGTCAACCAGTGAACTGTTTATGAGTGACATTCGACGTACGTATTAAGATCATATATACAATGTACATATATAGGTGAACACTGCCAGAAAGCGTATTATTCTAAAAGCACAAACCTTTGAAGGACAGTGTGTTCACATATAATCCAACAGTCGGTGTTGAAACCATTATTCATTTTGATTTATCAAATCTTTGCTTTTTTGGACAAAATTTTAAAAAGCGTTATTTAGTTGCTGTAAAATTGTTTGTGTATACTTACTTTAATAGTATCTAAACGATTGTTATGACTTTGGACAAAAACTGATCAGTTCTGCTTATAATTCAATGACATAATTATCGCAATAAGGAATCCCGTCTTTCAGCTATTGCATGTAAAAAATGAATAACAATTTAACAAAAAATGCAAAAAAGAGGAAACTGGAGAAAAAAAACTTGCACACCGTTAGTTCTGTGGTATGTTCAGTTGAACTGCGTGTCATTCCTATTGTAACATGACTGAAAATTATCCATTCATTTTGTGAAATTTGGGGACTGTTACAATATGACTACAAGCTGGCGGACATAGCCTATAATTGAAACCGCTCTGCCGCTCTGTGGAGCAGTGATTCTTATGGAAAGCATTTTTTATGGGGACTAGCAAAATCAGAGCTGTTCTGCGAGACCTTTTTCAGAGAAAAGAACTGAGTATTCCGTTCTTTAACGCTGTAGCTTGCAACAAATGTGTAGCTTGCAAGTATAAAAAAAGTAGCCGGCATTTTCAGGAATTTGCAGCTGTTTGGCGAAGTATTGTTTAACAAAAGAAATCGAGTATACCGATGTTAGCAATGCTGCTTGTAAATACAGATGTTGTAGAGAAGGAAAACAAACAAAGCAGCAAATACTCTACTTCCCTTCAGAGTTATGTCAAATGTTTATGTGATGAATCGATGGTGTAAGAGTGTTTATTTCCAAAGAAAGTCATCTTCCAGTTTAAAGCTCATGCTCTCTACAGCGCCTTGGAAGTCTTATATCCCAGCCCCTTCTTGTTTATGAATAGGGTAATCCATTCTCCACCACGTGCGTCCGAGGTCACGTGCCTTTTAGATCAAAGTAACCACTGGTATTGAGTTCTTTCCCTTGTTGACCATATGTTAAGGTAAGGCGACACAACTGTTTAATATTCTATATTAAGCCGCTAAACTTTGAAAGCAAATTACACAATGACCCAGATATGATTGACTTTTTTGGGGAGGGGGAACACTACCGTAAATTTGTCTCCTTGTAACAATCAAATGTCAATGAAATATACAGTCCCTGTAAAATGAAGCAGTCTTGTGTTTTGCAGAGGAGTTTACGATGTTTCTTCATGGTTTTCGCATTCTTTTGAGTAAAACAATCAAATAAAAAATCATCATCAACAACAAAAACACTACCACCACCACCACCACCACCACCACCACCAACAACAACAACAACAACAACAATAATAATAATAATAATAATAATAATAGTAATAACAATAAATATAGTAATCCAAAGTGACATAGAAATAATGGTGGCACACTTAGCCAAAGTAAAAATTTGGATATTTTATGTTTCAACTCGTCAATCATGGAATATATTAAACATTATGATAGAATATAGAGAATGTAAATGTTATAATGAACTAAATAACTACTCATCTTTAAAATAAAGCCGTAGGACCTTACGAATGGTGTTTGTTCAACAAGAACAAGTTTTCATTGCTGTAGTTTTGAAAGGGTCTAAAACATTTAATAACCAGAAGTTTTTGACTTCGCGTTAGGTTGAAAACGTCGAACACCAGTGATTGAAACAAGTTTTTAAAGTTTTGTGGATTTTTGTTAGCGATCAGTTACAATCCAACACGTAGCACCAATAAATATCATTCAATCATCACAGTGGAGTTTCGATGGGGATCAATTGGTGCAAACAAAACTCAATGGTGATCTCCTTTCATGAAGGCAAGTGGACAAATGGCAATGGTTTATAGAGTTTAACTAAGAGTCACGCCAATAATAATATGTTTACTGCAGGTATTCTAACTAAGTGATTCATTGTTAAACGACAACATTTATTTTATATTCGAATGTTGACCGACTAAATATCGATAACTAAATATTCAAAAGACCTATTAATCTGAGAACTTGATACACGCTTCCGTTAAAATGTTTGACTTGTTCCATGAGTTAACAGAACAAGACTTAGTGCAGTACCTTGTCGGTCCTATTTCGAAAGACTAAATGTATTCATACGTTCACAGGTGGGGCCCTTGACCGAGTTAGAGTCGCTAACTTACGACTAGTCTGTCCATCTGCGCGTGGGTGCGAGCCCCAGTCCAGACGGAAATTTTCGGCTGACCGGCGTTACCTCAGCGAGACTGCTCAGGATTGTACGATCAATTTCGCTACAATGACCGATGCTTCTGGTTATGAAGGATATGTCCTTAAAGGTGGTATGCGACAATTTGCACCAAAGTTGTGTTTCTGAAACAAACAACTTACTTGCTCGTACCCGTAAATGTCTCAGGAAATGCTGTTTATTGATGCATTGCACCTATGTGAAAAGTGGAGCGTAACACCCCACTCATCATCACAAAAATGTATTTCTTATCTGAGCCACGTTGCACAGTTAGCAATTTCAAACTTCGAAACCACGGGGCATATCACTTTTAAGAATTATATCATAATCCGGGTAATCGGATATCTATTGCTAGCAGACACCGCCTCCTCCCCCCACCCACCATCTTGCATATTTAAAGCTTTGGAAAGATGAACATTTAGAGAAATTTATTGCACGATTTGAACTGTCAAATAACTGCCGTAGTGTCACAATTGTCTTTATTTAGACAAAAGTCTTGCCTAAATTCAACCAAACAGTGGTACCATATTGCTAAATGTATTTGATATAGGCAAACTGTCGGATACCACCTTTTAATGTAACGATCAAGGCTCCAATTTAACTTTAAAAGTTTATGTTTAATGACAATGTTTTATCTTTAAGCATACCGATACTACCATACAATTAAATACAAATACAATGGTCCAGTTCGGTTTGTTATTTTAATATCATAATGCTCTAAACATCATGAGCAATAAGATTGTAATGGTCTTGAATGTTTAAAGTTTTAATGATATTGAAAGGTTTGTGAAGTTGGCTGGGAATTGGGAATTGGGTATTGGGTATTCAATATCCAGATACAACCGAATACCTAGCCAGCTAGGAATTGGGTATTCGCGAATTCCTAGATACAACCGAATACCCAGCTAGCTAGGTATTGGGTATTGAATATAGAGCTGCAGTCGTATTCCCAGCTGGCTAGGAATTGGGTATTCTAAATATCAATGCAGAGTTTGAATATCGTGCTAGACCTGAATACCTATCTGGCTGGGAATTGGGTATTCGAAATACATTCTGTAAAGAAACTATTCAAAGCAGATTTGAATATCGAGCTAGATATGAATACCCAGCTGGCTGGGAATTGGGTATTCAAAATATTTTTATTATTTGAACAATTCAACGCAGAGTTGGAATATCGAGCTAGAACTGAATACCCAGCTGGCTGGGAATTGGGTATTCAAAATATTTTTATTATAAGAACAATTAAACGCAGATTCTGAATATCGAGCTAGACCTGAATACCCAGCTGGCTGGGAATTGGGTATTCGAAATATTTTTATTATAGGAACAATTAATCGCAGATTCTGAATATCGAGCTAGACTTGAATACCGAGCTGGCTGGGAGTTGGGTATTCAAAATACTTACTGTAAAAATACTAGTAAACGCAGAATGTGAATATCGAGCTAGAACTAAATACCCAGCTGGCTGGGAATTGGGTATTCATAATATTTTTATTATAAGAACAATTAAACGCAGATTCTGAATATCGAGCTAGACCTAAATACCCAGCTGGCTGGGAATTGGGTATTCGAAATATTTTTATTATAGGAACAATTAATCGCAGATTCTGAATATCGAGCTAGACCTGAATACCGAGCTGGCTGGGAATTGGGTATTCAAAATATTTTTTTTAATAGAAACTTTTCAAGCAGAGTTTGAATATCGAGCTAGACCTGAATACCTAGCTGGCTGGGAATTGGGTATTCGAAATATTTTTATTATAGGATCAAATTAAACACAGACTCTGAATATCGAGCTAGACCTGAATACCTAGCTGGCTGGGAATTGGGTATTCAAAATATTTTATTATAGGAACAATTAAACGCAGATTTTGAATATCGAGCTAGACCTGAATACCTATCTGGCTGGGAATTGGGTATTCAAAATATTTTATTATAGGAACAATTAAACGCAGATTTTGAATATCGAGCTAGACCTGAATACCGAGCTGGCTGGGAATTGGGTATTCGAAATATTTTCTGTAAAAATACTTTTAAACGCAGAGTTTGAATATCGAGCTAGAGCCGAATACCCAGCTGGCTGGGAATTGGGTATTCGAAATATTTTTATTATAGGATCAAATTAAACACAGATTCTGAATATCGAGCTAGACCTGAATACCGAGCTGGCTGGGAATTGGGTATTCGAAATTTTTTTTTTCTTTGAATATAAACTTTTTCAAGCAGAGTTTGAATATCGAGCTAGACCTGAATACCCAGCTGGCTGGGAATTGGGTATTCGAAATATTTTTATTATAGGATCAAATTAAACACAGATTCTGAATATCGAGCTAGACCTGAATACCGAGCTGGCTGGGAATTGGGTATTCGAAATATTTTCTGTAAAAAATACTATTAAACGCAGAGTTTGAATATCGAGCTAGAGCCGAATACCTATCTGGCTGGGAATTGGGTATTCGACATATTTTTTTTAATAGAAACTTTTTAAGCAGAGTTTGAATATCGAGCTAGACCTGAATACCTAGCTGGCTGGGAATTGGGTATTCAAAATATTTTTATTCTAGGAAAAATTGAACGCATATTTTGAATATCGAGCTAGACCTGAATACCTATCTGGCTGGGAATTGGGTATTCGAAAAAAATTTCTTATAAAAACAATTGAACGCAGATTCTGAATATCGAGCTAGACCTGAATACCGAGCTGGCTGGGAATTGGGTATTCAATTTTTTTTTCTTATAGAAACAATTAAACGCAGATTCTGAATATCGAGCTAGACCTGAATACCTAGCTGGCTGGGAATTGGGTATTCGACATATTTTTTTTAATAGAAACTTTTTAAGCAGAGTTTGAATATCGAGCTAGACCTGAATACCTAGCTGGCTGGGAATTGGGTATTCAAAATATTTTTTTTCTAGGAACAATTGAACGCATATTTTGAATATCGAGCTAGACCTGAATACCGAGCTGGCTGGGAATTGGGTATTCGAAATATTTTTTAGTATAGAAACTATTCAAGCAGAGTGTCAATATCGAGCTAGGCCTGAATAACCAGCTGGGAATTAGGTATTCGAAATATTTTTAGTATAGGGATTATTCATCGCCGAGTTTGAATATCGAGCTGGAGCTGATTACCTAGCTTTGCATAAACACGTTCGTTTTTACCTGTATCTATTTCTCGTATTCAATTTGGAAATTACAAATCTCAAGTCTCACTTATCAGGTCACACATTTTATGTTCGCTTACATTTTACAAGTTACAAAACTCAAAGTCACAATTCTCAAGTCACAAATTACTAATGTATAAGTTAAGAACTGACAACCTTCAGACGCTAGCTGTCGGTACCACATAAATAAATATAGAACGGAATCATACATGATTCTTTAAAAGAGATACAATAAAAAACAGCCAACGTTATTTGGCATCAAATTAAACGCGTTGTCTTTTGCCTAAAGTAGTTATTAATGAATGTTTTATAATTCTGCAAGTAATTTAACATTTAAGTCTTTGATTTCTTAAAACTACATTCAATCCAATTTAATTTACGTATCGGACTTTTCCAGAAGAACATACTAACACATTCGCATTAGGATTTACAGTGCATTGAAATTGAACTACGTCAACAGGGGTACGTGATGTAGTGAACATGCTTTCCCCAGAGTCAGGTGATAATGTAGCTCCGTTGCTAGAACACCTGCCTCAAGAGCAGGAGGTCTTGGGTTCGACCCCCGCCCTCGGTAATAGGATTTTTCAAGCTTTTTTAGTGGCGTCAGAATGGGTTCTTCAGAGAACCCTGTGGAGCAGGAAAAGGCTAGGTACTGGTAGTTCTGTTGATGCCTGGCTAAATATAAGGAAGGTTAAAAGCTCTCTGCCCAGGTAGACAAGGTGGTAGAGCACCTGATTACGGAGGAGGTCTTGGGTTCGAACTCAATACTGTGTACCGGTAACGGAATTTTGCCAGCTCGGATCACTCCGGTTAAATTAGGATATATGCAGTTTTTATGCAGTTAAATGAAAACGGGTGGGACCAGAGAGGTTGATAGGGGATTGTGGGGGGGGGGGGGGGCGGTTTTGTAGGGGCTGTCAAATCTCGACCTGAGAGATAAAATTATGCGAACACTATTTGAACCGATTCATACAGTTTGAGGAAAAAGTAGAGACGTGTAAATATGGACCGACTTTTATTGGTGCATGTCTACAGTACATGTCACGAATGATATATGTATAAGTAGTCATATCATGATCGCCATTTAAGTACAGAATAATATCCCTAAAATAGTATAGCACAAAAATAATACGTGTGTCTGATTCTGTCAGTAAGAAACTCACAACTTGGAAATACAGACGAACGCGGACGAGTTGAAGCTGTACATTCTGTTTGTAGATGGACATTCCCGTGTTAGAAGCGCCCTTTGCGTCATATTGTCGAACTGGTGTTATGCAATGTACATTTTAAATGTGCGCCTCTAGATTAGTAACTTGTAAATTAGATTCAAGAAATGTAAAATGTATTCGTGATTCTCCCAGCGATTTATAAATTGTATATGCGGGAAAATGTGAAATTGTTCAAATGTAATGTTGAAATGTGATCATTTTCATGTGATACTAGTATATAAAATTTAGGATGTAATTAGATAGCGGTATTTAGCATGCGCGATGTTGCAATCTACAAATTGACATTAGATGTAACTAATCCATGTATTGAAAGTTAGAAATAGTAATAAGAATATTGGCGGATATCCTCTTCCGTACATATTAACCACAAATAGTACAAACTCGCCTTTCTCTCCAACCCAAATACATGCTAAGTCTCCGTACCCTTTGTCTAGCACGCGGTCTAAGTATGCGCCGGGCGGGATATAACTAGGGAGATCTAGTGCCCTACATTCATGCAGGGTCATCCCTACACCCATCCCTAATTTGAAAATCGATCACTTACAATCTTATTTTTGAAGGGAAATATTTTGTTGCAAACTAATCAAGGAAGATATGGGGGATATGCAGTGTTATCTTAAAAAACTATTTATGGCGATTTGGAACTTAAAGCAACACCAGCCTGACAACGCTGTGCTCAAGGTACAACAGACAATAAGCACTTTTGTCTTGAGTACACTAACACTAAAAGGAACAAACAGGTTTGACCGAAATCTAGGAACTGCTTCAACGACAACATAAATGGAAAGGTCACCTTCATCATCAAAATGAAACTCTCTTCAGCCATTGGTAACCTGTCTATGTCACTCTCAGCAACAATGTTTTAGACGTCTGTGGTACAACTTTTTATGTCATCGTCGGCAACACAATTAAAGTATCCGTCGGCAACATTCGTCAATGATCCGTCATAATCAAAAATGTCACTGTCGCCAAAGGTATCACAGAATTTATCAATTATTTAATTCATAGTCGGCAACACGTTTCAAGTCTAGGCAAACTGTTGAATTCAGTGTCGGCAAAATTTTACATTTTCCGTCGGCAATACATTTCCGGTTTCCGTCGGCAATACTAATCAATCCACTGTTGGTAAAACACATTTTAGTCTTCGTCTGCAAAATTAACACTCCGTCGGCATATTTATTAAGATCTCTGACGGCTGCACCGTCTATAACATTCTATTTTCGTCGGAAATAGAGTCTGCATTATTCTGCAAGGCGATCAAAATATCCACCTAAAATGCTTAAATTAATCGCCGGCAAAAATCATTCGGACTCCGTCGGCAACAATTTCTTATGGATAATAAAACAATATGACGATAAGTCAACATTTTTTTATGTCCGCAATGGCATGGCAATGTGTTTGTCCGTATGTAGCATATGCAAATATTTCGAATACCCAATTCCAAGCCAGATAGGTATTCGGCTCTAGCTCGATATTCAAACTCTGCGTTTAAAAGTATTTTTACGAAAATATTTCGAATACCCAATTCCCAGCCAGCTCGGTATTCAGGTCTAGCTCGATATTCAGTTTCTGCGTTTAATTGTTTCTATAATATTTTTTTTTTTCGAATACCCAATTCCCAGCCAGATAGGTATTCAGGTCTAGCTCGATATTCAAACTCTGCTTAAAAAGTTTCTATTTAAAAAAATATGTCGAATACCCAATTCCCAGCCAGATAGGTATTCGGCTCTAGGTCGATATTCAAACTCTGCGTTTAATAGTATTTTTACAGAAAATATTTCGAATACCCAATTCCCAGCCAGCTCGGTATTCAGGTCTAGCTCGATATTCAGAATCTGCGTTTAATTGTTTCTATAAGAATTTTTTTTCGAATACCCAATTCCCAGCCAGATAGGTATTCAGGTCTAGCTCGATATTCAAACTCTGCTTAAAAAGTTTCTATTAAAAAAAGTATTTTGAATACCCAATTCCCAGCCAGATAGGTATTCGGCTCTAGGTCGATATTCAAACTCTGCTTAAAAAGTTTTTATTAAAAAATTTTTTTGGAATACCCAATTCCCAGCCAGATAGGTATTCGGCTCTAGCTCGATATTCAAACTGTGCGTTTAATAGTATTTTTACAGAAAATATTTCGAATACCCAATTCCCAGCCAGCTCGGTATTCAGGTCTAGCTCGATATTCAGAATCTGCGTTTAATTGTTCCTATAAGAAAAATTTTCGAATACCCAATTCCCAGCCAGATAGGTATTCAGGTCTAGCTCGATACTCAAACTCTGCTTAAAAAGTTTCTATTAAAAAAAGTATTTTGAATACCCAATTCCCAGCCAGATAGGTATTCGGCTCTAGGTCGATATTCAAACTCTGCGTTAAATAGTATTTTTACAGAAAATATTTCGAATACCCAATTCCCAGCCAGCTCGGTATTCAGGTCTAGCTCGATATTCAGAATCTGCGTTTAATTGTTTCTATAAGAAAAAAATGTCGAATACCCAATTCCCAGCCAGATAGGTATTCAGGTCTAGCTCGATATTCAAAATATGCGTTTAATTGTTCCTATAATAAAAATATTTTGAATACCCAATTCCCAGCCAGCTCGGTATTCAGGTCTAGCTCGATATTCAGAATCTGCGTTTAATTGTTTCTATAATAAAAATATTTTGAATACCCAATTCCCAGCCAGATAGGTATTCAGGTCTAGCTCGATATTCAGAGTCTGTGTTTAATTTGATCCTATAATAAAAATATTTCGAATACCCAATTCCCATCCAGCTAGGTATTCAGGTCTAGCTCGATGTTCAAACTCTGCTTGAAAAGTTTCTATTTAAAAAAAAAAATTTGAATACCCAATTCCCAGCCAGCTGGGTATTCAGGTCTTGCTCGATATTCCGAATCTGCGATTAATTGTTCCTATAATAAAAATATTTCGAATACCCAATTCCCAGCCAGCTGGGTATTCAGGTCTTGCTCGATATTCAGAATCTGCGTTTAATTGTTCTTATAATAAAAATATTTTGAATACCCAATTCCCAGCCAGCTGGGTATTCAGTTCTAGCTCGATATTCAAACTATGCGTTGAATTGTTCAAATAATAAAAATATTTTGAATAGCCAATTCCCAGCCAGCTGGGTAGTCAGGTCTAGCTCGATATTCAAATCTGCTTTCAAAAGTTTCTTTACAGAATGTATTTCGAATACCCAATTCCCAGCCAGATAGGTATTCAGGTCTAGCACGATATTCAAACTCTGCATTGATATTTCGAATACCCAATTCCTAGCTAGCTGGGTATTCGGTTGTATCTAGGAATTCGCGAATACCCAATTCCTAGCTGGCTGGGTATTCGGTTGTATCTGGATATTGAATACCCAATACCCAATTCCCAGCCAACTTCACAAACCTGATATTGAAGAGCATGAAAGTGGATACATTCAACGGTATACGACCGTATTTATGACAATACGTGTATTTTACATGTAAATTGGCTGCCGCAATTATGAACATAATGGCGACAGGTACATGTAGCTAGCGTTGATAGGCGAACAGATTTATCTGGGTAGAACCAGAACGTCAGTGATCTAGTGGTTTATACGTTTGGATTCTTGGTTGGAGGACCCCGGGTTCAAAGCCCTGACCGACACCGAGATAGGCCAATCTGTTTACTGAATATTGCACCTGGTCGTTACTACATGGTTACTTGTTCAAGAGAGCTTTTGCGACTAGATAGAAAGTAACATACATTTAAAAAAAATTTTTCCATAAATTTGAAAAAAGGGCTTAAAATAACCCACAATCCGCAGAAAAACGAAAACATATCTGGTATAGTCACGTTGATTGATTTCCGGCTATTTGTATTACTGGCGGAGAAAGACCTCATAAAATGCTTAAGTAAAACCACCGGCGCACCTAATGTTAGCGGTAAGGGAGATACAGGTAGCTTCTTACACGATGTCTGTTCAGAAAATGACATTCGCCATAAATTAAAGAGCCTATATTATAACTTGTTGGCGTGTTTTGACCGAGAGGCTCGTACTCATTATAATCATCGAAGGGGCCTGAGAGATGCCTCAACCACCGGGCCGTTGTTAGGCATGAGGCCCCCATGTGATTATTGAGCACTTTTTGATTGGGCCTGTTTATAAAACCACGTTTCATAACTCACGTATGAACAACGGTTGTGTATTTTTTCTTTGATCAACCCACTCGATTGTGCCAATCTTTGTTGCAAGCCGACTGTCAAAATCTGTGGATGACCCACATTGGTAGCCGAGTTCCTGCGGTAAGTGCCACCTACTCATAACGCCCCAGTCCCATCTCATAAAGTACCACTCATGTACAAATTTAAAATCAACAGGCTTATCAGCTGACCAGTGATGCGTTGTAGTCATATATGTCAATACTCTTCTTCTATCAATAACAGTTTAAAAGTGTCAGAAGTTCTGTAACTTTGTTGAAAACATCTACATCAATAAAAGCCAAAAAAACAAACAACAACAACAACAACAAAAAACACACACACACAAACAACAACAAAAACAACAACAACAACAACAACAACAACAACAACAACATAAACAAATCGCCGGCCAGCGCTCAGCGAGATCTTTATTTAAGTAATTAAAACCGGGACCTGCTTAGCAGAGAGAATTGAATAAAGAGTGCACCCTGATACTCGGAGTTAAGTTTAGTTACATGTACCTTTACATGTTGTAGCCACCTAACAGGTATGAGTAAAAATATATAATCGGCAACAGTAATTAGTCTGGTGGTTGTTTGGTAGCAGGTTTGGGACATGTGCTTAAAAACCGAACATGAAATGTTAGTCTTTGGGCAAACCTGTTAACTACAGAATGCTCCAGGTAGTCACTATATGAGTACTGGTTCTACAAAGAAGGTGGACAGTCAAAGCAATTAAAAAACTTAATTCTCAATATACAATACAACAATAAGATTAAACTAAAACAATGAAAAGTATATTGTTAAATAGTAATGGTTCATATAATCAAGAAAGTCCTAGTTATAAATCATTTTAGGAATCCTGTTGGGTAATTTATGAAGGAATTTAACCAAGTCGTGTGTTTAATGACAGATAGAGCTTTGATTTATGTTCGAGCCGTACTTGAGTATCAATAAATGTATTTTTGTTTATTTTTGTTTATTCGCAACAACAAATAACGTATTTTTGTTACATTTATGATTTTTTTTCCTACACACAAACAAACACACACACGCAACCATGCACGCACGCGAGCGCGCACGCACGCACGCACACACAAAAGAAGCACAATAATTTTCTTAGGAAGAACCATATACCTATAATTAATGTGAATCTTTAAAATACAACGTTGCTGCAGTAATTACATAGATAAACACACGAAATTCTATAATATCCTTAATTTTAAAAGATTTTGTAGACATTATTTTTTGCATAAATTAGTTAATAACCTTCCCACATGTGTACAATCATTTAAATAATCCCTAAGAAAACAAGAAACGCGGAGGATCCATCGCAGAGTTAAACATAAACCCGTGGTTTATTTGACAAACATAAATCTATAATGACCTATTAGAACCCCACCATGCTTCCTCGCCTTAATAAAGGCATATAAATTAGCATGTCCTTGAGCGCAATTTTCTTGATCATACCATATGTCATGCTGTTATAATTTATAATAAAGTTTTGTCTATTACATATTGCGCCCTCCCTTTATACATTTAAATTAACACTTATAGAAATTAAACAATTTTGTATATAAGCATGCCCGTGAGTTCTTTCTTCCCAACTGTATGCTCGCATTGTTTGCCATTATACAGGTTATGAATAAAATATAACACAACGATGTCAAAATAATCGCCAGTTGCGTTTATCGTGCAGAAGTTTTAACTATGCACACAATAATACAACAACCTTAATTTTGCGTAGTCTAATGGATAACATTCTTTGCCTTAATAATAGCTAGGTACAGGTAGAAAACTACAACTGTTAGTCACATACAAATTCAAAATAATTCATACTTAAATGTTTATATGTTCCGATATATTTATCTTAAATGGTGTTTTTCGACTTAACGCAAGCCTTGTTCGTGCACAACACTATGATGACAGTTGATCAAACAAATCTCTTTTGGCTGCAAATGCTTTATTACAGTAAAAATAATTTAACATAAAGTAAGTTTAAAAAACACAGACACATATATCGTATGTAAAACAAAATCTAACCTAGAGACCAGAATTCGGATGAAGTTGCATAACAGACTTCAAGAAAGGTATTGGCAGTACGGACACACCACCACCACCACCACCACCACCACCACCAACAACAACAACAACATCAACAACAACAAAAATAACTCGAACAACAACAGCTGCAGCAACACTGTAAACAACTAAACAGTTACATATATATTTATTTTGAAAGTTACCTTGGTCAGTTAAAATTCACCTATCCTTCCTTACTCCTTTTGTCCCTATACCATAATATACATCCAAATATTGCCAGTTCTTTTTCACTAGATAATCGTCACTGTTCGGTTAACTTCGTTGTTTTCCGACAATTTACGCCAGCGAATATCTTCTTTCTTGTTTGGCTCGTTTCATGCACATTAATCTTCGACGAATAATGTTTTCATGAGAAAGGCGTCTTAAGTTTCACCTCGCCGAGTCCTGACGAGTGTTTTATGTGTGCAAGGGGTTGAAACATAAATTGATTAAAGTAATTCAGCCAAAAATCAGCTGTGGTCCTCTTATCTACAGCTCAATACTGTTGACTACGAGAAAATGATCGGCCTTATCATTTATCCTCATTCTATACAAGTTACGGCAAACTTTTACGTACTCGTTTTGAATGGCCAGAAAATCGTTATCGAAAGAAACCGGTGATAGGTTTGTTCTCCGCGACCATATCTATGTATACCCAGTATGTGCTGCTGTATCCAGGACCATGTATATATTTCACATAAAAGTTCCCTGGGATGGTTTCATAAACCGATAAAACAAGGTTTAAAGTATAAGTCTTACGTAATTGTTACATTCTACGATTTGCCTTATTTTCAAATGTAACCATAGAAACCATTGTCACGCGGGTACTTGGGAGGACCATAGAAACCTTTATTATTTTTACTCTTTTTTATTACAACTTTAATGGTTAGATAGTGTAAATCAAAACATGTTCAATAACACTTTCCATAATTGCCTGATCGATTCTACACTATTTTAAGACGCAATGAGAATTTTTGCTATAAATATTGGCTTTGAACCTGGCATTAACACATTTTCTTCAGTAACAGAAATTTGCGACCGAAATATTATTATACAACATTTTTACTAATTTAATAATGTTCATATTACTTTTTCAATATGTATGTGGTCAAACTCATTTTGGCTGGTAATAAATGTAGCTGACAATGCAGCGATTGCAGAAATAAGATTCACCTCATGTTTACGTTGTTACAATGTAGCTTCAACACATATCAAGGACATCAAGACAACTTTACTTCAGACCCTTCAAGTCAACCATACGTAAATTGTATTTTCTTCGATGATATGTCTGGATCAAAATATTGAGATACCACTTTTAATTACTTCCTTCATATAAATCTATAAATATTATGCATTTATTTCTAATTTCCAACAATTAAGGTAGACAATTTACGTATCTCAATGTTGTAACAATGTGATGTGAATATGTTTCTTTTCCTTACGGAATTATTTCCCTAAAATGTGAGCAGATTCCAATGATATACATTTTCAATATTTATTTTTTCCTTAAATGTTAACAATTGTATGCATCTTGATGTGTCCTTATTTTCTGACATTCTATTTCTATTTCAGTTTCACCTTTTCTGGCACGTAAATACAATAATCTTAATGTAAAAACCCCGCAAAGGTTTACCTTTTAATTTTAAAATCTCATGTACGAAATTATCCACATTAAAGGAAGTTCAACAGATAGCTTCTTTTACCATAATAGTTCGTAAAAGTAAAGAAAACGTTCATTAATTGTGCAGTTTTCAGCTTCTTAAAGTCGGTTATATTTGTGTATTTTCACGATTAAACTTTACTCAGTTTAAGGGCTTCTTTTTTATTTTAATGATAAGAAAGAAATTGACTTATCATGAAACTTTAAAACGTTAGTTGCAAAATAAATAATAAACAGATTTTTTCTTTGAAAATTCATTAAGCGTATAAGGTCCGATTAGATCCCTGTGAAAAAAACAACAACTCCAAGTACAATTAAAAAGTTATTCCTTTGAATTTTTTCCACATAAAAGGACGAGGGCGTCCCATTGAACTTATTCAAACAATGTTTATGAATAGCAAACAATTCATTATTATCTTTTCCGATTTTGCAATGGCCGAGTGAAGAGTGACCTTGGGATGCTGAATATCAAGCCACTTTTGAAACTTGCAATTTGATGTTTTTGTTGAAGAAAAGAGACAATTATTTTATTTTATGCCTTTATTACATTTGATACATACACGACCATATTTGATCATTATATGAATCTTGATAATAAAACAATAATAAAGACAATCGGTCGACTTAACCCCAGCCCACCTATTTCCAAAAAAAGGTTTTACAAATAGGGGGCGTTAATATGACACAATTATTATTTCTTACATTAATTTGGGATGAAGGGGTGGAGGTGATTCTGTTGCTGTATTTCCAAAACATCGGGTGCTTTAGGAAAGATTTTGTGTGAATTGTGTGTTAAATTCCTAAGGCCATTGTGGCAAGAAGGCACAATGTCGCATTCAGGTAATAGAAAGACAAAATTAAAATCAAGTCTGATAGGGAGACTAGACGGTTGAGGCTTTTCTTGTTACTGTAATATAAATGGTATAGCTTTCCTGACTTTTTGTCAGCTTGTTTGGCTTGACTCCGGATAGTGCGCCTGGTATTTTGTGTCATGTAAACAGTTGGTGATTAGATATTACAGTTAAGTTTTAACTACAAGCTTTTAGTTTCGTGTTAAAGTGATTTTATTTAAGGTAACACATGTGTAATAGACAATACACAGAATTTGAAAATTAATACAGTTACAACTAATGTGTTGTATACTTTGACATTGATGTTTATGAAAATTTTAAGAACATTCTCCATCCAGTTTTGAATTTATAGACATGGTTTTGATTTTTTGCAGACTTTGAATATATCAGGTAATAAACTTGTGGTCAGATTTAGCAAAAAAATAATTCAATAAAAATTCATTTACAAAATAAAAATTAAAAACTAAACATGTTTTATTTTACATCTTGTAAAGTGATGCAGAAAAGGTCAGAGAGAAATGATAGAAAGAAAAAGAGTCGACCTTGCGTGCTGTTCTACTGTTCTGCCTTAAGACTTCGCCTGCCAAGCATAATCGTGCTTAGACGAAAAGGGTAGATCCAAATGAACCACGTCCCACTGACAATTTGCCGATTAGATCTGCTGTATGCCCCCGCTAAATCTCTAGCAATGTATTTTTTGTTACAGATGTATGTTGTTATTAGCATATGTCTTCGATTTTGTATTGCTTATATGTAAATGTAAAAAGGGATGAGGGCTCGTTACATGCTGTATCAATATAGGCATCACTTTATGACAATAAATAATTAGAAATAAAAGCAGCTTTTGATATGACTGACAAATATTTTGGTGGGCATTAAACTCCAATAAGCAAACACAATATCTCCAATAGAGGTCGAGAATCGATGCATGCCTTTTGCTCTTCATACAATTTCCGATCTACATTAACATCGATTGGGGTTTTTAATAATCTCGCGAACAATATTTGACCTGCCATCTTTATACATGGCCTCACATTGTCGCCAATCCAGTGTCTCTATCAGACAATGGGTACAGTATGTTCTACGTGAACTGTATGTTTGACCTGTTTAGTAACAGGCTAACCCTTAACCTTCTACATTGGTTAATAACCCTCAAGCTTGATGTTTTGGGCTTAAAACAACAAGCACACAATGCACGTTATATTGATAGAAACTCGGCAACAAATAGTGCAGATCCTGATCAAACTGCTCATAGCGAGAGCTGACTTATTCTGGAGCACTACTATTTGCCTGGTCTGATTCGTCCATGCTTAGCAGGATTGGAGTTGAATCATTCCCATTCCACCAATAGACCATTGACGCCATATCCTGATGTTACACAGACCGGACACATTTCTTAACATGTGGCGATACTTTACAGCGGACTTGAACGTTATAGTAGAGTTTGTAAACAGAAGTCTCGAATAATGTCAATAAAGCCCGCAAAGTGTTCAATTAAAGACACTTGCCATCTTCCGTAAACTGCGGGTATATCACTATAAGAAGTTTTATTAAGCAGAATTCGACGTCGATTCAAAGTTTCATTTTAGACGCCAAAGTCGCGAACGAAACACAATGGACATGAAAATGGACATGAGAGAGAGAGAGAGAGAGAGAGAGAGAGAGAGAGAGAGAGAGAGAGAGAGAGAGAGAGAGAGAGAGAGAGAGAGAGAGGTGTGTGTGTGTGTGTGTGTGTGTGTGTATGTGTGTGTGTGTGTATGGTGATTATTATTTAAAAGAACTTGAATCCCGGTCCATTATAATCAAATAGGTTCAAAGCTTAACTAAATAGGCGATTTTTTCAGAGCTGCATGTAAATTTGAAGGGATAATTGTTTCAGTTGACTTGTCAAAATCTTTTCTTAGGATTTTAGCTAAACGAATACTAAATCATTACGTTTTATTTGGGAACATTGGTTTATTCATGCAATGTTTTAGAAATGTTAAAACTGATAACAGTTTTTTTAACCAATCTAAGGGGAGAAACTCGTAGTTATCCTCGGATGTAAGTGATCAACGGGTTGTTTTTTTGCATTGAGATGTGAACTCGGGCAAGATAATGAGACAAACTTGATTGTATTATTCTATTCATAGGAAACTCGATGACTGCATTGTTACATCAGTATGTCTACTGTATGTCATTATTAAAGATGAAATTAAAAATTACATTTATTTGCAAAATATTATCAGTTATATAAATAATTATAGATGATGATTACACTTACAATTAAAACAGGAAACTGATAATCACAGAAACGCCACATATGATTTTTCAATAAACTAACCATTAACAACACGCGATTAATTAGAAATAATGTACTGCTGACCCGCGGCAATGTCCGTAGCCGTTTGGCTTAGGGCCCCGCTCACTAAACTCATTCTACTTCAATAATATTCAAAATGGCGACCTTTCCTCCGATTGCACAGGTCAGTGATCAATATTTACTGAAAATTATTACATCTTAATTATGTTGACACATAATATTAAAACAATATGTTCATTTCTTTGTTTTGTACGATGTTGGATGGAAAATGTTCGTGTTAACTTTTCATATTTACGTTAAAATATATTAACTTCCTTTGACAGATTCCTACTCTACTCTAATTTGATATTACTATGCTTTCGAAATCGAAACATGTCATCGTCTTTGATGCTGCTTGTTGAAGTTTGTGTGTCCTTTTTCATTTATGTGTGATATATGTGTGTAAAGAACAGCAACGTCATTACCATGACTAAATCAATATAATGATTTTTGAATAAACAAAAAATGGGAGTGGCAAGACAAAATATTATTTAATACTATTATTAGTTTTATGGTTCAGTAAATAATTTCAAGTTTTTGTTACAGCAGTTAATGTGGATCATATGCAGAACACAGATTGCTGACTTACAGAATTTTCTTCTTTCCATAGGGCAGTAAACATAGTGTTGCTATTTTTATGGCATAGCTGTAAAGGAAGTAGATAGGGCTAGTTTCACAGCAGTGATTGCAGTTTGAAATTATGTTTTCTACCATATTCACTCATGTAATCGCCACACTTTTTTACCCTATTTTATCGTTAAGGAGTTCGGGGTGCGGCCATTCAATAGGTGTAAGGCCTTGGGACATTTTTTTTTTAACGATTCTGCCGATTTTTGGGACGCCATGCATTTACTTCGTGATATAACTAGATGAGCTCTCTTAATAGGAGGTTTACGGATGATATGAACTAGATAGCGCCGTTCTATGCTTTTCTGGTAGCGATCTAATTTAGTTAAAACATTTTGTTTAAAAATGCATTATAATATTAAAACACTAACCAACGTGAACATATTCCATAATTTATAAATTACCGGGTACTTCCTAGTTTTATCTCTTGTATCATTGGGGGTGCTGCAATTACACGGATGCGACCATTTCATGAGTGAATACAGTACATTTCATTTAATTGTTTTTTATTAATGTAGACTGCATCAATAATGAAATCCTGATTGTTCTCATACCAGTTTGATGGATGGCATAAGTAACTATAAATATGCTTGTTGTAACAGTTTTTAATGTAATGGAAAATATTACTATTGATTACTATGAAAACTTTAACAACAAGCATATTTAAATTCACTCTCTCAGTTGTCTTTGTTGTAACTCAAATGTTCTGGTGTCAATCATCCAGTTCTTCACATTTTTCTTAAGACAATAAAAAGATCAGCTTTATGTTAACACAATGACTGCATTTTTAAGTCTTTTATATCAAGCCAAGGGCTCTCACAATAAATTGAAATACCAGTATATTGCGATACTGAGTAAAGTCCATACTGTATGTCGATAAATGATGACCGTACCAGTTTTTGATGATATTATGTTAACTTATGTTGTTGCTACCATTTTGTGCATACAGTTCTAGGACACTAATTCTAATATAAAGCGGTCACCATTAAGTGACTAAAAATGTAGTCTGATGTCGAATCCACGTGAGTTCATTCCAAATAGACTGGGAAATGCGGCATACTCGATTTGCATTTCGAGGGCTTGGTGCAAAACTATTGTAACTAACATTTTTTCAGAAAATCACTTTTTGTGATATTTCTATTAAAAAATGTGCATTATATATTCCCTTTGATTTTTTTGGCAAAATTTTGAAAATTGATTGAGATATTGCAAAATGGCAAAACTATTGTAACTGAAACTCATAATTTAGTTTGTGCAAAACTATTGTAACTTAAGTTACAATAGTTTTGCTAAGATAATATAGACAACATTATTGTGCAAAACTATTGTAACTGACTTAAGGTTATATAAAACAGTAAAGGTAAGCTTAAGTTTTCATGCATTAAGTTAAAAAATCAATAAATGTGTACCTACATGTATATACTGGTGTATATATATATATATATATATATATATATATATATATATATATATATATATATATATATATATATATATATATATATATATATTTCTTTTTAAACCATAACAAGCACAATCATTCTAGTGATGTCATGACTGTCAGAGAGGATGCGCCTCTTAAGCCTAATGAAAATTACATTGATCCAGGGTATCACTCTGAAGTAGAAAGTGATGAGGTTGATGATGATTGTAAACATGATGAAGTTGTTGATGATTGTAAACATGAGAATGAAGTTTTTGATGATTGGTAACATGATGATCATGAAGTTAATTATTGTAAACATGATGATGATGATGTTGATAAGTGTAAACATGATGATGATGAACTTGATGATGATTGTAAACATGGCGATGATGAAGTTGATGATGAGTGGAAACATGATAATGATTTTGATGATGTTGATGATGATTTGCCACTTATTGTTTACAGGAACAAGTATATGTAAAGTGAAATAAGTCGAAGTGAGCAAGGAAGAGGACGGATGGTGTTATAGATGTAGCAGGTCTAAGTGGGCAGGGTGTTGTGGATGTGGCATGGTGTTGTGGATGTGGCAGGGCAGGGTGTTGTGGATGTGGCAGGGCAGGGTGTTGTGGATGTGGCATGGTGTTGTGGATGTGGCAGGGCAGGGTGTTGTGGATGTGGCAGGGCAGGGTGTTGTGGATGTGGCAGGGCATTATGGATGTGGCACTTCTAATTGGGCAGGGTGTTGTGGATGTGGCAGGGCAGGGTGTTGTGGATGTGGCATGGCATGGGGTTGTGGAAGTGGTGGGTCAAAGTGGGCAGGGTGTTGTGGATGTTGCAGGGCAGGGGGTTGTGGATGTAGCAGGTTAAAGTGGGCAGAGTGTTGTGGATGTTGCAAGGCAGGTGGTTGTGGATGTTGCAGGGCATGGGGTTGTGGATGTAGCAGGTCAAAGTGGGCAGGGTGTTGTGGATGTTGCAGGGCAGGGGATTGTGGATGTGGCAGTTCTAAGTGGGCAGGGTGTTGTGGATGTTGCAAGGCAGGCGGTTGTGGATGTTGCAGGGCAGGTGGTTGTGGATGTTGCAGGGCATGGGGTTGTGGATGTAGCAGGTCAAAGTGGGCAGGGTGTTGTGGATGTTGCAGGGCAGGGGATTGTGGATGTGGCAGTTCTAAGTGGGCAGGGTGTTGTGGATGTTGCAAGGCAGGCGGTTGTGGATGTTGCAGGGCAGGGGGTTGTGGATGTAGCAGGTCAAAGTGGGCAAGGTGTTGTGGATGTTGCAGTGCAGGGGATTGTGGATGTGGCAGTTCTAAGTGGGCAGGGTGTTGTGGATGTAGCAGGTCTAATTGGGCAGGGTGTTGTGGATGTGGCAGGGCAGGGGGTTGTGGAAGTGGCAGGGCAGGGTGTTGTGGATGTGGCAGTTCTAAGTGGGCAGGGTGTTGTGGATGTAGCAGGTCTAATTGGGCAGGGTGTTGTGGATGTGGCAGGGCAGGGTGTTGTGGATCCATGTGGCATGGCATGGGGTTGTGGAAGTGGTGGGTCAAAGTGGGCAGGGTGTTGTGGATGTTGCATGGCAGGGTGTTGTGGATGTTGCAGGGCAGGGTGTTGTGGATGTTGCAGGGCAGGGGGTTGTGGATGTAGCTGGTCAAAGTGGGCAGGGTGCTGTGGATGTTGCAGGGCAGGGTGTTGTGGATGTTGCAGGGCAGGGGGTTGTGGATGTAGCAGGGCAGGGGGTTGTGGATGTAGCAGGTCAAAGTGGGCAGGGTGTTGTGGATGTGGCAGGGCAAGGGGGTGTGGATGTGGCAGGGCAGGAGGTTGTGGATGTTGCAGGGCAGGGGGTTGTGGATGTAGCAGGGCAGGGGGTTGTGGATGATGCAGGGCAGGGGGGTGTGGATGTAGAAGGTCAAAGTGGGCAGGGTGTTGTGGATGTGGCAGGGCAAGGGGGTGTGGATGTGGCAGGGCAGGAGGTTGTGGATGTGGCAGGTCAAAGTGGGCAGGGTGTTCTGGATGTGGCAGGGCAGGGGGTTGTGGATGTGGCAGGGCAGGGAGTTGTGGAAGTGGCGAGTCAAAGGGGGCAGGGTGTTTTGGATGTGGCAGGGCAGATGGTTGGTGTTGTGGATGTCGCAGGGCAGGGTGTTGTGGATGTGGCAGGTCAAAGTGGGTAGGGTGTTGTGGATGTGGCAGGTCAAAGTGGGTAGGGTGTTGTAGATGTAGCAGGTCAAAGTGGACAGGACAGTTATGAAAAAAGAGGTTCGCAAGCCAGAGCTTTGGGCCAGAAACATAAGAAAGAAAAGTAAAAATGAAGGAAAATTTTATTTTTCAACTTTACCAAAGAGCATAAAGAAAGCGAAAGGAATGGGACCAGGGTGTGGAGATCTTTCTCTGTCGCTTTAGAAGCTAGCAAAATATTTCTCAACAAAACAGGGATCACATTTTCCATAAATTTTGGCAGTTAGGAGATATTAACAAAAGGGATTTCATTTTAAAATATGCTATTAAGAACGCAAAAGGCAGATCAACAACAAACACTTATAGTAGGAGGAGAAATTGCATGACTCATTGCTCCCTACCAGGAGAGAAATGTTGCACAAAAGTGTGCAAAACATTTTTTCTTGCAACACTACCAGTGTCAGACAAATGGTCATCACTGTTTTTTTAGAAACAAAATATCCTTGGGCTTAGTGAAAAAGACAAAAGAAAATTATAAGTAGATAATCAAGAGTTTGTATCTCTTTCGTGAATACAATAATATTGCTTAAATAACTAAAGCATGATACAGATGTGTAATAATTTGCATTAAACATATTTTTGTAATAAAACCATGTTGATGTTACATGTAACTATTGACAAGATATGTAACATATATGGAAATAATAACCAGGAGAAAGAAGCTAGATGTTAAGGGTTCTTTAGTTGATGTTTTAGCAAACACATTTCTGTGATGTTTGCTATTACGTGTATGCCTCTCGAATTATAATATTGAACACCAATGTGAATGTCAAATAATTTCTTGAGCAAGTTCTGTTATCTGAGAAAAGAAAGGGTTAATTCAATAAAGTTAAAGAAAGTTTATTGCAAATTTGTTTTATTTTGTATCCATCATCATGCAGAAGTTTGTTTTTGTTAAAACACTTAAAGTCAGTGTAAAATAAAACATTATTAATACAGTTACAATAGTATTGCACTGAAACACTTGGTAGATTTTTCTAAAATTTGAGGAGCAAAACTATTGTAACTGGGTTATTTGCTTCAAAGTCAATATTTGATTATTTTTTGTTAATGTATCATACATAATATACAACAGACTTCTTATTGCCTTAACATTTGAAGATATTTGTGAAATTAAAGTAAAAGTATTTTAAATAATCAGTTTTTATTCTTTCCTGTAAAAAAGTGAAAATCGCAGTTACAATAGTTTTGCACCAAGCCCTCGATTTGCAGTGTACCTTACAATAAGAGTTTTAAGCAAAAATTTGACCTATCTGCGCACTTTTTCAATTTAAGTAAAACTCCCAGTGCATAGATGATAAATGTTATTAAGCATTGAATTTTCTTCAAGTAGCCACACAGTTATGAGATATTTCATCACACAATTATTACCTATTGTTTGGTAATATACTTAAACATGACCAACAAAGGTATTCACCGAGGTTCATTCAGCTCATCATTTTAGAGGGAAATAACCCCATATTATAGTACGATCAAATATGGCAATATTTTGTGGTATGTACTGCAATACACTCTATGTGTATTGCAATATATCTTGGTATACTTCAATCCTATTGTGACGGCCCTATTTATTACATATGCACACATTAAAAATTAAAGCAAACACAATGATTGAATTAATTATTATACACATGAATTTAAAAAAATGGAAACACTGTCAACTGAGTGATAAGAAACATTTTTTTCCATATTCACATTTAGACAGTAAATGGTCATAAAGTATTAATATATATCTTTTTTTTTCTGATTCATGAGATAATAAAAAAAATTGTTCTATTTATTAAGTGTAAGCTATATATTAAGTTTAAGTAACAAACATTTTAAGCAAATTTGTCCTTTCTCTGCATTTATTTTAGATATAAAGCAACACTGTCTGTGCACATAATTGGTCCTTATGTTACAATAAATGGGCCTTTAATGTTTCATCATATCTTTCACCTTATATAGCTTTCCCAAATTGACCTCTTTATATAAATATTGGAGACCAATGTGATAATTTGCCTTGAACAGTGCTTAATATGTAAGAAAAATGTTTGTTTAACACCTGTATAACCTCAGTCTAACCTTGCACTGAGCAATGTGATCACTTGTATCAATCCTATCACTTCACTCAAAGTTCCAAAAAAGGGAAAGTGATGGCGCTTGATTTAAAGATATAATTTTAAATCAAGGAGGGGGCTCATAGACAAGAATGCAGAGGGTCTACTTGCAATATATTGATCCATCACCATGTGAGTTCTAATTTGATTTGACTTTGTTTGCAGGTTTTCCACTTCTTTCTGACCTGCTGTTCCTCAGTGATTTGTCTATGATCTTCTTTGTGGTCCCTGCCCCCCCAAATACTGTGACTGAATTATTGTTTGTTGAATGATAACCCATAGCATGTTAACACTTGTTTATTAAGGACTGAATATAATTTTTACTTTTTGATAGGCTTATTTAGCTATGCTGACAGTATTAATTTTGTGTGATAATGAGTTTATAATAATCTATTATTTTTTGCATATAATAATCTCTATTATTATTTTTTACAGATTGTCGGGCAACATGGTGCAATTTATGAAGCTTACTACAGACAGGTAATAGAGTTTGATTCTAATATCTTGTGTTCATTATATGCTATCAGATTCATATGCCTCATATTTCCCGGAGTCACAAGTGCTTTTTGCGCCTGTGAAAGGCAGTAAGTAAACTTGGCTAAACCTTCACAGGACTATTGTCATCAAGTGCCCTATCACATTATGTCAGGGTCAAGATAATTGTTACTAAAATAAGTTTTAATTTCCATAAAATAAATTATTTTAGGATTGAGTATGATGATCAGGTTTAGTATATGCATAATTTGAAGGGGAAAAATGGGATTACAAATTACTTCAGGGATTTATAGGGTCAAGGTCCCTGTTGCTAAAAAAATGTATTACCATCAAATACGTTTCTTGAACTGAGATATAAATCTAGATAACATCTGTACACATGTCAGTCATATGAAAAGAGAAAGATTGGGTTTGATTTTTAGGTCATTATGATGAAGATCACTGTTACTTAAATAGTTAAATAGTTTCCTTCTCCAACAAATTACTTCTTTAGTCAAGGGACATAATTATTCATCACCATACAAGAAATTGTAGGTCTTGACTTAATTCCCCTTTACTGATTATGTCTTTAAGCATTCAATGATGTAGCTCTTGCAGGTCAGACAGTGGAAACCTAGCTTTTGTATTACTTGATACATTGTAATTTTTTTTATTCTAGGCTGATCCAAACAACACTGGTAGTATTGGTGCATTTGATGCTGCAAACTTCCTAAAGAAGTCAGGGCTTAAAGAAACTATCCTTTCACAGGTATCTCTTCTGATTAATTTAAATATAATTTAATTGTTTATTTACTTTATATTTTAACACAATAAAATATTTTATTATAATTATATGACATCAGTGATTCATATGAAAGACAGATTAGGTTTCCTGAGTTGACACAACTTTTAAAATCACATTTATTGGATGACTGACACTATTGTAATATTTATCCCCTGAGACTCTCTAGGTAAAGCAACACATTGACCTAACCAAAGAAATAAGATCACATAGTCATACAATTTTTAAACATAAACCACTCATTTTGCTTTATTATGGCTCATACAGTCCCAGTTTATAACCTCTTTTGTAATTTTGAAACCTCTTTTGTAATTCTTCAGGTATGGGACCTGTCTGACCCAACAGGAAAGGGTTACCTAGAGAAATCTGGATTTTTTGTAGCCCTAAAGATGATTTCCCTAGCACAGAATGGACAAGAGCTTGGCTTAGCAAAACTGACAGTAGAAACACCACAACCAAACTTGGTAAATTTACCCTATTGATTTCAATAAGTAGGTTTTCAATATTGCTTTAATTTTATGTACTAGCTATCTACAAATTTGTAAGATAACTCAAGATTAGTGCATTTTACATCATTATTTGATTAATCACATTATGAAAAAAAAAAAGAATATATCATTATCTGTAAGCAATTAATTTTAAGTTTATTTAGATAAATTTAATCAAATTCACTTGCAAAAATTTAGAAATGTATTCAATTAGCATTTCATGAAAACTTCAAAATCACTATAAATATATGTCACTGATTTATTTACCTTCAAGTTTTTAAAATAAAAAGAAAGAATGTTCAACATTTTCAAGGTTTTGTCTTGATGTTTATAATTCATTAATTTTATAATTCTTATTTGTTATCTTGAAAACGCCATCACAATATCAGAAGTTATTGCAATTATATTCATATTTCACAATTATAATATGAAATTTGTTTATCTTTAGTCCTGTTTATTAAAGAAGATAAATAAATATATGTAGAAATGCAATTTTATATTTGCACAGGGCCCAGTAGAGATACCACCACCCCCTTCTGAAACAGATGCTGTCCTAGCAATCCCATGGACTGTCACAGTATGTATCTTAAATTAAATACTTTTTAAAAATCAAGCTTATCCTTTGATACGTAAAATTTTCCTTCACAAGTTTTAATGGCGTTGAGTGATGCTCGAGGGTATATAGGAATCGTGCTGTGTTTACTTTCGGCACCAAACTATTAAGCAGTCAGAAGTAGTTTGTACGGGGATTCAATGGTGTCATAGCTGCAAGAATAACTTTTTTCCACTCAAACTTTTCAATATAACTGATGGAGACATTTGCTGTTATTGCAAAGTAAAGTAATGTACAGATGAAACATACTAAAAGTTTACACTGTGTCAATACAGAAGAAGACAGTAACATTTATGAACGAAATGGCTTTGGTGAATGAATAGAATGAATATATATGGGGTGTAAGGTGTTGCAGCAGATGTTCATTGGAAAATATTTAGCAATATATCTTCGTTATTTAAGTTAGGCTTTGTATCTGTTTAAATTCCATAGCATAGAGA